>JARLTB010000155.1:19482500-20082500 GCA_030141615.1 Unio pictorum
AGTTAGGCAGTCAGTAAACCAATCAGTAAACCGGTCAGTAAACCAAAAAGGAAGGCAGTCAATAACCCTATCAGTAAACTAGTCAGTAAACCAAAAAGTAAGGAAGTCAGTAACCCTATCAGTAAACCAGTCAGTAAACCAAAAAGTAAGGCAGTCAGTAAACCAATCATTAAACCAATCAGTTAGGCCGTCATTAAACCAATCAGAAAACCAATCAGTAAGGCAGTCAGTAAACCAATCAGTAAGGCAGTCAGTAACTCTATCAGTAAACCAGTCAGTAAACCAAACAGTAAGGCAGTCAGTAACTTAAAGGCAGTCAGTAAACCAATCAGTCAACCAGTCAGTTAGGCAGTCAGTAAACCAATCTGTAAACCAGTCAGTAAACCAATAAGTAAGGCACATTGATAAACCAATCATTAAAATAATCAGTAAACCAGTCAATAGGGGGGCCCCAAGTGGCCGAGTGGTCTAAAGCGCTGTCCGTTACGGACCACTGCCATCTCACCTCTGTCTGCGTGTGTTCGAGTCTAAGATTCGGCAAAGGTAGTTATGTGAGAAAGCTTGCCAGTAGCTTCTTGTGGGTCGGTGGTTCTTTCCGGGCTTTGTCCGGTTTCTTCCTCCACCATTAATACTGGCCGCCATGTATAGCCTATATTGTGCTGAAAAATGGCGTTAAACCATTAAAAAAAACCAAAAAAAAACCAGTCAATAGGTCTAGGTCTTGACCAGAAAAGTACATAATAATCCAGTCCTGGGTTATATAATTGGTATCACGTGGACAAATATACTGACAAATATGATATATAATATGAATCCTCTGAATAACGAGACTTCTGTAAAAAGACATATAAAGTGAAATAGTTTTTAGGTCTCTTATTTTTCCTTTTCACTCAGTTATCTACACAGACTGATATCTCTCCTCTGGAGATCACATTATGCGAGGCATTCTCTAACTTTCAAAAATGGATGTCATATACAACAGTTGGCTATGCACATGAGTTAGTAACAAACAAGTCTGCATGTGGGTGGGGATGGTGGGCATGGCATTGTGTTCCCCCAGAAATCTTTTAATCAAAGATGTATAAATGGTGCAATTTCTTGAGATATTTTTTTTCAATACACCAATCCCTTGTTTTATTGTACCTGGATAACTTGTGAATCTGGGCAGAGATGTCAATTTCATTTTCTGCTAAAGAAAATGTGATGCAGGATGTTGGAGGTCATGGGTTTGACCCTTACCCCAAAGTCATACCAAAGAATTATACAAATGACACTAGCAGCTGCCGTGCCTGATGCTTAGCATTAAGAGGTTAATGTTAGGACTGATTGACCTGGTGTCAGGATAATGTGCCTGGATGGGACATGATATTTCATGTCTGAGGCATGATGCCTCAGTCCTAGACATTGCAATAAACTGCCACACTGCAGACATTGTATTTATATGAATGATTTTTTTAAAAAAGCTAGATTAAAAATCCAAAACACACACACACAGTCACTAAAAAGCTTGCTAATTAATATATCATCTATTTACAGTCACTAGAATACTTGTTAATTATTACACCAGCTATTTAGAGTCACTAGAATACTTGCTAATTAATACACTAGCTATTTAGAGTCACTAGAATACTTGCTAATTAATACACTAGCTATTTACAGTCACTAGAATACTTGCTAATTATTACACCAGCTATTTAGAGTCACTAGAATACTTGCTAATTAATACACTAGCTATTTAGAGTCACTAGAATACTTGCTAATTAATACACTAGCTATTTACAGTCACTAGAATACTTGCTAATTAATACATCAGCTATTTACAATCAAACTAAAATCTTATGGATTTATGATGGGTTCTTCTATTTTGGACACTATCCCAAGATTATTTTTTTTTTATTAAAAAACCCCAAATATTAAAATATATGTGTGTAATCATTGCAGCTCTACTAGAGACTAGTAAGACCAACTCCTACAACCTTGTATATACTTAATGGGTAGAAAGAGCCATAGCTATTCAATATATATATATATATATATATATATATATATATATATATATATATATATATATATATATATATATAAACATGAAAATATGACTGCATATACTAAAATTACATTTGCCCTGGGGAAAGTCCTTACCCTCAGGGATTGACCCATAAGGCTCCAACATCTTGGGGGTGGGGTCATAATTGGAAAGTACAGGGATATGTGTTGTACAACCGCATAAACATATGTAAAATATTGTAACAATCTCAAGACTAAAATATTTTGTTGCATTTATATCTCTGGGCATGATAATTCTTTAACTTTGTAATGGCTAGTTACATCTTTGGTATTTTAATTTTGTGCATTTTAAAGCCTAGTTTGTGTGGGTACCATGCCCTCCCCCATCAACGCAGTTGGAGTCAATCGGCAATCAACTTGTGTCATGGCCCACCATGATTAGTACCTATGGGAATTTTAGAGGGTACATATGCCAGGTTTATCTCTGTCTAAATCCATCATTGAATTAGATGACTATAACAATTGTCATCATTTACCATTACCTTTGTAATAAAGTCTATCTCTATCTAAATCCACTATTGAATTAGATGACTATAACAATGGTCCTCATATACCATTGCCTTTGTAATAAAGTCTATCTCTGTCTAAATCTACCATTGAATCAGATGACTATAAAAATGGTCCTCATATACCATTACCTTTGTAATAAGTATATCTCTATCTAAATCCACTACTGAATTAGATGACTATAACAATGGTCCTCATTTACCATTACCTTTGTAATAAAGTATATCTCTATCTAAATCCACTATTGAATTAGATGACTATGACAATGGTCTTCATTTACCATTACCTTTGTAATAAAGTCTATCTCTGTCTAAATCCACCATTGAATTAGATGACTATAAAAATGGTCCTCATATACCATTACCTTTGTAATAAAGTATATCTTTATCTAAATCCACTATTGAATTAGATGAATGTAACAATGGTCTTCATTTACCATTACCTTTGTAATAAAGTCTATCTATGTCTAAATCCACCATTGAATTAGATGACTATAACAATGGTCCTCATTTACCATTACCTTTGTAATAAAGGCTATCTCTGTCTAAATCCACTATTGAATTAGATGACTATAACAATGGTCCTCATATATCATTACCTTTGTAATAAAGTCTATCTCTGTCTAAATCTACCACTGAATTAGATGACTATGACAATGGTCCTCATTTACCATTACCTTCAGATAAAGGTCACAACTGATATGCATGAATTGAGTTACTCATATACAAAATCATTAATTATTTGTTGGGGAAAAGATAGTAAAAAAAGGGTAGAAAGAAGTCCATATTATGTTCTTTATGCATGCTTCCACAAGAAAATATCACAGAGGAATTTTACCTTCACAACCAAAATCTTTGCAGGCTTAATATCTTCATCCCATATCTGTTCTGGAGATAAATGTTTCAGATAATCTGATGCCATTGTAGTTATTGAATATGATCTAACTCTTCTATCTAGAAATCCACCACACCAAAATGATAGCAATGGTTTTAATGTCCATTTTCCATCTGCAAAATATAGTATGACATGTACATGTTAGGAAAAATATGGATTGTTTAAAACTAGAAATTACAGTTATCACAATAATATTGAAAACTCTAAGGCGTCGGTCACATCAATTAAACAGTAACTTCTCTATCCAGTCAAGGTCTGCATGCTTTTCTTATCTTTCAAATGTGTCTAAGTGGATGTCTTAACTTTGACACCTTAGCCCAGATAATTACATTAATTTCTAGTAGATTCAACCTGGACACAAAATCTTCATACTCATGTACTCATCTTGCAAACAAACCATACCAAGAAAAATGGCTACCTCACACATCTTTTGCTATGGAAGCTCATGATCCCTGATGACAATGAGACTTTCGATTCGTCCTCCTTGGACTAACTTTAATCCATTTAATCCTGAACAAGGGATCCAAAACATGTGTTATGTTTTGTGACCAGTATTTCTTCTAAAGTGTCATATTTGGCTGATGTCTGTAGGTGGACAAATCAACCACATGATTGACACAAGGATGTGAAAACAATTGTCCAAAGATGGACACTGAATCATCACAAACAATTTCTATAATAGTTTAAGAAATTATTGTGAATATATGTGATCTTTGATACAGTCAAATTATCAAATGAAATCTGAGTGTCAAGAAACAGAATAGTAGCTTTCATCCTCATGTATTATTTATGGTTTCATATACAGGTACATACTCAATGTTATTCATGATAATCTTTACTAATCACAAATATAGATCTACTGTCACATACGCTAAATTATTTGCATATTCTTACACTGATAAATGGTCATACAGAACTTAGCTCTTACCAGGCAAACTTTTCTGCAAATATTTCAGTAGTTTTCCCTCGGATGAAGAATACAATTATCTAAAAAAAAAAAAAATAAACACAAATTTAATTTGAAAAGCTGAATTAAATATGAAACAATAAATGTAATTTATTTACCAAAGGTCTTGCTATTAATTGTTCTGTCAAGTTTTGAAGCATGAAGATAAAATTCTGAAGACAATAATGATGATAATAATAATATAAAATAATAATAATAATAATAATAATAACAATAATAATAATAATAATAATAATAATAATAATAATAACTTTGTATAATGCCTAAAATTTAAAAGCTCTAATTGCTTTACAACATACATGTATAATGATATGACTACAAAAAAAAAAAAGCAAAACAATCACCATGAATTTAGAAAACATTAAGGAAAATGCTGAAAATATTTAAGGTAGGAAAAACATTTATTAGGTTTTTAAGTTTGTTCTTGCAGTTGAAAAGAGTGAGTTTTAAGAGCACTTTTGAAAGTGATCAGTACATTTTTGTGTCTGATTTGAATGGTGAATTCATTCCACTTTGCTGGGCCCTGGTATGCAAAAGAATGTTGCCCATATGCATTCATTTTCATAGTGGGAATTAAGAGTGTACGATTGTCAGAAGAGTGTACGATTGTAAGAGTGTACGATTGTCAGAAGAGGAACGCAAGTATCTTGCTGGTGTATACACATGGGTGAGGCCAGACAAGTATGTTGGACTGGAGTTAGTCAGTGAAGCATAGCACAGAGAACAAATTTTGTGTTTGATTCTGGATTGAACGGATAGCTTTTCAGGGGTACAGACCAGCAAGGAGGTGTGCTTTGATCATGGTATTCTAAGGATGATCCAAGCAGAAGTGTTTCGATTTTTTTTTAAGTTACTGGAGTAGATATATAGATGAACCAGACAGAATTGAGTTACAATAGTCCAGTCTTGAAAGTACTATTGAACACACAAGTGTTTTAGTAGCATCAACTGAAAGATATTTCCAAAAGGAACTGATGTGTCTCAGCTCAAGATATGTTAATGTTCATGACATGTTGGTGCAATGTGATAGTACCGCCCATAGTAACCCCTAGGTTTCATGCTGACTGTGTGAATTTTATGCTGGCATTGTTGATATTTATTGTTTGATGTAAAGTGTGTGAATGAGAAAGTCTTTGTGTTGTGATCAGAATCGCCTCAACTGTATCATCATTCATCTGCAGCTTGTTACATGTCATCCATGATTTCACATTAGAAATGTACCTCTCTTCTCCATAGCTAGTAGCATCAACTTCAGTTGGGTGGCTAGATTTGTATATTTGTATGTTATCAGCTTACAATTGGTGAGACACTGGATGATGATCTATGACACTTGAAAACGGCTGAGTGTAGAGCATGAAAAGAACAGGTCCAAGAATAGATCCATGTGAAACACCACAACATGGATCAAATGGCTGGAATGTATTACATTTGCGGATATAATTTGTATCCTGTTTACCAAGTAGGACTTGAACAACAGAAAGGCTATATCAAGAATGCCAGATACATGCTGGAGAAGGTGAAGTAATATATCATGTTCTTTTGTGTCAAATGCTGCAGAAATCCAGGAGGATGAGGACTGTAATCTTTCCGCAATCCAAAGCAGAGAGAATATTATTAACTACTTTTAGAAGAGTAGTTTCTGAACTCTGACAAGGGCAATATGCAGACTGTACATTGATAAAAAGACTGAATTGAGATGAGATACAAGTTGGGTTAGATCAACTTTTTCTAAGACTTTTTTATATGAACAGGAGATTAGGAACTGGGCAATAGTTCTTTAAATCACTATGGTCGAGTGCTGGTTTCTTCAGCAGAGTTTCTACAATGGCAGTTTGAAAAATGATGAGAGAGAGAGGTATTAATAACATCAGTTAGTGCAAGATGTGCAAGAAAAGTGGCATTGAATTACTAGGAATATAATGGTAAGTCATGCACTGAAACCTTTCACAATTAAAGCTATCTGTGTGAAAGATAAATTATTATAAAATAAGTTAAGTGTCAAAGCTGAATCCGATCACTAGATACAGTTACTGACAAATCATGAAAATTTAAGGTTCTGCTGTTTATGCTTTCTCATTTAATGTTTAGTTTACATGTACTTAACATTAAGGGTCATCATGACAAAGAGTCAGCTAGTTTATCAGCCCTGATGTTATTACTAAAATACACTGGAGATTATTGTGAATATTGACCACTCTTTAGAATAATACATATATTTTTTCCAACCAATAAGAAAGATATGCATATTCTTTTTCTCTACTAGAATGGATGGATGGATGGATTATAATTGTGCCAAAAATAAAGTCTCTAATGTACTTTCTCCAAAACAAAACATTTTGAAAAGGATGGCAATAAACAATATTATCCAATAAAACAAACATTTAAGTCTCATTGCCATATCTTCCCATAATTCTCACATCACTAATTCCTTTATAGAACATGACCCATCCTTTATAGAACCATATTTTACAGAACAAGATCCATCCTTTATAGAACAAGACTCATCCTTTATAGAACAAGACCTGTCCTTTATAGAACAAGACTTATCCTTTATAGAACAAGACCATCTCTTATAGAATCAGACCAATCCTTTACAGAACCAGACCCAACCTTTATAGAACAAGACCTATCCTTTATAGAACAAGACCCATCCTTTTATAGAACAAGACCCATCCTTTATAGAACAAGACCTATCCTTTATAGAACAAGACCCATCCCTTATAGAATCAGACCAATCCTTTACAGAACCAGACCCATCCTTTATAGAATCAGAACCATCCTTTATAGAACAAGACCCATCCTTTATAGAACATGACCCATCCTTTTATAGAACCAGACACATCTGTTGTAACTGAATCTGCATATGGTGTTGCTGCAACATACACGCAAAGCCACAGGTTTTGTGTGGAAAAATCAAGAAAAATAAAAAAACATTTTATAAGGAATTGATTAACAATCAAAATCCTCTGATACTGGATACATCAGAATATTGTTTTATGTGCCAATGTTTACTTCCAGATCTTCCACTTTCCGGTCCTGTTTTCAAACATAATTTGAGTTTTCTATCTCCTGGTTTTCCAGGTTCATGGTGTCATTTTTGCATTTTTGCACTATTCTAAAAATAGCTCTAGCAAACAATTTATGTTTACAGATCAATTATTAAGGTATGAGTTAATACATCACACTGCAAAATTATGTCACGTAGTAGTAAAACAAAAACAAAATAAAACACTTGTTTTCTTCTTCTTCCGTTTTTGGTTCGATTTCGTCCCAGATACTTTATCCTATTTAAGTGTCACATAATTTAGTGAAGAATCACGTTACTGTAAATTGATAGTTCTCGCTACTGACGTCAGTGACCAACCTACTTTCACTTTCACCAGCCGCATTTTAAATGTCAAAGTAACAGGACTTAAAAGGAAAATGGACTATTTACAAATACAATATTTACCCCAAACATATAATAGTACTACGGGTGTGAGTCAAACTTACATCAGCGTTGCATTTCGACAGCGAAGTCACTAGTTTCTTAGATGCAGTTTCGAGTTTCGATTTCAGCTAAGTGGAAGACTGAGCTAACAATAGCAGGTTAACACATACACATACCAACACGCACTAAGCCAAAACATACCCAAGTCAATACGTACTTAAGTCAAAACCTAACCTAGCCAAAACGTACCCAAGTTAAACTGGATCCAAGCCGGAACGTACTCATGCCCAAGTCAAAACTTTACAAATTCAAAACGTACCCAAATTAAAGTAAGTCCAAAAATATTGAGGTTCGGAGATTTTATGTTTGGTGTTATTTGTTTAAATTTCATTATATCAGTATATTTTAATTCTCCTAACTTGCGTATAGCCATGGCTGGTTTTAGACTGCATTACTTTGATCATTGTAAATAGGATACCTTGAATAACGTAACAAAATGATGGCCTTAAAATTTCATTTAAAATTTAGAGCCCTTTTAAATACTTTTATTTATAATCACTCAACACCACTACTAATTTGCAAATCAAATCCGTCTGTTAGGGATGAAGAATAAACATAGATAGATAGATAGATAGATAGATAGATAGATAGATAGATAGATAGATAGATAGATAGATAGATAGATAGATAGATAGATAGAAAGGTGGGTAGATAGGTAGGTAGGTAGGTAGGTAGGCTGGTTGGGAAATGAGATAACTACGAAGCTGTTACTTGTGAATTAGATCTTGGCTTATACAAAATTCAAATCAAGCAGCAGAGAGGGTGAACAGACCTTTTACTAAAACGTCGTTTGCTTAAAAAACTAAAGCTTCATACGAAGTTAAAATCTGAGGTCGCACACTCTGCTGCTAGTCCTATTTTCACTTGATTAAAACCGTTTTTCTATATCCATTATGGTAGCTGGATCTTATACAGATAGATTAGTCCGAAAAAAGAATAGAAGCAATCAAGATATATCTTCATGTTCGTGCTTCTGTTAGACAAAAACTTCAAGAACCTGAAGGATCTCAAGTTGAATTTTTGCAAAAGGAACAAAACAATTAAATAAACCTGTTACAAACTCAATTGAAAACGCTTCAGCAGTTTCTGAAACTCTTCGTCCAACTTTAAAACAAATTGCTAAATATACTAAGAAAACAAAACGCTTTTACAAGAACTTTCATCTGCAATAGTTGCTGCTCAGCCACCTCCTGTTGATGTAGGTGGTGATGAAGAAAATATAAAACCATAAAAGGCAAAACGAAGAAAGGAAAAAAAGGAGCTGGTTTTATGGAAACCTGTACTGAGGAAAGTATACAATTAAAAATAAAGACTAATATGCAAGTTTGTTTCTTTTTCTTCTCAAAGACACGAATTTGTAAAACCTGAATATGTTGATGGTGTAAATTGTGTAATGTGGTACAAATGATTGTATTATATAAATCAAAATCGTAGTCTAGTAAGTATGTTCGTTTCGCGTCAAATAGGGAAGAAAAGAGGCACAATCAGTGAAAGAATCCGATAAAAAAGGAATTGGTAATAATGGCGGGAACAAGGGCAGATGGCTGCGCAACCTCCAGAATGGTGGTTGCAGCGAGTGCTCCAAGGAAATCACTTGGTGGTGGTGGTGGTGGTGGTAGTGGTGCAAGTAGCTCGAGTTTTTCAGGTGCTTCTCCTTCAGGTAAAAACAAATAGGCAGGTTGCAATCCAGTTTTCACACCCGAATGGCGAACGGGAATTGGTGGCTTTCTGGCCAAGTCTCAGACTGAAGGGAAGGAAATCTATTAGCCAGATGCAGGAGAATGCACATCTGGCACAACCAACACAACAGATCAAGCAGGTTCATCCAATAGCAGTATCTAGGAACAGAATTGTGCCCATTTGAAAAATGTAGATGTGCTGATTTACATGGAAAGAAAATTGCACGAACTATATGCAGAATAAGACTGATGTAAATAGATAAAACCCATGTCAATAAGGTTAACCCTTAAAGTGCTACATTGTTTTGCAGTACATTATCACTCAGTACTAAATTGTTTGAGGAAAATTAAGAAGAAAACTGCAGTTTTACCTGTATTTTCACCATAGACAAACAAACCCTATATGAAAAATGATGGTGGAGGTCTAAACTGTAAGATTAGCATCAAAACACTTGTGTAAGTTTAACATACATGTATTTGTATGTCCAGGTGAAAATACAGGTGAAAGGACAAGTTACAATTGTATTTCATCAGTATTTTTGTTTGTTTTTAATGGGAACGTTCAAATATATCTAAGAAATGTTATATTCTTTAGTAGTTCAACCATATCTTTGTTATTTCTGTCACAATGTTATATCTAAATTGTGAAAAGCAAAGTTAAAGTAAAGGTGATTGCTTTGTAAACATCCACACCATGAATGTTAGAGGTAAGTTTAGACCCACCCACTCCAGTCAGTAATTAATGTTCATGAAAAACACTCACTTGTTATTTATTCTAATATCATGAAAACCTAGGTTCATATTTAGTGATTAAACTTCAGCAAAGGCTTTTCCCCCAATCATTGGGCCAGTTTTGTGTAAATGGTCACCTTGATTGTTCTCATTATCTGCCAGGTGTAATTTGCTTAGAATAGCTAGAAATCTATCCCATACTCATTTTTTGCTGAAATATATGACTGACATCACATCATCAGTAGCCCAGTAGGAATCGAGATCAGAGGTATGTACCAAACCCATTGCTATAATCGATGCGAAAAAGTTTTAGATACTTAGGTGTGATAGTTTGGAAAAAACTACGAAAGCCCATTAGTATTTTTCACCTGGCGCTAATGGGCTTCCGTAAAAAGCACCCCATTAAGAATAGAATATGTAATTGTAAATATGTTGATAATGTAGATATAGGATGAAACACTTTGGATACCTTATATCCACAAACCCTTCCCCTGTTCAGCTGCCGAATTGTACAGGGAACCCAATTTAATGGGTAAAATAAAAAAAGTTTTTGAAAATGTATAATGGATAAATGAATAAATAATTACAGACGACCCAAATTGAGTCGGGAGAAGTAAAACCAAATAAAAATGTACAGACCCCGACTCAACTCAGGTGGACTAACTATATGGGATAAATATATAGAAAGTAAAATTAGCCACAGGAAAATAAATAAATCGAAATAAACACTTCACTCTACCAAAATTCAAAATTAATAAAAATAAACGTACATACTATAATAATAAAAGAGGAAACGTGATGACCCATTTAGAGGTAAAAATCACGAAATAGGACAACTGGTGAATTTGAACGAGAAAGACTATCCCAACATAATACAATATATAAGCTTTCTCGATATATATATATATATATATATATATATATATATATATATATATATATATATATATATATATAACAGACAAATATCATTAACACCAATAGCAAACACAGGTTATCAGAGACCTTGGTCAAACAAACAAAACCAATAAGAAAGTGAACCCGAAGGAGGGTAGATAACTCCCACCTTGAAAAACCCACTTTAGTAACACTAGGGAAAGAAATAACAAATACCCCTTTTAAAACTTTATAATCCCGATGGGAAAAACTAAATGTAAGAGAACTAAAAGATATTAAAAACCCACATAACTACATATCGAGGGGAACACACATACACAAAAAAACTTTTTTACTTTTTTATTGGAGGGGGGGGGGTCATCTGTCTGGTGCTTAAGTAAGTATGTCTGATCCAATATGTGTGGCTTATGGTCATCAAATAAATTCAATTAGCGAACGTGTTGCACAACGATGAGAAAAAAACATCCAAAATGACATGGAAGGAAGGACCTTCTGAGGAAATGGTCTTATATATTGTCCTAAGAATGTTCTTTCTGGCGTAAATATATTAGAAATTCCGATTGGAGAAAAACGATCTGGAAATAATTCTCCAGCAATACCTAATGAAAACTGTGATATTTTTAACAATTAATTACAAGCGACGTCATATACGTTAATGTTTATCGATCTCTCATTGATAAAATCGCTGATGACTATTACAGCAAGTAACTAAATAGATAACAAATAAAATGATTATACACTATGCTCAACGTGGACCGATCATGATCTGAGTGATAATTTCACGATTACCTACTTGTAATACGATTTACGGTGATGGACTGGGTAATGTTGTTCAGGGTTTATTTAGAAAGATAGCTCCAAAAACAATACCAATTGCAAAACAATTAGGAATGAGAGCTATTCACATTGTTCATGGAAAGGCTCCTAGTGCTATTGGTAATGTTGCTGGTAAAGCGTTTTCGGCAATTAAGTATATACTAGCGCTACTACTACGACGAAAATGACCGCCATTGAAATTAACCAGCACTGATCACAGATAGCGTTCGAAGTTCTGTTAATGGTTTATTTATATTGCATATTGCATATTTTGCACCACGAAATATTTTAATTGCTTTTCAAAATTCAGCTCGATTAATTACTCAAGAACAAAGCCAAATGACATTTGACACACTTGGAGTTTCTGAGGTTTGTTTAAGAATAAATGGTCAACAAAAACCATCAACCATCTAAAGATATTGTACTGAATTTTGCTCGTGCATATCATCGTTTGATGAACTTTATGGATCGTGATCAAAATATAGATACTTGTTTGCATACATCACCGTTAGAATTTACAAATCTATATCCGATTTATTGCATTTCTCTAAAACATCTTGATTTAACAAGGCAAACTGTCGTTGAAATAGAAAAAGTATTGCTATTCCTAATTACATAGAAATCGCTGTTATACTCAGTGATAAAATCGATTGTACTTGAAGGCACCGGTGAACGAATGAGGGTCATTGATGCCTCAGTACAAAACATGTAATCAAATCGCTCATGATATTATGTCATATCTTCACGTTATGGTCATCTTGACTCTCTGTCAGGTGAACAAATTACATTCCAAACTTGCAAGTAAATGATGAACAAAAATAACATTGAAGCAAGATCAAATTATTAGTGGTGGACCAAACAAATTTTCATTAACTGAAACTCTGCTCAAGCATTTGGACAACGTTTTAGAATCAAAAACAGGAGTTCAACTCCATCTCTCTCTCTCTCTCTCTCTCTCTCTCTCTCTCTCTCTCTCTCTCTCTCTGAGTTCCATTAAAGGCGCAATTATAATAGATGGTATATTTACACTCTTCGCAGCTTTACCTGTATTATTAGCTGCTGCACCACAAACATTGCAAAAACAGCTGCACTTGGTGTTTTAAGCTGTACTCCAAGAGGTCTTGGTAAACTGGCTGTTCATCAAAAGAAAAAAACAGGAAAAGGATTTTTAAAAATCGACAAAGGTCTAAAACTACCAGGAAGTCATATAGAAAATGTCTGAGACTTCCTGAAACACTTTGTTGATACTTCCAATGTCTAATTTAGACTTAATTATTGCTGCTGAAGAAAACAAAAAAGAACTATATCGGCATTTCTATGCGTTATCAATTACCAAAACAATAAAATAATGTTAAAATCATTATCATTAATTTTGACTTTAATTTTGGTCCCTGGTCAACCACACAATGGGTCGTTTATGCAATTGATTCACGTAAGATCGTTTATTTTGATTCGTATGAACTGGCATCACCAATATAGTTTTTAAAATATGTCGACACAGTACAAAGTACTGCGCTTCAAACTCCAATCTGATATTCAACATTACCAACATAGAAAACAACTGATCAGCCAATATGTGGCCGTGAAGCAGTTGCTGTACTCGACGCTGTATCAAAATCAACCAAACCATTCTGTACAGTCGTGCATGATTATACAGATAACGTCTATCATTGCAAACAGATCTTAATATATAATATTTGATATTTACGGAAGAACTTCCTCTAAACAAAAACGAAGTGGTTGAATTTCAAGATAAGCAAGGAAGGTTAAAAACGAGAAATCTTTCATTACAAGATATCATCGTCAGAATTAATGGAGTAAAATAGCATAACTGTGTTTAATAGTTATGGAAACATTATGCACGGTGTTGTTATGTTAATGCCATGTTGTAGAATTAAACCAGATTTCAACATGTGTATGTAAGACCCTGAGGCTATAATTTCTCTCCGTCAAAATGTATAAAGATGTCCAGCCAGTTAATTGACAGACCCATCAAACTATTGACGCGCGCTTTATTTTTTACCAAAGCCAGGTACGTAACATTGTTTACAGGTAAGTGGGGTACTTCTTGTTCGGAACAAAGGAGCATCAAAGGAGGGTCGTAAATCATCCTGACACACTGTTGATGTTGTTGTTGTGGGATTTCACGCCATTTTTCAGACGGTGGTGAGATGGCAGTGAACCGTAACGAATAGCGCTTTAGACCACTCGGCCATTCTGGGACTCCTGACAGACTGTTAGGAGAGGGGCGGTGTCTGACCATTAAATGACCAAGCATCCAATCGGAACTGAGCAAGGCGTGTACTTCTTCTATTGCCGAGCGAATCGTGACTGAGAACAAGTATGCAATACTTTATTTATGTGTTATAGTTCATACTACATTCTTACTACGGACGATGAATCTAGAAATACATGAACTACCACAAAGGTAAGATTAAAGTTAATAATTTTCTTTAATAAAGTAAGCACAATAATTTATATTAGCTTCTTTTGGTGTACCAATATCCTTTACAATTTAAATTTAGCAGCAGATGACATACACTAACATTCACGCAAACACACATTGCGAGTTTTCGGATGTAGTAAATGCCCGATGCGTCTTCCTGTGTGTCGTGAAAAGCTACTAATTGAGGCAGAAACCGACGTTGCTTAGCGGTAAGCGTGCCGGATTTGCAAACTAAAGAGTGCGGATTCGATTCGTACCATCAAATTCCGCAATTTAAATTGGGCCATACACATTTGCTCCAAATACCTCAACACTAAATAAATTGCCACAAGATTCCAAACCAAATTAAATCTTTAATAATAACAATATACAGTGCTAATTGATGTCTGAGTCATGCATTTTTTTCAATTTGTTGCGAGATCCTGCTTACTTTCTGCACTTCAGGGGTTAGAAAAATTTATCATACAAATCTTTTCATTTTTAAATTAGTTTAGGATTTTAGATTTTATTTTATGCGCCCCTGTTCAATTTCAAAATTCAACGATGTAATTTAAAGTCAGATTTATTTTAATCTAAGGCACAATTAAATGAAAACTCAATATATATAACTTACAACATAATGAAATTGAAATGTATGCAAACGAAAAGATGTTTTTCTAACTTTGAAAAAATAACGTCATAAATTACTCTAAACACCTCAACGTGGAAAAAATCACCATTGACATAGTATTTTATGTCCTATCCTAGGCAATCTAATTTACAATTCTTTTCAGTTAAACAAATTTCCGGATATACTGAGGTCGTATGCAACAACACCCCATCGCTACTCTCAAATATCTAACTTCCTGCTTAGTACAATCACCTATATTAACGTTTGATTAATTGAGTATTTAAAGAGAAATTCCAGTCGGCATACTCACAGTCATAATGTTTAATTTATAAGCTATTTCAACAATTTTCAAAGCTTTTTTCTATCGGTTATTACAAGCCGCGTTATTGTGACCAACTAATTTCCCCCCGAATCTTCGTTCTTCATTTCCTTGCTGATAATGAATGGCTCGACATTTGTATAATAGTCTGCATTCTTCGGATTGGTTCGGTACGTGTGTGCTTACAACGTTTTTGAACTTTTAATTGTGTTAAGCTAGATATTTTAAAAACATTTCAAGGGAAGAGTTATACAAGAGAATTGTATATTTTGTAACTGGTAAATGGATTTTTCTTTATAATAAATTTTTAAATAAAGGGATAATTGTTTCTATTTTGGTGTACCCATGGTGTTACATGTTATATAAATAATAATAAAATTAATTACATTAAGTACCTATTATACATTTTCCCAGATTTGTTTTGTAACTAATATAGCCAAACAATGACACGTAGTGATCTGTCACCGTGTCTTATTATGGTGATTGACGTGTTCCCCGCCAGGTTAGCAAATGATCTAGTTGATGAAGAGCGAAACTTGCCATGTATTGATTACTTAAATCTGTTATTGAACTAATGGTCTTACGTTGAGAGAAACCCTTTACTGCGGAATGAAAGAAAAAAAAGAAAGGGTTTGAGGACGAAGTATGATAAAATCAGTTTTGGAGTTATGTTATTACAACTGATTATGGTCTCGTAGTCTCCGACCCACCCCCTCCTCAACCACGACTTGGTCCCCACATCACACGAGGACGCGTATTAACCCACTCACGAACCTGCGATAATAATCTACGAAAATTACCATGAAGCTTTCGCCAGAGAAAAGTCATGGACGAGATGGGAAGAAGACATCGGCCTAGATTAGTCACCGATAAAAAAACACAACCTGTTATGATAATACTAATATTGCATATCGATCAATTGAGAAAACATTAGAGTATGAATTATTGGTTGAAATCCTGAAACATTAGGTACACTGACAAACACTTATTTGATTTTATTCACTGAAAACTCTGGTCTACAATTTTTAGAAGTCGTCTGCTTCAAATAACAAATGTACTATTCAATATGGATTTGGATGTTTTGAATTCAAGTACGAAATTAAAACAATTTATTGGCTATTGTTTCCAAGGTATTTTAGTTTTTTTCTTTATACGTCAATGTATATAGCAGAGTTTTAATCATAAATTGTAAACCTTTTCAGGTATTTAAAGTTGCTTTACATGATAATAGTTCACCTGTCCTGTTTATGCACAACATTAAAACAACAACAAAAGGGTTATTTAAATAAAATGTATTATGAAACAAAAGGTAAAACATATTTGCACATAGTTTAGTCCTTATTCAGAGTGTAGTCGGCGCTTCTTGGCTTGTTTTTTTTATTCATTAGGTTGAGCATCTCATGTCTCTGTCCAGCAATATTCTATAAGCATTTCTGGACTATATATGCCCTGATAGTGTTTCTCCATTGCTGCAATGTCCTTGTGAAATTGCTTGCCGTGCTCGTCGATCACTGCTTCGCAGGCAAGTGAGAACATCTAGACGAGAATGCAAGAAATGTATCTTTAGTGACATACTGCAACCGAGGCTTCGTCAACCTTGATCTTATCCCCTTTTTGTTCCTTATATTCAACCAACTCTTCTTCCTTTTCTTTCCTGCTCAGTCATAATGAGTTTTCTAAAGCTTCACAATCTTTTTCTAATTCTTTAATTTCATCTCATAAATTTTACCAGCCACTTGATAAGAAGGGTAGATATATATATTAATATCAAATCTTTTCTATATACGGTCGATTCGATTATTTTCTTATATAGCCATGTTTGCTAATTTTCAACAGGCAAATTTATTATTTCATATTGTATTGTAACGGCCTATTTATCGGTACACATACAATGGAAACGTTATGTTCATAGACCGAGTCCTGGTTTCTTCGAATTGATTAAAATCAGTGTTCTCTTCCCACAATACCAAAGTACATTAAGGTATCGGATAGAAAAACAGCAAATTTGAAAAAGATGAAATCCGATGATAAAATGGGAATACAATGAAAATAACGAGATGGCAACATCAATTACAACACCTAAGTATGGAAATATAACATAATCTTACTGAATAATTTCGAAAAGATTTCTTAAAAGCTATAAGGTCTTTTAGGTAATATATTTTAAAACAATAAATGGCATAATGATACCTTCCAAAGCTAGATAGGTAATGTATGTTTTGAACAAAAATGTAAGATCTTTATATAATCTATACATTTTATTTACCAACTTAAGATCTACATGAAACTAGAAATAGCTCTTTTGATTATCTACAAACATACGATATTATAATACCGCTGGAAAACAATTATATATCTATGTATGACAGTAATGATTGTATACACCAATACATATAGTGTAGCCTTACGGATTACTGTACAAAACTAACACGAGAATAAAAAAACCTATGTAAAGATCCTTTAAAAAAGCAATACAAGTTCACGGTCAGATTGTTTAACATGCAAGCTTTTATAAGATATTTTAGATTTATATACACATTAATTGTAAGAGATGTATTAATAGAATCATTCAGCACGTTTCATTAGGATTCATTAGGTCACATTTCATTAGGATTCATTAGGTCACATTTCATTAGGATTCATTAGGTCACATTCCATTAGGATTCATTAGGTCACATTTCATTAGGATTCATTAGGTCACATTCCATTAGGATTCATTATGTCACATTTCATTAGGATTCATTAGGTCACATTTCATTAGGATTCATTAGGTCACATTTTCGCTGCTTAAAAGTAATGTATTATAACTCTTGTACCTAAGAAAGGATTCGGAACGTGAACCACATTAAATAATTTATTACCAACAAGTCTAGTACACTTTTGCAATATTATTGCACATGAAGTGATAAGTAACGTATACAAATAAGTAGTTTCTAAAATAATTTGTAGTAATAAAACTTAATTTGATAAAGGGAGGAAGACATACTTATGTTAGACTTCACAGTAGCAAATGCATATAGTTATGAGACGACCGGATTATTATACAACATAAATTGCGAAACCATTTTGACATACATATTTGGAACTTTCTTTTCTAAATGAATTTTGTTACTTTTGAAGATAATTTAATATAGCTGGAAGAACTTATTTTACCAAAAAGTAACACTTCTTTCAGAGAAAAAATTGATTTCGGGCTTCTTTTAAATTGAAAGCTTAGCTTGTCCGCGGCGTCTATTATATCCATATTACTTTGTTTTAAAAAATATGTTTTTAGATGATACTAAAGATTTAAACATCTTATATAATAAACTTTATTTAAACCAATATAATAATTGCTTAAGAATTTGACAATATTTCACTTACAGGTGAATAACCAAACATCCGACGTTATGCAAATTTATCTTCTTACAATGTATATGAATATTCTATAAAAATAATTAATTTCAACTGACTTATAAATAGGTAATCCGGTTTGGTATGGTTATTTATCACATATTTATGTATGGCTATTTATCACATATTTATGTATGGCTATTTATCACATATTTATGTATGGCTATTTATCAAATATTTATGTATGGCTATTTATCACATCTATCCCTCAGTAGATCTTAGGAAGGATTAGTGTAATAATTGTCCAAGATGCTAACCAAATGTGCTGAATTTGCTTACCAGGGAATATGTACAGTTGCTAAAGTAGTTGGAAGAAATAAAAGGAAAAAAGACTTGATTTCGGTACCCAAATTGATATATTCAATAAGATTGATTTTTAGAATACGCATTTAAATTAGACCAAACAAAATATTGTGCGTCGTCCGGTCTTGGATCAAGGTAACTGTTCATTTGCATTTGTATTATCTTTGATTAGTTCCTGCAGATCGGTGTCAGAGGTTGACACGACTATACACTGGCTGTAGTGTTTTCTCTAATGGTCTTAACCGTCCTCTGCATTTAACTGAAACCTCAAGGCCCCTGGAGCAAAGACCTTTCATCGGGTAAATCTGCTTTTTTAACTAATTAGTTTTATGAATCTGAATTATGGCGAAGACAAAAGTCCACAATAACAGAACGGGTTTGCGCTAGCCTGGCAGCGGATCTACGTTAGAGATTTCAGATGTCTGAAATATTGTTATTTTATTCTCTATTAAATCTCTTTTATTTCCGTGCTATCTTGGTTATCAACTGGCTTCAGTGTCGAGAAAAGATATGCCATAATAATTATACGTTTTTATGAATCGACGGAGTTCTGTTTCAATCTGATTGGATATAAACGGTTACGTGAAGATAGTTTGGAATTTCTTACACATCGGTCAATTCCCTGTTTCTAGGTCATTTTATGTGAAATTTTATCTAAACCAACGTTTTAAAACATATCAGTACAAATCCACCCATCTCTGTGATTTCCGATCAAAACCCCAGATTAAAATCCCTCATAAGAAATTAAAGCATTGAAACGCACAGTGCGTTCTGCAGCCCAATACAAATCCTCTTTTCCAAAGAAATCATATAGCAGGGTTTAAAAGCCAACGTTGAGAGTTTTGTTTGCATTTTGCTACGACATTATGTACCATCAGCTGTAATTAAAGGTCAGGATCACATAAAAAGCACGGGATTTCACTAACATGGACAAAAGTTTGCTTTTGAAATATCGGAATGCGTTGAAACTCAGACACGCTACAACACTACGTGTCCCACGCTAGTGTAATGTCTGAATAGCTTGGTATAAAGAATAACAAGCAAAACAATTCTTAAAAATGAGCAATACCAAGATCCATAGATCAATGACATAAACTGTTCTTACATAATACCCTATATTACAATATATGATGGAGAATTGCATTCTAACGCAGTAAAGAGGCTACTCAAAGAAATCTACCTGATACCTTACAGAATGCTTTGTTGATGAAATCAGCTGATAAGACGACATAAATACAAAATGTGGAGTTATATCGATTGGATGATCATAGTTGGATATTTATTACTATAAAGTCATTCGGACTTTATGTACATTGTGGGTGATTCGATAAAACGGACACATCGATACTTATCTAACCAGGTTCATTGAATCTTATATTATACCAGGTATTATTTCCGTGGTGTTCTAAACAATGTAAAGTTGATAAATTGGTCTTTTCATTGATTCTGGTCTTACAGTTTGGGAGGCATGATCGGTGTGGCATGTTCTTTTGCTGGTATGTTGATAGGTTGATCAACATACGAGAGAAGACTTTCGGAGTTTTTCAGACACACTACCCAGAAACTTTGGCGGAAAAGTAAGCAGTTCCGTTATCCATACTTTTATCGCCCTAAATATATCCGTTTGTACTCACAACGTCAGAAGCCAGGTTGATTCTGAAAGGGAGTGGGCAGAAGACAATTAGTATAGACAACCCATTTAATCCTTGTAGAAGGCTTGACGAGAACAAGCTTGCCAAACTAGATGCAGGCAGAATCATTATGACTCAAATATTCGACAGATACAATATCGTGTCTTACGTTCTGGCGAAAGTCAGCAGAGTTATATTTGTGATTGTCGCAAAGAGGAGTAAATTAATTATATGTTTAACCATGTGTAAATATAATTAAAGTTTTGCATAATTCATGTTACATGTCATTCGCAGTATCTGTACATATAAAACTATTGACACTAGTATTCTTGCTTTCATGTCTCCTCAAAACAAAAATATGTTCACTTATTTTTGTCATTTTTGACGTTAGGTAATATTCATTCCCTTGAGACTGTCAGTGAGATGTGTCAAGGACGAAGGATATTTAAAGTGTTCTTAATATGTGCGCGCTGATCTACAAAACTCTTTTTTAACGAACAGGACTTCATTGTATAGTTTTAAAGTACTAACAATGCTGCTCTACACCCTTTGTCGTATAATTATCCAATTAAAATTTGCCATTTTGCATTCATTTTTGTCATGTTCTTCATGCGCTTGAAAGGACCGATTAAAACATCATGGCGGGTTTCAAATCGTCCAGAAACGCCATAACAAGATTCAGCCAAACTTTCAGGACGTATACCGCGATGATGTTGCACCGCTGCGTTGGGTTGGTATTAATACATTACTCGGGTACCATTAAGCTGGCGAGTCATTCGGTAGTGTCCCACAACTTTGGCAACGCTCTGGAGGCACTCTAGCAGAATTATGCACAGTCACCTGGATAATCTGGCATGCTTGGAGAAGAAACAAACTTACATTACCAAAATGTATGTTAATGTCAATATGCGTTTCATCAAGTGTACAAAATCTAATTAAAACAACCTTGGTTCACACGTGTCAAAATTTAAGTCATAGTTGTTTGCCGATTTCATCCCGTGTCGGTTGTAGATTGGCAATCCATAAATGTAGGGCCATACTTGCAGAAAACTTTCTAAAATTAAAAAGATTCTTCATTGCATTAAAACAGAAGAAAGAATATTGAAAAACTATCCACTTTGCATCGAGCATCTTTATCAATTGTCCATTTCATACCATCCACTTCCAGCAGACCAAACAACGGTGTTCCAAAATCTGAGTTATCTTTCATGGATATGCAGACATCTTTAGAATGACCAAATCATCCCAAACTTGTTGAATAAGACATAGAATTACATCCTTAAATTTTAATAATGTCAACTTTCATATAAGTTGGTGATTCCAGCAAGAGCGTCTAAAGTAATTTGTTTCGGTAGCAAAACTATTATGCTTATATGACATTTTAACGTCATTTACGTAAGGTACGTACCATTCAAACATTTGAACGTGTCTAGCGTGATGCACGTATAGTTGCGGATCATCTTATATAACGTTATCACGACCAGTCGGCATAAAAATAATTATTAGGTTCAAAGGAACATAAATATTTTAAGAACATATTCAGAACATTTAAACTACCCGTTGATTGTATTATGAAAACGTTTTGTTTTAATATCCCCTAACAATCAATATCGTATTCAGCGCCAAACTTGCAGAAAACTTTATAAAATGAATAAGATTCTTCAGCGCATTAAGGCAGAGGAAGGAATAATGATAAAGTAAATATCTTCCACTTTGCATCGAACATCTGTATCAATTGCACATTTCATACTGTTTGTTCTAATATATACACCTTATCTATGATTCAATATCGTTTGTATTATAAATATTTGTCAGGTTCCATAGTGCCTGCTTTGTTTGCTTTAGTTTGTCCAGATGATTCACAGTGGTACATTCAATTGATACTCTGTCGTTTAGCTTGGGTATAGACGATGCCGATATATTTAGTATATGATGGAAATCATACAATGGTCAACGTAGTTCGTCTTCGATGAATTTAAGAGAAATGTCACTTTCTAAAATTTAAGTATGTGTGTACCTCAGTTAAACACTGGTATATGTTTGTAGCAGCTGCGTTTTGCAATAAAAATATCATGGGCTGTGTGTCAAGGAAAATAATCATGTAGTAAATAAATATGTGCCTATTCAGCAGTGTCAGAAGTAATCCAAGCATATTCTGTAAAAACGTTCAGAAGAAACATTTCTATGACTACCGTGACAACACGTTATGTCGATAAGACAAAATTTTACAACAGAAAACAGAACGATTAAGTCTTAGTCAGCAAATTAAAGTCGAGTTGTGTAAACGGTACATACGACGAGATTTCTGAAAGCAGTACAGTAAAGAAACAACCTCGATACTTATTGTAATTTTTGTCGTATACCACCACAGAGATGATATAGGTTGTACCGTGTATTAAAAAAAATTATTTTCAGAAAGTAGTTCTTAAAGAACTATTCTCAGTCACTCTTTTATAGTAGATAGATACTATAGTAACTCACAGATTTATGGAAAAGTCAGTATATATATATATATATATATATATATATATATATATATATATATATATATATATATATATATATATATATATATATATATATATATATAACTAAACATATCTACGTGGTTATTTTGTTCCAAAACATGTTTCTCGTAATATTTTATTTGTCCAAAAATATTTTTTGCCATCGCTGGAAAAAATAGTCACAATTAAATGCTTCGAAATTTACGCTGCCAAAGATGTTAAAAGTTCATGATAGAATCAAACATATTAATAGAAATTCGAAGATAACTAGTTTTTTTTAAAAAATAACCAAGGTCTCTTAATCCTCAAAATATTTCGTTCATCAAGACATAATTTCATTTTAAGTGTAAAATCATCATTACATTTTATCTTATGGGTGTTCTTTACATCAGTTATCAATAGTACCAGCATAATTCTGGTTATTCTGCCACTCTGGACGCTGCTCTGCATGACTATTGTGGATAAACTGTTTGCTTTAGTGACATGGCCATACCATTTTAGCTTTCTTGTTTTGACGGTGATAAGAAGGTCTTCATATTCGCCTACTTTGTGCCTGGAGTGTTACGCACTTCTTCACTTGGGATGTGGTCCATGTAAGAGATAGCAAGAATGGTTCTAAAGCATCTCATGTCAGGTGCCTAGATTCTTTGTTGAAATTCTGCTGCCAGGGTCCAGGCCTCGCGTGAATAAAAACTATATATATGACTAAATGCTCTCAATAGTCTGATTTTAGTTTTCAGACAGATATTCTTGTCTCTTCAGATGGATCTTAGCTTTGACATAGCTGCCATTGTTTGAGCTGCTCGTGAAAACAATTCTGCTCTTACTTACTCTTCGGTGATTATGGAACCATTATATTCGAACTAGCTAACTGTTTCCAGTTCCTGTCCTCTAATTTTAATTTTGGCTGAGATTTGTTACGCCACTATTTGTCATCAGCTTAGTCTTTCGTGTCAGATCTGAAAGATATTTCATTCGGGTTCTTCATTAAGAGAGTAAGAGAGTAACACTGTTACAATCGAGACGTTTGCAGTCTCTACGGCTTTGCTAATTTGTGCTCTTTCTCTCTCTCTCTCTCTCTCTCTCTCTCTCTCTCTCTCTCTCTCTCTCTCTCTCTCTCTCTCTTGTAGACATAGCATATCTATTTTTTTTTATTCAATACTATAACATTGAACTAATGCGGTTTTGTCTATAACTATTGTTCTAATTTTGTTTTGCGTTGTTTCTCCAATATTTTTTCCCCATCAATTTAGAACATCATGGTTTGCTTTGTGTTCTTCCATTAGTTTAGTAATGTGGCCACTATCGAATCTGCATTCTAATGCACAATATTCGAATATCTTTCCTAATGTATAGTAAAGAAGTAGACGTACTGTATATTAGGAAAAGATGTCAACACATCGGGTCATTTATTATGAATAGCTTTGATATGTGCTCAAATCAGCCGATATCAAACATGAATAATAATGACTAATTTCCAGAAAATGGTTTATATTAATTTTATATATACTGAGTGGCCAATATTGTCTTCCATTATTTAAATTTGCATTAATCGGAAACTAAATTACTTTTAGTTTCTGGCCCAGTCTGCGAAGTCTTAACGTCCCAGTTGACAAACGTATGCTGCGGCAAATTCGCATGGAGCATGATTAATCCTTATTATTCTCTGGTCATTCACATCCGTTGCATATTCTACACACTGCTTGCCAATAAAAGGATATCCAGCTTGCCATAACGGGTTTTCCGATGAAATCGTAGTACCATCCCTATATTCCGCTACAAAATCCCCCACCCTAGTCTTTGCATCCAACCAGATACCAAACGTTGGTGGGCAGATCCTAGGTTTAGCTGCAAAATACAATAAATCAGAAAATAAATGATTGACTTACTAAATACTTGAATCAATCAATTCATAATTTCTAACTATACCATAAATCTTATATATATATATATATATATATATATATATATATATATACTTAGATTTGTGGTTTAGTTAGAAACTATGAATTGATTGATGTTAAATTCATTTTTATTTTTCATTGCTTTTTCATTGTACATTTATTTATTAGAGATGCTGTTTTTAGAGATAATCGGTTGACCGAATTAGTCTTTGGCAAAAGAAACTTGTTGACCAAGAGCCTGACCTTTGAAATATTTTCTGAAGTGAGATCGACAATCTATTTACTAAAATTCTTCATGAAAAGTGGAAACATTTCTGTAACATCCTGCCCAGCAACAATTAAATTGTTTCAACAAAAGATGAATTAATTCAAATTGCCAGAAAATATGATCTTTCTGAAGTGAAATCGTACTTAACGAAACAAGAAATAAGAAAAAGTTTAGTTCAGTATTTGGTAGAAAAAACGTTTGGAACAAAAGTGATTTTGTTTTGATCAGTAAATCTGTATCAGACACTGATCCAAAACTAAATGAACTAAATGTAAAATACGAAACGGAATCGGAGTTAAAAAAGCTCGAAATTCAGGACAGAAAGAAAGTAAAACTAGTGCAATCAGAAGAAAAAGAGAAAGAAAGATACATACAAAAGAAGTTACAAGAAAACAAATACAAATGCAGTTATAAAAGAAACAAATGCAAATAGAGTTAGATGAGAATGAAAAACAAATCCAGTTACAAGAAAAACATTTGCAGATGTAAAGTTAGAAAGAAGTGGGAAAAATCAATGTAGAATGAAAGAACTAGTGCCAGCAAGTAACAAGCACATTCATACATCAAATTCAAATTCAACAAAAGAGATGTAGAAAAATAGCACTCTTTTTGAAAACGTTGCTGAAATTTTGAAATGGTCAAGGGAGCATTGGATGTAGTTAGTACAATTTGTACTCACTGATAAGGCTAGTGATATTTAATATTGACTGTCAGTTCACTAAAGTTGTGACTGATCCTGTTAACAAATAAATTTTAAGGAGTTATGCGTTAGTCCCCGAGGCTATTCCTTCAGAAACTATAAAAAGCTGGTCAAACTCATACTGAATTGGCTAGAGAAAAAGAGCAGTTATTTGATAGATTAGCCAAGAAAGTTGAAAACAATTATGAAAGTCTAAAAAAGGGTGCATTATATGAAGGTTTTAAGAACGGTGTCCATAGTGACATTAAGATTTATCTTGACGAGTACGTGATCGAAACCTTGGAAAATGCTGCTCATGCCGCTGATGAGTATTCTTTAACTCATAACGTTCCTTTTGTAAATAAAACTTTACTCAACAGTCTTTTGGAAGATAAGTATTTCAGCCTATTACATGTCCTTATAAAACACAAACACGCACAACGGTTAAATCTTCAAAGTTTGATTCGAGATCTTTGTCTCTTCTTACGTGTACTTATTGCACGAAGAAAGAACGCGTTATTCGACATAATGAAAAAAAAGCATCATAATCGGGACATATCAATTCCAAAAACTATTATTTTTAAGAGATCAAGGTCACGATTATGTATTGAAGGCAATGCATTTGTTGGGTCTAATAAACCACAGTCTGATGTCATTATAGAGAATTATGAAAGATATGAAAGAGTTCTATATCATTCTTGGTTATTTCGGCCAATTCCACCCGTATTAAACATTTTAGGGAAACAGAAGTTTGTCAGAGTATTTTATTGTCAGGTACATTGCCTTTTCCTGAGAAGTCTTTCAATGAGACTGTTCGTATTCAGGGAGTAGAGTGTGGTTTTGTTTATATTCCTCTACATTGTGTAAATTGGTCATCAGACGTAGACTCAATATCCGTAACAGTTGGAGCAGTTTCTGTTTTACCAGTGGATGTCATTCATTTATTTATATGCAACGACCTAGCGAGAGACAAGTGTGTGTTTAATCCACGTGTAACTGACAAACCTTGTTTGGATCGGAAAGTCGATCCAATTAAAAAGGACGCTATGGCACAACAAGATCTTGAAATGAAGTTGATAATGTCAGTATTCCTTTAGCTGACATTTGCATTGGTCAGGCTTTTCATGCGGTCACTTTCACTCCTTGTTTTGATTCAGTCAGAAGGTATTGATCACAGTGATCCTCTTTTAACTACTCATTCTCTTTAGTATGTGTATTTATTACATGAAGGTGAACATGATTTTACATGTTCAGAGTGAGAAATAGGAGCTGATTGCCAGACAAAAACTAGGAATTATATTTTTTATTTTGATTAAACGAAAAATGACATTTAATTGACGAATCTAAGGTTTGATTATTATAAATTAATTGCAACACAATGACTGTCTAAAGCCAAAAAACCTAGGCCTCTGGGACCAGACCCTAATACGATGGGCCAATTTGTGCAATTTATCAAATTACCCAAAACAGGAACCAAGTGATAAAAAATGTCAACTAATCGCACAACGAGGTAGGAGGCTTGATTTATTTACAACAAAACATTAATGTGAAAGCTTCCACCCCTACAAAGAAGAATGAGGGCGGTGTCCTAATATCCCCCAATTATATTATATTTATTTTCAGATTCACTGTCAAATGATACTATTGATACATTGCTAGTAGCTATGTTTAGCAAATGCAAGGCCCAATGTGGATAATTTTGGCTAGTCCACTTGGATTTACGCCCAAAGTCCCCTGTCAGCACAACATTTGGGAAAAAACTCGTAAACACGTGTTATATGATACTGAACTTAAAACTTACTTCAATTGCTTTAAAATCACTCTCTTTCTCTGTCAGTCTCTCTCTCTCTCTCTCTCTCTCTCTCTCTCTCTCTCTCTCTCTCTCTCTCTATATATATATATATATATATATATATATATATATATATAATGAAAAATTAATAAGATTAAAATGCTTTAATAATTAAAATTACTGAAATCACGTAGAATAACCATGAAAAGTATTTTTTAAATTTAAATTTTGACCATGAAATTTTGCAATTAATTTTGCAAATAATTATTGATGAGAACAGTGGTAGGTCAGGTGAACAGATCATTTTTATTTTGGTAACAAAGCCTTATACTTTACGTGTAAAAAAGATGTCCGCGTGTATGCCGTGTGTGTAAAAAAAATCACTAGGTGATAACATGCAGGCAGATGAACAGAACATTTTTATTTTGGTAAAAAAGCTTACATCTAACATGTAAAAAAATGTTCACATGCACGAGCACGTGTATGTGTAAAAAAATATAGCTATGTACCCCGAGTATGTGTAAAAATTACACACGCGGGTGTGTCGCGGTTAATCGGTTGCTATTAATTAAAAACTAGTGTGTTATTGATAATGGCGAATATTGGAGAGTCATATTGTACTAGACTAGTTCGAAAGCGATTAGCTGCGATTTAAATTTTTTTACCAATACAAAAAACTTCAACAGCGCCAGGAATCTCATGTTGATTTTGTAACTAGTAGAGAACAATTATTTAAATCTGTTACTTAAAAAGCTGCAATATCTACTGAACGAGCTATATTGGGAGATATTACGGATGACGAAGAGAGAATAAAGGGTATTCTTCCACTGTTAAAACAGATCGCTGCATCTCAATCCAAACCTCAAGTTGTTGATTCTGTCGAAGAACAAGAAGGTGATGTTGGTGGAACTCAATGAGGAATTTCTTTTATAGATAAAGAGGGTATAAGAACAGTTTCAATTAATAAAACCTAAAGATTTTTCCACTTTTGGTAATTTTGCTGCTAATAGTTACCATTCAAGAGCTAGTATTTTAAAACCTGAATATAATTTTAAAAAAATATATCTCGCGATGAATGGGTTGATTGGGTTTATAAAATAAATAAAAATATTGGCCGTATAAATAAAAGAGCATTATCTTATAAAACGTATCAATCGGGAGTAACCGGTTACGATGAAATGGCAAAAACAAAAAGAAGAAAGTCAAAAACCAACACGGAGATTAATACGGAAACCGAAAAAACAAAGATCCTCAACCATCTCATGATTCTCTCGCTTAACTCAATCTCGTCGAACAAAAAACAGGAAAGGGATTTATTACAGGAAGTGGTCTAAGCGTTTGTCCAAATAATATCATCAGTGATGTATCCCGGTTGGAAGTTCTTATCGGGGATAAATGAGCTGGAAATAATTTCCGGGAAATAGTTAACAAAGCTGCTGATATCTGTCAGCGATTATTTCAAGGTGGTATTATAGATATTGGTGTATATCGATCTCTTATCAATGAAATCATAGATGACTATCGCAGTGATTAAATGTTTTCGATAAACGGACATAAAATAAGATGATTATGCATGATCAACTACGTGTCAAATCAGAGTTGTAAATTCACGGTTGCCAGTGTATAACGTAATTTACTGATTTGGATTGGGAAATCTCGTTTGAGGGTTACTTACTAGAATGGCTCCAAGAGTTTTACCACTTACAAATCAACTATCGATGAAAGCAATCGATGTTATTATTGATAAAGCTACTAGTGTTGTTGGTGATCTCGCCGGAAAAGCTTTTTCTACAGTCAAAGATAGATTAATAAGATTAATACGCAAGCCTCGAACAATCCAACCTGTAAAATTATTGAGTACTGAAATTATGCCGCAAGTATCAGTAAAGTATTAAATCAAACTGTAAATAAAAAATTAGCAGAGCTGGTTGGAATATCTGATAAACAACGAGACAAAAAAATATTACCGCGAGTATGATAGCAGGAAGCGCTCTCCGTTTTAGACGACACTCAATTATTATAAAATGTTTGAAGAGATATCCAATCCCGCGATTGATATAGAGGAACCTGTTCCGAGAGATACCTCTTTGCGTGATTTTCAATATTATTCATATGATGCGAAGACGTCTGATTCAAGTGGGAGAATCTAACTTCAAGTTCACGACACCAGTATATATTTTCTACCATCTGAAGAATTTATCGAAATTGAAGGTCGACTTTTAAAAGCTGATAATACCGATTATGAAGCTGGTGGTCAGGTTGGTTTTGTTAATAATGGTATAATGGTGCTTTTTAACAATGCGAGGTATATTATCGACAGAAGAGAAATTGAGATAATTCACGAAAATATTGATATCGCGACGCCTATACCAGGTTCAGTAAGATATTCAGATGATTATGCAAGGTAGGCTGGGCCGTCTATGATGTTTGTAAAGGATTAAATGGATCATCCAGAGAGTCGAACTGTAACTACATGTCCCGTGAAAGCTGCTGCTGTTGGAGATGCAACAAATGCAGTGTTATCGATGAACGCAGATTACAACTTGGGGTTTTCAACTCGTATAGCAATGTTAAACGACAACGAGTCATTTTCATGTATTATTCCACTCTCTCTCTCTCTCTCTCTCTCTCTCTCTCTCTCTCTCTCTCTCTCTCTCTCATATATTTGGATTTTTCAGAGACGTTAAAAAAGATTATATTCGGTGCAAAACATACAGTTGTACTCAAAAGAAAAAGGGATGATAATGACGCAATCTGGAGACCAAATGGAGTTGCCGCTGGTAAGGTAACATTGACAAAACTCACACTGTGGATGTCTACATTGATTCCGTCACTTACTCAAGAACAGCGATTAGTCTCATTTTGGAATCAGGTAGTAAATTATTATTATCATGGTTGTGGGTGACTGCAAACAGGAATATTCACGACGCAGGAATATTCACATAGCATATAGCATCACAACAGGGTCGCGTTTCAAGATAATGTGAGAATACGTAGCCAGGAGAGAAACCTGATGGTGATTGACCCGATTAATGTTTCACAGGTTTCATTGAGAATAAACGGACATCAAGAACCATCCGAGCATATGGTCATAAATTTTGAACATAATCACGTTGCACGAGCGTATCATCGTTTGATGACCTTCCTAGAACGCGACTTAAATATTGATACCGGGTTGTTAATATCTCACCGTGATTTTGCAACATTATATCCAATTTATTACTTTTCACTGGAACGTTTGGATCTTTATCGGCAATATACTGATGATTTAATCTTTCGAGATGATGTAATGCTCCCCCTGGCTGTTTTTGAGGAATTGTTGTAAAGAAGCTTATCAATGGTGCACTTTCTGAAACATTAAACCTGATAGATGTATCACTGGATTAAAACGTTGTATTTCCAGACCGACATGGTAAATTAAAAGCGAGCAATATTTCATTAAAGGATATTATGTTTACACTCAATGGGGTAACAGAAGGCGCTATCGCGTTGTTTGATTCAACAGGCATGATTAAACCTGGTGTTCTTTTTTCAACCTTGGTAGATAAACTAACATCACTGAGCAACGATTATGTATAATCGACAAATACATTAAAAGCGCTACGATCCGAGTATGATGTTCATATAAATAAATTTACAGGTGTTCAAAATAGAAAACTGTTGAAAAAAACTATTTCTAATTTCTTTGGAATTCCCACAGAGATTCCGTTGAAACTCGCTGATATTAAAACCATCGATGATAAACTAAGAACGCTGCGATCTGAATATGATGAACATGTGAATAAACAGTTTATACGTCTCCGTAAAAATTTTGGAAAGTTTGATGACGCTCTTGATAGTTTCTTCGTAAAACCAGCAACGGTCCTTATAAAACTCGCTGAGATTAAAACATCCATCGATGCGATTAAAAAAAAAACTCATGATGCTATAGTCACTGATTTTCCTGATATGACCGAAAGACTAAAGTTAAAATCCCTCATGGGAGAAAACTCAATAACGTGTATTCGATACTTCATGGATCCTTCGCTTGGACGCCTCAAAATAATATTAATGATTTTACCGCCGATGTCAAATGTATATGCAGATTAACTCTTGTTTCACTGATGCAATTTAATATATCATCGAGTTCATCCGCCGGGGTTAAAAATATTATAAGCGCAATAATAGAAAAGGAGTCCATTGAACGATTCAGGATAACTTCCACTGATGAGAAATTAGCTCAAGAATCGATCACAAGGTTCGTAGAATTTGTAGTTAATTTAAGTAAACAATATACTTAAATAATGACCACTCAAAAGTATCGATACGATCAAGTCCGCGAGTTACAGACTAAATTAATCAAAAAATATCACTGATGAGTATCAAACAAAGGTGAACAAATATCACAGACGTATTACCCGAATTAATTGTGTATTCGGTTGCATGTGTTATCTCTGGAACTGGTGTAATATTATCGTCGATAACGATGCTCGCTCCAGTGGTTGTCCCAATTTGTATTTTAGTCGCAACGACGATCACAGGAGTTCTTGGGATCATCACCAAAAAGGTGTCTTCGTGTAGTCAGCGTAAACTACACGATTATACGGTTAATTACATACTGTGTCAAAAGCATATTAGGATATATCCTCGATGATATCATCTAGCCTCGATGATACGGTAATATCCGATGATGAGGTATCCACAATGGTTAACATTTATGATACCGATATGTCAAAATTTGAATAACATCATATTGATAACAATGTCAATGACATCGCCAACGTAATTACTTCAGCTGATAGTCGAGAATACAAACCCGGTGAGAACAACCATGATATCATTAACGGAAAATAAACCTGAATTCAGCTTAGATTTTCAAAAACCGATTCCGAGTATAGTACAGTTGGCTTAATATCAGATCGGAATCATTCACTGGTAAACCACCCAATAACACGTTTGTGTTTGCATATAATGACATTGACGGTACTGCCGATTGGCAGACTATATATCTTCCAAAGGGGAGTTATCAAATCGAACAAATCGATAATGAAATTAAGCGTAAAATAAAATCTCTCACAGGAATAAAATCTAAGACCGCTATACCAGTTAACGAACTATCGCTGTTAACTGCGATCGATATAATTTCCCCAGCGTACGCCGTGGATGTATACAACTCATCGATCAGAACCATACTAGCATGGCCTGAAAAACCACTAGTGGAAACACCACCAGTGGAAAAATCGCGTGTTGTTGAACTTAAAAAAATCTGATTATCAAACAAATGTAACTTTTTTTTTTATAAAAACCCCTGGTTATAGGAAATTGATGGATGAAAGAAAATATGTGATATCGAGAATAGTTTATTTACAGTTAATACTAATGTACCTGGTGTTGAAGCTGGAATAATTGTAAATGATGAATATATTAGTGATTTTGTAAAATATTTCGAGAATCTAGGACTCTATTTAATAAATTAAAAGATTTCTTTACACAGGAATATTCTGATGATTTAAGAGAACAAATCATCCTAATGATTCAACATAAAATCAGATCATAGACGATATCGACTATATTAATGGAAAAATTCGACAACTAGTAATTAATAAGAATATAATTTGAATAATTGGTGGAGTAATAATTGATGGGGCTGTTCACCCATATAATTAAAAAAATCTCCACGCGAGAGAGTTTTTTCTCAATTATTTTAATATAACCGAACAACAATTACCAACACTTATAATACCAACATTTGTAACATACACAACCGAACAACAAAGTGGAATTGATGAAATCATCGATACAAAATTTCCTAACATCTCGACACGTGGAGAAAAAAATCACAACTTGCTATCCTCGATGACCTAAATATCCAAGATAGATATTTCATATACAACAATGATCCAGATGGAGCTGGAAGACATATATCACCGTGCAACGTTGGTATATCCTCAGTGAATCTTTCATGTGATATCATTGACGGAAGTTACAGCACGAATACAGAATTATTAAATCAAGCAGCTCAGGGGTATATTTTTTTTATACTTTTACCTCTCAGGTTCCTCGTGGAAGTTTGATATTGCACGTACAAGTTTGTCAAGAATATTTAAAATCTAATTATCGCTGGATATCAAAAATAAATTTTAAACACGTCGATCAAAATTCTAACTTGATCAATTTACGTGATGAGCAATTGCAGATTACTCTTGATGGAATGTCTAAGATTTTCATCGTAAAATAATCTACCGCAATTCAAATCTTAACATCGGTATACAATGTACTATCACGCGAAGATACGTATCCATACTAAACGACGGCTCGAACACGCAATTAGGTGTTCATTGAAAAAATTAATTACGAGGAATTTTGTTATAGCAATCGATAAATTTGGCAACGATAGTTTCCTGCTAACAAAACATCAACTAAATCAACTCAACGTGAAAATATTTATATGATGTCATGTACTCGTGATCAGATTTTAAATGATGATCACTCATGTATTTTTCATGAACGCCTCGAGGAAATTTTATCGCCGAATTCTTTGGACGACATCGAGGAAAATAATTTTTTTATGTAATCGAAAAGCCTAGTAAATGTTAGCAATTGTAATAATTACTAACTACAATTATTACATTGATTTTTTTTATAATTATCGCTGTAATTTGTTATCTTTTTATTTCCACTATGATTTTTTTCGGGTAATATATGAGAACTTCAACAACGAAATAAAAATCATCGCGTTGCACGGTGTTAAAAGACCCTTCGAAGTTGCCAACGAGTGCAAAATCGGATTATCTCTGTTGTATAAAATATGGGCTAAAGAACCAGTTAGCGCTATAACTCTGGGCATCGCTGAACAATTCCGCGCGGCTCAACAAGAAAATAAAACTAAGAAGAAAACACTTCAAAACGATATCGCCGGGCTAAATTAAAATATCAAAGGTTTGAAAAAAAATATAGATCAAATACAGATCATCATAGATAATAATCAAACTGAATACGATAAAGCAATAACTATTAACAACGAAAATAAAAAAATTAAACAATATATAATCGACAAATGAGAGATATCAAACCGCGATTGCGAAATCAAAAACTTATAACGTGGTGTTATCAGCCACTTATACAAAAACTGAGATTTGAAAACTAAAGTAGAAAATAAGAAGATTGATATAGAATTCGATGGGGATAATCGAGAGCTTAATAAACTAATGAAATTGCCCATGTTAATCTAACTGACAAACATCCTTTTGAATTCTGCGGCGTTTTCATCTATGAGAGCTTGCTCATTGAAAAAGTCAGTGACTATTTCAAGAATCTGTCATGATTCTCGACTACTCGATGAAACACCCCGCATCTTATTTTGTTCCCTGGTGATAGTTTTCATTATCCGGTCTTTTATTTAATTGTCGGTAACCCTCACTCTCTTGCTATGGTAATTTGTTCATATTCGTCGGTGATAAATTTACTAGTAAACGTATTATTTGTGTCAAGATGTTTCTTCACCTGGGCGATATTTTCGTTCTTCATTGTATATAAAATAATGTTTGTCTAAATCGTCGATATATTTTTTAAATGTACCACACAGCGGCATAGACAAACCAAAAACTACATCTTGAAGGGAATAATCTATCTCTGGAGCCATTATCATTCTTTTGATATAATTGTACATTTTTAATTGCTTGAATAATTTACGTTCAAAATTAAACCGAAATGGTTTCCACGGAAGGATTTTATCGTCGTTCCCCGTTGGGAAATCTCTATCGGCTGTTGTTATCTGTGATAACTTCATATAAAGGATTTAATCGTACTTATGAAATTTATCTTTGATTTCATCGATTGCAAAAAAATCGAAAACGTCTTTCGATAATATACGCTTCGTCGTCGTTGTTACAAGGAGTTAATATACATTCAAACCCCTTTTTATAAACGAGATCAATTTTGATCTGATATATATTGACATCTTTGATTGATCTCTCGATCAATGTTCATTATATATATATATATATATATATATATATATATATATATATATATATATATATATATATATATATATATATATTGGCAAAAGTATGTTTTATCTAATTGTTAATTTTGTATAGAAAAAACAATCACGCGAATGTAAATGACACCCATTTATTTAATTTTTTCGAGTAAGTTGTTAATTGTGTATCTTCTGCAACTCGTCCAACAGATGAAGTATCAGCATCGAAGTATTTAGCCGCGTATTTAAAGGCATCGAGTGTAAACAATTTTTGCGCTGAGTAACAGCTCTTAAATTGTCTATGCGGTTATCAAGATTATTTCAGTTAACATGATCCACTACTAGACCTTTATCGATGGGTCTATTAAACAACTCGTAAATAAATCTGTGAGCGAGATAATCTTATCTGTTAATTCTGATTCTCGCATATCCTCTTTTATCAATCCAACCAATTTGTACCCTTCGTTGACAATGTTTAACGGTTTTATCTCGAGATACCTCGTGGTTGTCGTAAATAAGATGAGAAATGAATTTATTTTGGTTCATTTATCGCATATACATTGATTTGTCTTAATCGTTTGTTTTATTAACATAATCAGCAGTGGTTCGTATAATTTTATTCTTAGTGTTATGTGGGATACCTTCCTTGTCAAAGTATCGTTTAAGTTCTCTGTATTGTTTACCGCTACAACCGATACATTACTCCGTTTTTTCTCGTACTCCAACCCCACAGTCGATAAAGGGTTTTTGCCATGCGCTTCCTTCGGATATTTCGTATATGAATTCCATAAAACTCTTTTCTGCAGAATTTACCACAAGGGGATGTAGTTCAAATCATTAACCATTTGCAATTATTCATTACATATAAAATAATATTTTTCTTAATAGTAATTATGAAAGGAATTTCTAAAATTAATGATATATCTCCGTCGAGGAAACGGCGAATTTTTAACTTAGATCGGCGAGTATGTGGAAGTCAAAAAAATTAAAAATGGTATCAAGCATGCAAAATACGAATTTCTCAATTATATGTTTGGTAGACGTATAAAACAACACGGGATAATTATACTATGACAAATTCTTGAGCAGCTTAAGTATTATCCAGGATAGATAGCAAATCAATCGGATACTACATCCAGGTAAAATTCAGTAAGATTTCGAAAAAGGACTGGAGAGTTTATAATCACCTTGAACGAGTTTTGACTTAAAAAAAGAAACCGGTTATCATCACCAATAAAACTAAACCTGGAGTGTTAACTGGGATTGACAAAAGATATTACAACCCAGCATATCCGTTAAATGCACTGACTTACGGAACATACCCGATAGATCAACCAGATATTAATAAACTCCCCCGGATGAGAGTTTCATCTGGGATAAATTGTGTAGCTGAACGAGTTATTGAACATTTTAAAAATGTGAAACGTGGAAATGGTTTAACAACGCTGAGACAGTCTAAGATAGATAAATGGGCGGAATCAGTTAAATATACCGGAACTTCAATAAAAGATGGTATCGAGTTAGAAAAACTAAAATTTCCGATAGCCGTAAAAACTATCATCGGAGATACATTATACGAATCAAATAATAAGTTAAAAGGAGCTCCTATTGAAATCATCCATCATAATTCACATGCGTGGAGTAATTAAGCGAGAATATTTCCACGAGATCGAGTAGTAAAATAGTTTTCAGGAGATATGATTGATAATATTTACTAGTTAAGTAAAACTGATCCCGTATCGGTATGGTTATTTAAAAGCTCCGAAGATGATGATTATGATCAATTTCTAAGACCTAATGGAGAATTATACCGAATGGAAGAACTTCACGGGGAAATGAATAAAAGGGGTGGTCGTGTTTCTTCTTCAGAATAAATTAATACTTTAACCATTAAAAGCGAGATATTTTAGTGAAAATGCTTTAAAATATTGTCGAAAAATCTGTTAAAGAGTGTTTTAATCGATATCTTGAAGTAATTCACTTAAGCAGTCAGTGAATTTGTGGATCTCCCATGACTCTATACGCTGGATAAAAATCATAACGGATGTCTTTGTGAAATATTCGAAATTATGTTTCCTTTTAGTTATTGTTTTTGTGTGAGTGGGTTTGTTATGCGAGTTTACACTGTTAGTTTTGAATTAAATGATACGGGAAAATGCTGCTAACACTGAAAGTTGTTCTTACATTGCAACATTTATTTTGGATGCAAAGCTATTTCCATGTTATAGACATTTTAGTAACTCACTATGCGAGTAGTTTAAGTCTTAAATTGATTTGCGAATATATTCAACGCTAACATTATATTGAAAAGTTTCGGCGCTATGTTAAAGTTATAAACATATATTATTTAATCGTTTTCATTTCTTTATGAAATAATTTTAAAGCTTCTAAGCAAACAGTGCAAAATTCTTCCTTTAATTAAGCAAGAGTTATTGCACTTTGTAGAAGGTTCAGGATTGCTTTGCATTTCCTTTGTATGCATATTTGTACGTCGTTGAAACTACGTTCGAAATGAAAAATGGTCTTACTTTGAAGATAAACCTTAATAAGCTCCGCAAATGCAGGTAGACTTTGATCGTCAATAATTGCGAGATTAGCTCCTTCTCTCCGGCAAGCAAGTCTCGCGTTATCCTGTGAATGACATTCGTTGACGTATCGGTAGCAAAAGCGTCTTCCAGGACCCTCATATAAGGTGTAGGTAGGCACGCACCCCAGCAATGGTTCAGTAACTAGAGAAAAGAACATAGACAATAGTTTTGGGCTACTTTAAATTCAGATTTGCTAGTCAAAGTCATCTCGATAATGATTTCATAAATAACATTTAACAATATTTACATATAAAAAGGTGTACTAATGACAATGTTAATCGGATTAAACTCATATCTTCCACCTCTGCACTGGTGTCGCATTCCTCAGCAATATATGACAACATCCAGCCCATAACGGCGTGTCAGACTCATGTTTCCAGCAGAGTTTACGCATCTTTTATTTTCTGTTTTGAGAAACGTTCCTCTATTCTTTTAATCTACCTGTGTGTCAACATAATGGTAACTGCAGACATAACCGATGGTTTTAAGTCCTGAATATTGAATGGCCTCTATATCGGAATAGAAATAGTGTTTGATCCTTAATTTGATGGTAGATTTCTGTTTCCCCTGACCTTTGTTAAGTTCGTGATTTGACATTGATATCGTAAGTAAACGGAGGGTCAAGAATATGACACCGCTCTGATGAAGTGAAGTCCAAATATCTGGTCATCTGCCAGTCTCAAACCCTCTCAACCAACACAAATATGAAACAGGTTTGTGCCCAAGTTTATTTCTTCGTTAACTATACAGTGCTCGTGAAGCTAAATACGACTATCTTTATGTGTCACTGAAGGCCAGTCTTAGGTAGCAGTGCGGGGAGGCTGGGGGAATGGATTAATTTAAGTTATATGGTTAAAACGAGAGATCATATAATGAGATACATTATCAATGATCGTCTAGTTGCACCGCGATCATCGATGTAAATGCAGCCAGTTCCAAATGCTTTGTTAAAAAAACTATTTTACTTTCATAAACATATTTATGCTAAGTATTTTTTATTTCGTCCTGTAGCATATCTCTAATTAGTGTTACCTGTTTATTATTTAAGTAATTAGCACAAAATATTCTACCGGACGATAAGTATATAAAGTGCGATATAGACGAATAGAACTTCGTCATCAGTCAACAATCCGCGATGCTTACTACTTCTTGCTTGTGGTTACGTGAGCACCTATAAACATAATATGCTATAAAAGCAATGAAGCGGTTACCAAGACATCAATGCAAATACCCGTTTTGTTCTTGCCATAAGTATTTGCGTTTGGAATAGCAACGTTAATTGGCTGATTCAAACAGCGTGACAAATCATGTTGATTGATGGGATAATTTTTTCTCACCCAAGCGACAGAGAAATCTAGCTGTTTTGCTAACCTTACTTTTCTTATCTCAGTCTAGTCATCTAAGACCAATCGTTTCAGTCATGGTGTCCACGCGTTCAGAACTATTTTTAACAAAAGAAAACGTTCTTGTCTTCTGCTGTGCCATAGATGTTCTCAAATAAAACAACAACAGCAATAACAACAACAAATGATATATAACCAAAGCATAGTTATTTAAGGCCAATCTGTCTTACAAATACAGCAAAACAAAAACATTTTGATAGAGACAAATATACACACGCATACTATTTCGAGATTTTGATATTATCTTAGTTCGTTCTAGCTAGCATAGTCAAGTTTATCCTATATGCAGGACTATCTCAGTACATTTTCAGATCATCATCATTAAATGTAGCTAAAGGAACCAAACTAATTGTAAACACTTCGCGTGAAACATGGTATATACTGTTAGCTACATCTAATGAAGCTGACCTGAAAATTTACTGTGCTAAAGATAGGATAAAATTCTCAATGGTTTGTGAAATGAACTATGTCAGAAAAGACTGATCCATGCACATAAGACTACATACCTATACACTTCATAGCATCCCAACTCTCTAAACAACAGCGGAAAACTTAGCAACAGCCAGAAATGTGTTATGTCAAACATGCCCTATTATAATTTGGTTAAGCATCACCGTTGTTCTCCAGCTGAATATACCTGCAATATTTATTGACAAATAATACACTTACCAGCCAGAAGGAATCATGTATCCCTCAATACACTAATCCATAAGCAAATTTACTGCATCACTTGCCATATTTCCAAGACAGAAATATAAATTTTCAAAGAATCCGTGAACTTGAAAGTTTAGCACATGGTTATCCTTTAGGGTCCGCATATTTAGAGGGTGACGAGGGTCTTTTATACGGGAGAGTGGGGTACTCAAACTTGGAAATGATGAAAGGAAACAGTTTCTTTCTAATAAATATTAAATATTTATTGTCAATTTCATATAACATCCATATATTAAATGTGATAATACCTCATTACTATGCGACGTTTTATGTTATTTTTCTTTGCTCACGCGTATGACTACTTCGGATGCAACGGTCACACCACAGCCCTCATTAGCATATTTGTATTCATGCGTCGCATGTAAACATTGGGTCGTGAACACTAGGAAAGAGTTGTTTTTACTTTAATAGATAATATTGGGTGAGAAAAATAATCTATGTTGGGGTTTGGACCGAGACAATGAAATCCCAGCTGCGGGGTTACATTATATGTCTCCCCACGAGGCTTATCCGAGTGGGGAGACGTATAATGTAACCCCGCGGCTGGGATTTCATTGTCTCGGTCCAAACCCCAATATACATTCTATATATCCCACTCCCACAAAATCAGGTTTATGCATATAAATAAGAGAAGATGAAATCTCTGCACATAAAATTATGGTTTATACTGGAGATTAACGATGTTTTTTCCCCGTGATTTTCAATTATATTGGAAACAAGTTTAAATGCGAAATGTAAACGCTGAGTAGTAGAAAGGACAAATGGGATTCGTTCTAATTGAGTTACATTTCAAGCAAACAATTTTAGAGGTATGTTTTTCAAATTAAGGCTTTCTCAAAACCGACAAAAAATGTCCTAAAACAGAACTAAGGCTTCCAACGAAACCGAAAAAAAAGGAACAGACGCATATTTGCTGTCGTGGTTTTATTAGTTGTTATGAATTAAATCATATGATATAACAATAATAGTAGGATAATCGTTAACAACTAGACTAGCACGAGAGCAATTAGAGGCAATAAAGAAATTTATCCCTGTGAGAGATTCTGTCAGACACAAAAATTACAAGCGCGTCAGGACGCTCAAGTCGATTTTGCAATAGGTGCTGAACAATTATTCAAACCTGTTACTACACCCAATAAAGAGGTTATATATGGAAAAGAAGGAGATGATGAAGAGGAAAAAAAAAGGTTTTCTTCCTGAGCGAAAAAGAATAGCCAAAGAAACTAAACAAACATCAGAACTGTTACAAAATCTTCCATGTCCAGCAACATTTCAATCCGGTTCGAAAAAACCGACGAAGCAATAGTCGAAGAATTTCGAAATAAATTTACAAAGGAAACTTTAGCATATATCGATAAAATTGATCCAAAAGAATTTCCAGCTTTTTTTTGTTACGACTTATGAAAATAAAAAAAAATGTGGAAACCGGGGCGTGAAAAATATATTAGAGATCTGCAACACTGGGTTCGTGTATTTATAAAATTAAAACTAAAACAAGTCGAATTGATACAAAAGGTGCACAGTATATAGGATATCTCCGTGCGGTAAATAACATATATGGTCAATATGAAACACAAAAAAGAGCGAGAAATAGAAACTACATGAGCGAAATAAAGAACAAAAACGGCCAAAAAAAAAATGGAAGAATAAAAACAGCGAAGAGGAGAACTAAAACTACAAAATGAACACCTAAAACAGCAAAAATCGCAAAGAAAAAGACACAAATATTCAAAGCACGAGTCTTTCTAATCTCAACAAGAAGAAATGACAGATGATGATCTTCAAGAACTGAACAGATCATTGAATGAAATATCTCGCGATACGCAAGGGACAACTGGTGTTGTCGGTGAGGGATTTTCTCATGCTGGAACCCATGGCAGTGGTCTTGTTTCCTCTCCTAATAATATTCTCTCCGACATAGCACGATTATAAGCTTCCTTGGGGGGGGGGGGGGGTATTTGCAAGGATGGCTCCAAAAAGAGCACCAATCGAAAACAATTATCGATGAAAGCTATTGATGTTATTCCTGATAATGGTATTAGCGCTGTTGGTGATGTTGCTGGTAAAGCATTTATCGCGGCCAAGGAAAATATAATCACGCTGATTCGACGACAGAAAAAACCAACACCGGGAAAACTATCATCTACGGAGATTATGCCTGCGAGTGTTAGTAAAATAATAAACAAAGCGGAGGATCAAAAAATAGCAAAGCGAATAAATTAAGGATTTGATGATCAAGGAAATACCACTACAAATATGATAGCGGGAAGTGGGAAGTGGTTTGAAATCGCGATTTAGATCGAGAAATATATAATACAATGTTCAACTCTTCAACCGATCCAGCATTGGATATGGATGTCCCGGTGCTCAAAGATGATTGTTTAAATAATTATCATTTTTATCAGTATAAAGCAATACAACCAAATGAACGAGGGAACATTGAACTTCAAGTTCATGATACGAGTAAATACCTTCAGCCCGCTGAAGCATTTATTGAAGTAGAAGGAGAACTTGGTTGGTTTTGTCAATAATGGTATTATGGTATTATGGTATGATTTAGTTGCGCTACATATATGATTGATGATTAAGAGATTGAATGTATTCAAAAAGATGTTGATATCGCCACAACAATTGTGGGGTTAGCGAGATATTCTGATGATTAATCAAGATCGGCTGGACCATCTATGATGTTTGCTAAGGATGTTAATGATCACGCTGAATATGTTCAGTATGTTAAAGTAAGGGCACCAAGAGCTACTGCACTTGATCCACAACCAGTTGACTTTGAACATGGAGACAGACCAGGTGATGTCTTTAATATTATAAAAGATATTAATCCTAATTACAACCTAGGATTTGCAACACGTTCGTTAGTGTTGCAGGGGCCGCATATATTATTTTCATGCGCGATTCCACTGTTTCATATATTTGGATTTTGTAGAAATTTTAGAAACTTTTTATTTGGAGCTAAACACATAGTTGATCTCGTGCGAATAGGGGATGATGTTGATGCAATCTGGTGACAAGCTGATGTTCCTGCTGGTAAAGAAAATATAATAATACTCTCACTATGGATGCCAGTAATGACTCCATCAATCGTCGCAAATCAAAAATTCCTATCGTTTATGAGTGTAGGTGGTAAATAATTACTGTCATGGCTAACAACAACAACAGGTATTCTGCAGAGTCCCAATAATATTCAGGGCATGTTACATCAAACATCTGCACCTCGACATATATTTATTGCATTACAGGATGTTTGGAGATTAAATTCACAAACGCGCAGCCATATGATATTTGATCGACTAGGGGTCAGCCAAGTCACTTTAAACATAAACGGTCAACATGAACCAGCTGTATCAATTTCACTGAATTACGGACAAAATCAAATAGCGCGCGCATATCATCGTGTGTTGACATTTATGGGACGTGATCAAAATGTAGATACCGGTCTGCAAATATCACAATTTGATTTTAGAACCCTATATAGAGAGGCTTTGGCTTCCACCAGACTCATTATTCATAAACAAATATATGAAGCCGCTAAGAAGAACGTCACAAACATAGCCCATTTAGCCAAATTATCCCACTACAGTACTAATATCAAGGAGAGTTCCAGCTGCGAAGAGCTCTAGGAGATAACTAACAAACTAATGTCAAGGAACAAATATACACCACTTCCATCAACCTTCTCTCCAGTAGACCTTCCGGACCAATTTGCAAATTTCTTCCGTGACAAAGTACAAACCATAAGAGATTCGCTTGACAGCACAATTTCAACTGACTCGTCTCCATACAGTTATGATGCAGAATTTCAGCGACAACCATTAGGAGCATTTGAACCTGTTTCTTTTGATTTAGTACGAACAATCATGATGAAACGTTCACCAATATCTTATGAACGTGATCCAATTCCGACATCACTGCTGCTTGAATGCTTAGACCCAATATTGCCTTCACTAACTGATGTTATTAATATATCTCTATCATCGCGGGAATTTCCATCATTTTTCAAAACTGCCATTGTAAAGCCACTTCTAAAGAAACCAACACTTGACATAACGATTTAAAGAACTACCGCCCAGTTTCTAGTCTCCCATTCATATAAAAAATCTTAGAAAGGGTTGTTCTAACCAAACTTGTATCCCATTTGAATTCAAACAGTCTTATTAGCAATGTACAGTCTGCATATCGCCCTTGACACAGCACGGAAACTACTCTTCTGAAAGTATTTAATGACATTCTCTCTGCTTTGTATAGTGGAAAGATTACAGTCCTCACTCTCCTGGATTTATCCTCAGCATTTGACACAATAGACCATCATATATTACTTCACCGTCTCCAGCATGTATTTGGCACTCAGAATATAGCTTTACAGTGGTTATAGTCCTACTTAGTGAACAGGACACATATTATATCTGCAAATGGAATATACTCCATCACAGTTGACGTATGTTGTGGTGTTCCACAGTGATCTGTTCTTGGACCTGTTCTCTTCATTCTGTACACTCAGCCGCTCTCAAGTGTCATAGATCATCACCCAGTGTCGCACCAATTGTATGCTGATGACACCAAAATATACATGTCTAGCCACCCATCTGAAGTTGATGCTACCATCCATGGAGTAAAGAGGTGCATTTCTGATGTGAAATCATGGATGACATGTAACAAGCTGCAGATGAATGATGATAAATCTAAGGCTATTCTGATCACAACACAAAGACTTTCTAATTCACATCCTTTACCTCAGACAATAAATATCAGCAACACCAACATTAAATTCTCACAGTCAGTACGAAACCTAAGTGTTACTCTAGACAGTACTCTCACATTGCACCAACAAGTCATGAAAATATGCAAGGCTGCATATCTTGAATTCAAACGCATCAGTTCCATTCGTAAATATCTTTAAGTTGATGCCACTAAAACAATTGTGTGTTCATTAGTACTTTCAAGGCTGGATTATTGTAACTCAATTCTGTCTGCTTCGTCACAATATTTACTCCAGAAACTTCCAAACGTTCAAAACACAGCTGCACGGATCATCTTTAGAGTATCTCGATCAGAGCACACCCCACCACTGCTCTGTACCCTTCACTGGTTATCGATTCAATACAGAATAAACACAAAATTTGTTCTCTGTGCAATGTTTCAATGACAGACTCCAGTCCAACATACCTATCCAGCCTCATCCATGTGTATACACCAGCTAAATACTTACGCGCTTCTTCTGATAATCGTATACTGATTGTTCCCATGATGAAAACAAAGTCATATGCACAACGTTCGTTTGCATATTAGGGCCCTGCGACGTGGAACGAACTGCCCATTGAAATTAGACACAATGACACAGTAGTCCCTTTTAAGAGTACTCTTAAAACTTACCTGTTTAGACTCCAGGGTCAAACTTAGAGACCTAACTGTGTTTTGTATCTTATATGTTTTCTGCATGTTTTTATGTTCTCCAATTTCATTGTTTTTGTCATTTGTTTTTCTGTAGTGTAGTCATGTCATTATTAATGGTGTAAAGCGCTTAAAGCTTCCAAACATTAGGCTCTATACAATGTCCTCATTATTATTATTATTATTATTATTATTATTATTATTATTATTATTATTATTATATCCGATTTATTACTTTTCACTGGAACATCTCGACTTGGCTACTTGATGCTGCTAAAAAAATACGCGATAAGAAACTTCAGAGGTGTTTTTATGCTAAATCAATTTCCACAACAACCAAACAGCGCTGAAACCGGTATCATTATTCTCGATAACAGCACCGGACCTGGAACTCACTGGACTGCATACGCGATTGATCCACGTGGGATTGTTCATTTTGATTCTTACGGGTTAGCGGCACCTAAATAAGTTATGCGTTATAGACATTAATTAAAAATTCCGGTCTGGAACTCCACGATACCAACAGAGAAAATGACCAATCCACGAATATGCGGCCAAGAAGTAATAAATGTACCTAAAGCTATATCATCATCAACTAAACCACCTTGTAAATCCGTACACAAATTTACGAGTAATCGCTTTTTAGAGAGATCTTAAAATATAATGATTTATATTTACTGAAGAGCTCTCTCAAGCTTGAAAAAAAACCACGGAGGAAATATCTGCAACCAAAGAAGTAAAAAAATTTATCGAAGATGAATTATCCGAGATGTTATGCCTCGCAAGTGTGGATCTAAACGAAATAGTCGTATTTCAAGACAAATAAGAGACGTTAGTGATAGCTTTTAGGTTATCCAATTTATTGTTTTTAGGATTCCCATGAACGTGATCAATCACAAAGCAATCTTTAATCAATCCATTGAAACATTCAAAAATCATACGATGATAATAATATCTCTTTTCTTCCAGCAGTAAATCTAAAATAATCAATATTATCGACAGCCCCTACTGGTTTCTTCAACCTGAGGTAAATGACTACACAGAGTGAAATTTATTATAAAATCAGAAACAAACAACTGGATTGAAAAATAAAAAGGTTGTCACCGTGAGTCAGGATTCTAAACCAGGAATATTGACTGGAATTCACTAACCGTATTACGAGAGAGCTTATCCTGTGACCGCGGTTGTTTTGGGGATTCATACGATAAATGAAAAACCGAGTGTTGAGAAATTGAAACCTATGAAACTGTCATCGCTGATCTTGTCAGGGAGGATAAATTGTGTAGCCGAATGAGTAATAGAGCATGTTACAAATGCATTGCGTGGAAACGGGTTGACAGATCTAAGACGTAACAAAATAAATGAATGGACGCTAACAGTCAAGGATGCTGGGGCCACAATTCAAAATGTGGCTGAGTTAGAAAAGATAATTAAAATTCCCAATAACAGTAGCGACATTAACAGGAGAAATATTATACGAATCAAAATATAAATCAAAGGTGGCTCCAATCAAGATTATTGATCATAATACACACGCGTGGACTAACGCAGTAACAACATTTCCGCGCTATATAACCATAAAATACCTCCCCGTAGAGAACTCTGGAAACTCTGGAAGGTGGATTTGTTTGATTTTTATTTACGCTGAAAATAAAAACGATCCTGTGTCTGTGTTGTTATTTCAGAGATTTGAAAAACGTGATGGTAATATCTAGGGCATCACCGATTAACATTTTTCTACCGATTTCCGATTCCGGATTTTGGGGATGAAATTTTTCCGATTCCGGATACGATTCGATTAATCGGAAATGCTAAATCCGTATTTTTTTTCTAAAAAATTTCATCTTCCGTTTCCGGGTTTCTGGTATCTGGTTTTGCCGTGTCTAGCATGTTACTTAGTACTTTACCATATCTGGCTTCATTTCCGGTTTTTAACCGCCAGTTCAAATAGATTGTCTCACAGCGTGGTTGTGTTGACCATATTGGACTTTTCTGACTTCTTATTCAACTTTATTAACGCACTATCGAATGACACGCAGTGTTAGACACGGTGCTATAGAAATTCAACTTTATTATTTTTACTATCCGAATCGGTCGTTCCTGCCTTGTCCGACTCCGATTAATCGGAAGTTCATACTATCCGGTGGAATCCGATTTCCGGATCAAAAGTCGGTTATGCCCTAGTAATATCGACCAATTTGTAAGACCTAACGATGAAATATACTGTACTGAATCTCTTCATGATGAGATGAGTAGACTAGCTCGGAAATTTTCAACGGAAAATAACGAGCAATTACTAACAAACCGTTTAACAGTCCCGTCAATTGCAGCTCATATTGCGAGAGACAAACGTCTATGGAAGCCAACACAATATGCATTTTTCTCAGATGTTCAAGCCAGTCGTGTAGCATACGGACATGGTGGATTATGGAATACCAAATATGATCGTAAAAACGTTTTTTTCGGTTGATATGGTTGCGTGTTATCCAGGGAGTTTTCTCGGGTATGGAGAGTGTGTTGGATATTTCAAACGATTTGGGCATCCCACATACGAGATGACACTAGTTGTGATTAATGGGCCACTGTCCGATTTTGATATAACCGGATTCGCTCGTGTAGTATCATTTGAAATTGCTAAAGGACATCATCCGTGCTGTTATATTTGGTTTGGTAGACACTTAACTGAAAAACACTGGGTACCAATAGTGTTATTACGGTATATGATCGATTGTAAAATACTGATATCGCTACTGTCCCCGAGGCAATTATATCATATCACGCGCAGACTGAAATTTGGTTACCAAAACCCGATTGTCTTGATATTATAATTAACGATTACAAAGAAAAATTTCCTTCCCTCGACGAAGAAAATATTGTTAAAGCATCCAAGGAGATCTTTGAAGTCAGAAATAAACACGCAAAGGATCTCGGTTGAAAAATAATTGGTAAATTCGCCCAGGGTGCAGCATATGATCACAAGCGACATTATTCATAATTAATTCTAGATGATGCTGAATACGATTTTATAATCGCGGATGCAACATCTAGAGGTATATATATATATATATATATATATATATATATATATATATATATATATATATATATATACCAATCGTAACGACGCTTTCTTGTCCGATGGAACAAAATTCGGTACAATTGTTACTTACGTAGATGGCGAATGTCCCCAATATAGCAATCTAAGAGCGTCAATGCTGGTTTATGCTTCTATCAATTTGCTATCGATGATAAATAGATTTCCTGACACCACAGTAAGAGTCGCCACTGATTCATTTTATATAGATATCAAACGTAAAGAAACAGTAACTCGTTTAACTAATTCTGATGAGTGTTGGGGGCCATGGAGAATAAAACAAAAAATGTTACGCGGGTATCCCAATTCAGCAGGTGTTACGATTGCAGATAATTACATGAAAAATAATCAAATATCATAACTACCGAGCGCACCTTCGTTATCAGATCCAACACGTAGATATAAAACCGTTTACTTAAACAGTTGTGGCGGGTCTGGAAAAACAACACGAGTGATCGAATTATTTCCGGAGAAGTTAGACATGATTGTGCTAACACCAACACTCAACTTGCAAGAGAGTTGAAACAACGAGGAATTGATTCTTGCACATATCACAGTTTCTTTCGATTTAAGTGCGACTCATGGGCTCCTGATCAAATGAGTGAGAAATATATTCCAAAAATCATTATTTGGGATGAGATATGCACAGTGTCGTTAGATATATTAAAAATGAAAATGTTTCTTGATTGGTTGTTACTGAAAAATACAGTTGTGATAATGTTTGGCGAATATGGACATCCACCACCATTTGTCGGTTTGTCTCCACATAATTGGTTGAAGTATTTTGTAGATTAGTATGAAGAAATAAATGCTGATCATAGATCTCTTGATCCAGAATTAAGTGAGTTCACGAAATTAATCAGATTACAACCGAATAAAATCCAGTGTGAAATAGCGCGTGAAATAATTTCAGAAACTCCATTAAATCGTTTTTGGGAAGCGTGGAGACCAAACGATTTGATAGTAGCAAGTAGAAAGATTAGTCAGAGACACACTTCAAGCGCGGTTGTTTCAAACACATAAAGAAAAATTCGCTACACTTCCATTGCCATTGTGTTAAAGACCAGCTGATTCACGAAGACAGAATATTGAAGTTGATAGTACAGGGGGTCTGACAGAGTCAGGGACCGAAAAACAAACACTTGTGTTAAATGATATTGTACTGGTTGATATCAGTGTTGTGGAAGATGCATTGCGTGGTGACAAATCTCCGTGGACGCAAGGATACGCAATGACGATACATTCTTCGCATCGAGTGGTTGAATTTAGTTTATCTCGCAGTGATCAGAGTTCAAAGAATAAATCAACTTCGAAGAGTTGTTTTAGATGCTAATGACACCACACTCAGTGATATTGTCAGCGATGATATAATAAGACAAAACTTGCAGGTTATAAACAACAAGATAAGAAAAATAACAGAGAATTTGATATTGATGTTATATTTATAATTACGCTGAAACAACAACAGGATAATCATTGTGCGAGCTGTAATTGTATAATGCTTTCGCAGTATTCGGATAAAGATCCTCGCCAATTTACAGTGAATAGAAAGGATATTAGTCGTGCTCATACTAGAGATAATATAATATTGACCTGTCTAGAGTGTAATCGAAATCACCGAGCTAATTAAGACCAAGCGGCGGTAATTGAGTATCCTCGGGTATCACTTGTAACTGTTTACGTGTAAATCCACGCTGATGAGCAATTGAATGTAATCTATAGATTGCGGGTCTACCCGTGGATCTTGTTATGTTAGATATTTTATGCAATGTTGCACTCGAAATAGAATCAGTAGCTCTTTTTTTACCACCTTCAGGCTCCCCTGGTTCATGTAAATATTTTACAGTGACATTGCCGAGTATTCGTTTTTTGGAAAAAATCATTTTGCGGTTTTTGTACGGGTATATACTTTGTTTTGATCGCGATAATAGGTTTCATATTTATTGTTCGAGTAATTTCATTATTTAGCGCAGTTATCACACCTGGTAATCTCTTGAACCATTCACGAGATCGTTTATCTTCGATGAATTCCTTCGTGTATTGATATCCAAATAACCGCTTAGAAAGTGTTCGATTAAATCGTTCAATAAGTGTCTGATTGCGGTGCATTGCAGTATGTCCTCGTCGTATGGTGACATTATGATGCTTCATTGTTGATAACACTATACACTGAAATTCCTTGCCAGGATCAACCTGTAATAGACTTGGCCACTGCAGAGGACCTCGTCGATAAATTCGTTCAAATGCAATGAAAACCCCTGATGTCGCCTTCGTAAACAATAGTTCAGCTTCCTTGTATATACTCGCAACATCAACTACGGTTAGCGCATACTTGTATGTCCGTTTTTTAACAGTATCATGTGGCAAAAATAATGTATCAGCTTTATGAAATTCATTGGGGACGCTGACATCAAAATGTGCGAAGTTGATTTGTTTAGGCGGGGGTAGATACATCTACCATATCGCCTGTCTTGATAACCAATCCGCCGCAGTAACTTTTTTAACTTTTGCCGCTCTGGCGAGTTTATTAATTGTTGATTTAACCGCCAGTATCATCTTGGGGAACAATATATAAATTCCATATTGTAATTAATTACCAGCATCTAATACCAGTTTACCCTTCATCACAGATCTTACTAAACAGTTAGCTAATGATTCCTTGAAAGATTTATTCTTAATAGAATTCAACACATGAATCAATTTCACATCTGCGATATGTCTATGTTGCAGATTGCTACTTTCATAAGCATTATCATGAGCATGAGACGCCTTAACAATAGCATTTATCGGATATTCGCCGGGTCGGGGTTGGTCTTGGTTATCAAGTCGGATATCGAGTCTGGTTCCAGGGCCACAGTAATTATATCATGGTAGGTGTTTTTCTTCTGGGCATTTGAGCCATGGAGTCCTGGGAAGTTTTATCAATTTTTCTGTAATATCACCTCCTAGCTTTTTTAAAAAAGCATTACCGGATTTCATGGAAACAAATCTCAATTGTTTTGTACCACATTGTACACACTTACCGGAAAGTGCTGATCTGTTATTGCTTGTTGTAATTGTTGTCGAGTCGTTTGTGTTAGCACGCGTCTTACATTTAACACAATATAGATTTTCAGCGACAAAAAACACGAGAACCTGTTAAGCATGATGCAGCGCTACCAAATTATATTCGTATGATTATCATTGGACCTTGTGCGAGCGGTAAATTACAATTGTTACATAATTTGATAACGAGATAAATGGAATGGAATAAACTATATTTAGTAGCACCATCTGTAGATGATCAGCAATGTTACAACATGCTCAAGGATTTTAACGAGAGATCAAAATCGATATCCGACGAAGATGTTATTGAATTTTAACTGATATTGAAGAATCTTCGAACATCGATGATATAGATGGGAGCATCAACATTATAGTTGTGCACGATGATGTGATGCTAGCCAATCAAAACAATCCTGCTAGGATATTTTCACGAGGTAGGCATAAAAATAATGACGTGATATATGTTACTCAGATGTATACTCTACTCAAGTACCAAAAGTGATCAGGGACAATTGTAATATCCTCGCCGTGTTTAATGGAGTTGACAAATATGATGAAGATGAATTTGAATTATAGTGCTGTATCGCCCACTAGAGGCATGTAGCACTGTTTTAAGTTTCCAGCAAAGCTGGTTATTTAATTTCTCCTGGAGGTGAGGAATGGTGCCGCTTCCCCCAGGCATTCGACAAACATACACTCATAAATATTCATGAAACCTGGTGCGACCGTGACATGGATTATAATAAATTTAGAAATTTCTATAATCACGCTCAGTCAACTCCACATGGATTTGTAACGTTAAATTTACGTGACCCTAGATCAAGATATCGTATAGGACTTGATCAAATATTAGGTTAAAACTATAACAGCTAACAAAACCGCGATAGCAAATATGCGTCTGCTTTTTTGGGGGGTTTATTAGGAAGCTTTAGTTCTGGGTTCTTTTTACATTTTTTCTTTCGGTTTTGAAAAAGCCTTAATTTGACAAACAGACCTCTAAAATTGTTTGCTTGAAATCTAACTCAATTAGAGAGAATCCGACTCGCCCTTTCTACTACTCGCTACAATCCTTACTAATGTTAATCATTTTTAATTACCTGGTGTTGTGGTAGAAGGTGTGGTAGAAGGTGTGGTCACAGGTGTGGTCACAGTTGTGGTCACAGGTCTGGTCACAGGTCTGGTTACAGGTGTACTTCTACCAGTAAATGGTCCGATAGTAGATTTGCTTTCATGCAGGTTCCTGATATATCGCATGTACCATGCCCAGAAAACTACGACGAGACATAGAGAAAAGAAACGTATATAAAAATTATGATTTTGTTCATTTGCTTCTGGCTTATATATGATAAACAATTTCAACTATGAAATGTATCCGATATTTTGTTAATAAAAGCATTTAATCTGTCATACAAGTAACGCGTAAAACAAGGCATGAATGAATTCATTTCGTACAATCAGAAGTGTATTTTCCAGCACATGAAAAAGACTTGCTTAACAATGGATCTATATATATATATATATATATATATATATATATATATATATATATATATATATATATATATATATATATATATATATATATATATATATTAAAGTACGAAATATACATACATTAAAGTACGAAATTCGCACGTATCAGAGGAATGAACGATGGAAACGTACGGGCTGAGGAGACTTGTACAAAATAATAATATTATTCATTGTATGAAATGCATTTGCTTCGGATACTATTTCTTCTCTGATGCCATAGTATAACAGAAATATAAGACATTTGTAATAAATATGTGCTGCTTTTACCAGAAGTGGTATATCTAATCTTTACCTTTTCAGGTTAATACTCAATAAAGCATCTTTATCACGAGTGTAAATAATTTTTCTAATATAAGGCTCAACTGCCTTAATGTCATATAAACGTTTAACTCAAATTATACTGTGCTTGCAAGGTTAACACTCATAAAACGAAACAATATACTGGAACTATTAAAGAAATTTACCTAACAAGGTTAGAAGGACTACAACATCATCATGTTCAAATCCAACACTTGACCTCATTACAATATTCGTCAGGTAGATGCCGATCACAAAAGAGAGTTTCATCTGAAAAATGAAATGTCTACAAGTAAGTCACAAAGCGCAGAAACGAATAAGGCTAACATACATGCAGACAAACACACACACACACACACACACACATATATATATATATATATATATATATATATATATATATATATATATATATATATATATATATATATATATATATATATATATATATATATATATATATATATTGAGACTATCAAGGCATTTGTCGCCAAAATTATCAATAATTTTGATAAACTTCAAATAGTCCGAATATTATTGGTACTATTATTATGTCATGTTTTGTTTCAACTACAAATGCAAACACAGGCGTGAAATTGCAAAATCTGCAGAAAAAAGTATTCTAATGGAGTTGATTGGTTTCAATTTATTTCTAAATGGCTTTATCAATAGAAAACATCACATGATTTAAATTATACTACTAACATAATGCGCTTATTCAGTTATTTTGGAACTGCAACAACATGATGGACTAAGATTAGTGTTTTGTATTTTGATTAGCTGAAATGTATCACATGACTAACATATTCTTGGCTCATATCATTACAAAGCGGTTCCACGCCACGTACAGTCTCAGTGGATCATATCTAAATTTAGATATTTTGTTTGAGTCTGTCGTTCATTGCCAAACCGGAAAGCGAATTATTGTGTATTCTGTGTTGATTTTATTATGGCAGTAAATGTAGGTAGATAGAGGTAAATATACAAAGCCATCGTGTAAAATGGTCTCAACTGTGTGTTCTAAATGACACGAGCAGAACCTTAGCCCCCAGTCCCCAGTATAATGTTGATCGGCTTGTTATATGTAAAATGGTCTTCGTCATGTACGTAAGGTACATAGGTCAATGTCACCCTATGACTGGTGTGATGCGCTCAGCTAGCTAGGAGTAATAATTGACATATGTGGTAGTGGACATTACTGATGGAATAATCTTTATAAGAAACTCGTATTCATAATCGTAATATGTTAGCTGTTAACGTTAAATAAAACTTCTTTACATTAGTCCACACTACGTATGCTTTTTGATTAGTTTCTGTTGTAAACAGTTATATATTTGACATCAAGGATGACAGCTCTTGTGTAAATGTATTGGATCCTCCACAACTAATTCAAATGATTTAAATTTTATTTTGTGGTATAGTAGGGAAACGGTGCGCATTGATAACTACGATAAAACACTGTCCTCACCTCATCTTCAAATGCTAATTTAATTTTCTACTGGTTATGGATATATATATATATATATATATATATATATATATATATATATATATATATATATATATATATATATATATATATATATATATATATATATATATATATATATATATATTCTAACTTAACACGTTCTCAGATTCTGAGAAAAATATGATTAGGTAAATTTTACCGAACTGGGTGGCACCGCTGTATTTGTGTTGTATATTAATACAAAACAATTTTGATATTGTTGCCGAGCAGAGTATTACCCATTGGTTACAGTGTCAGCCTCAGATGCGGTAGGTTCATTCCTTTGGACAGATAAGTGTCAAAAAGCGCCTATCTTGACTTATCCTGATTTTAATAAATCATTTAGTCTCACATATGATGCTAGTGGTACAGTTCTAGGGTATATTTTGTCTAAAATAGGAACATATGACAAAGCACATGCTATTGCGTATGGTGGATGAGCATTAACAGACGCTGTAAAAAAATTAAAAACATTAATCGGTTACTGAACAAGTATGTTTATCTGTTTTAGAAGGTATCAGAACATGTCATGTTTACCTATCACATCAGATATTCACTGCCATTACAGATCACAAAGCACTAGTGTGGCTTAAGACAGTCAAACACACATCAAACATTAATTCGTATAATTAATTAATTATTTCGCCAATTTGCTTGCAAGAAAACGATTTCGATATAGAATACACTCCAGGACTTAAAAAAACAAATGCCGATGCGCTCTCACGTCGATACTACGAACAAACAGATAACACTTAGAGTTATCAAAAAAGCTTTATCCCCAATGGGTAAAACAACAATTCACGGAAGGTATCAGATCATATACTCATACTTTCTATTTCCTTTCGTTCTTTCTGGTGCAAAATCTCTGTCTCTTTAATTCTCTTTAAGGTATGGACGGAATATGGATTTGGTTTGTAGGATTGTGTTTCTTTTTTAACTCTGAATTCAGGGTATCAGAACAAAATTAATTTGAAATGAGGGCTATCTGCAGCCTCTCCCACTTTTGTATGGTTCAGCCTATTAGAAGATTCACACGTTTAAGTCGGGCTTTCACGGAATGTTTCAGCTGAATTTATCGAATAGTGTCACAGACATGTCAAATGTAGCTATATAAATGATATCCTTTCACAATTATAATAAGTCTTAAAATGAATACGTAGCTAAAAATATCAATCTCAATAATGAATTAGTTAATTCAGGAAGATGTTTAGCAACTTTCAAATGTTTCAAAGAGAGACGATTCGCCCTTCATTAGTATTATAGGTAAATGCCTATTTGGAATACTGGTAATGAGAAACATTGCACCATTAGTAAGTCACACAAATATGCTGACGCAACAGAATAATAAAATTATCGGTTATATTGTTCCATATGGAGGTGATGTCTCCTCCTATACCAAACAGGTCGATAATCGGTTTAAAAACGAGTAACGATTACTGGTCGAAATTCGAAAACCTTTATGCTTTTAGAGCAAGCAATCTCAATGCTGTCGAAAACATTTGTGAAGAATAAATTTATGGCTTCGATATTTTTCTAGGCATTTAATAGCCATCTGTATGCTAACATTTCATGTCATAATCGTCAGACAAGCCTAGTTGTAGAAGTAGATTGTGTAGAAATATATTATAATAGTTTAAAACCGTTTTGGTCATCGTAATTTTTCATTTTTTATTAATGTCTTGCCATGCTATTTTCATTGTATTTTATGAATATCGTCAAGTGTTCTTTCCATTGAATTTTTTTACATTTTATCAAATAACTTACTATGAACTCTTCATTGTAATTTTTGTACTTTACTGAATATTTTGCATTAATCTTTTAATTCTATTTTTTGTATCTTACTTAGCATTTTGCAGTGTGTTTTACGTTGTATTTTTTAAAATTTTCAAAATATCCCGCAATGATCTTTATCATGGTATTTTTTATATTTCACCTTTTACCTTGTTTTGGTGAATGTAATTTATTTTTCATTGCGAGCCTCAATGACTAGGCTAAAATGACGCGGAGGGTATTATTAAGACAGAATGATTTTTTAAAAGCAATAAGATTGAAATTTTCTCTTAATTGTATTGAAAATATTTTTGTTACTAATTTATTTTGAAATTAATTTTCTACTAAAATATATTAAGATTAATTTCATTTATTTCTATATCGCAACTATTTACTATTTGAATAAATTGTGCGCTCTTATGAGCGAAGGCACAAGTCCCTTGCATTGTTACATTTCTCTTGTATTGGAAAGTCAGCAGGAAAAAAAGACTCGGTAAGTTACATATGTTATAGACTACATATTCTTATAATTCCAGCTTAGTAAGTAAATTGGTAATGCAGCAAACATATTGTCGAGTGACGTAAAACAGCATAGGCGATACTGTGTATTGTGTAGATGATAGTCTTTTCTTGCTAGAATGAAGTGAACACTCACGAGAAACCATATTTAGTCGTTTGGTTACTTCCAGATTACACATAAAAGAAGTACAAACCGCATCCTATCAGTTCATTCATTTTAGAGACAGAAATACTCGCCTGTCTAATTACAGGTAAGAACTGTCTATGTTCGTAAACTTCTTTAAGGAATAGGCACTTTTTAATGTTCGAGATTTTCACGGCAAAGTTAATATGTTTGCAACATTTTAATAGATTCTTCCATTTATACTATATTGTAATGGAATGTTTAATTGTTTTAAAGAATTCATATTCATTTTTATTTATGGTAATTTGTTGTGTAAAAGACGAATCCGCTACCAACTTCATGTTTAGATTCAATGCTGAAAAAAAATAATCTTAAATTAACAAAGAAAAATATTTAGTAACATATTCCAAATTAGTATTCTATTTTAAAATGAGTAAAACACGTTTCTTCAAAGTGATTGTTGCATTAATTGCAGCTATTACATTTTATAATTTTTGGATATCGAAATTTAACTTTTTGTATTATATTCAATAATACAGAAATTATACAAATAAATGATGTAGGCAAACTTGAAAGGAAAGTGTAATTTTATATGTATTTCATGTTGTTTTAATATAAAGTTGTATAGATGTATTTGTAGAATGTAGTAAGATATGTATATTATTTATATAAATAATGTTCATTCATTCTGAAGTCAGAAAGACTCGCCTCTCTAATTAGAGATCGCCTACCGCATTCCCCGATTGTAGCTGTATTTGATCGTCATAGGGACACCTCTTTTAAGGACCTCTCTCTCTCTCTCTCTCTCTCTCTCTCTCTCTCTCTCTCTCTCTCTCTCTCTCTCTCTTTCTCCTTCTGGCATATGGAAATTAGCACGACAAAGAGTTTATGAGAAAAAACCATCTCATATACAAATGCTACATGTCTGCTTCATAATTTCCTAGTGGCAGACATCACAATAAAGTGAAACACTACAGATATCGAAAGCGATATGACTGAAAACTTGATACAGCTACGTTAAAAACCCAAATCACGCAGGCACGCACGCACGCACACACACACACATTCATACACACACACAAAAAAGCACATACATACATGCATACATACATACATATATCCATCCATGCATCCACACACACACACACACACACACACATACATACATGCATGCTTACATACATACATACATACATACATACATACATACATACATACATACATACATACATACATACATACATACATACATACACTCTACTGTATCAGGTTTCACTCTGTTGCGATTGTTACATGTATATTTTACTTACTCTGATTTGCAGGAGACGATCTCTGATACCTAGTCAGTGACTGCAATGATACAATCTTTCAATATCCTGTCATCCAACTTATAACATAGAAAATTATGCAATCCATTAGTAATTATGTCAGTTTGAAACTTTACATGTGATTATACCGACTTTTCATTTAGATCAACTGGTTCTAGTGCCATCAGTCATATTCGCTAGACGGAAGTTTATAAACTGATGTACTGCCTGAAGGCGTGAGTTCAATGTAATTATTAGATATATAGAGTGGTGGATAGATAGATAGATAGATAGATAGATAGATAGATAGATAGATAGATAGATAGATAGATAGATAGATAGATAGATAGATAGATGGATGGATGGATGGATGGATGGATGGATGGATGGATGGATGGATGGATGGATGGATGGATGGATGGTAGGACAGATAGACAGACAGACAGACAGATAGATAGATAGATAGATAGATAGATAGATAGATAGATAGATAGATAGATAGATAGATAGATAGATAGATAGATAGATAGATTTTTCAATATAATCATACCTGCATAGTTCTTTTTCGAAATTGTTCTGTCAGGTTAATCCTTCACACGAGTTCCCCTGGAAATAAAAGGATAAATTCAAAGCTCAGTCTTTCCTAGGTATTGATGCTTTTAAACCTGGCCTTGTAAAGTCACAACTTTCCCAACGGAAATTAACACTATGCGAACAATTCGTGTCGCCACCGTCTGAATATTATATTGCTATTAATACACTAATCGTATCATTCTATCTTAAGCTATACTACTGTTACTATCGCTATTGCCGCTATAACTACCATCACTACTATCAAAACACCTACAAATGCTATTACTATTGATGCGCTTTATTTTTTTATTATTATTCAGGTTCATAAACTAAATAAAAGGCTTCGGAAAATGTCGCTATTCATCTGGACGGATGGAATTAATAGGGGCAAGATTATGTTATGATGCCTTCAAATTATAATGTTCTGGTACAGACTCGAAGTGTAAATGTGTAAATTCAAACAGTCTGGACAACAAAACGGAACATTTTTGAAGCGTCATGAATATATATATATATATATATATATATATATATATATATATATATATATATATATATATATATATATATATATATATCTATCTATATATATATATATATATATATATATATCTATATATATATATATATAAATGTAGAGTTTTACAGTGCTTTCGTATTAAGGTCGGTGATATACTAAATTTAGCCGTCCAAACCCCTAAACAATGAAAATAGCTATTTGTCTCAAAAGCCCTGCCTTAACTCGAGGTACGTTTTTCAGAATCAGACCATATAATGGTACTTTTGCATCTAGGATTTTACATTCATACCGTCTATCTGAGTGATTATGAAATTACGCAATATTTAACTGTTAGAAATAGCTGACCTAGTCACAATGTTTTATAAAAGAGACGAAAGCCAAGTATTCAAATTGCTTGAATGATTGTTTACTGGGTATTTTCCTAAAAATTAATATTCATAAAACTAACTTTGTAATGAATTTTACATGGTACAAACCATTCATTTAATAATCAAATATTGAACGAATATGTTTGAGACTTTTAACCTGTTTACGTAAAGATCGTTCAAATACGTCTGACATCCTACATGATACAGAACATTTTGGTTTCATGGCTGAGACATGTATAAAATTGTTAACACCTTGATAATAGTGAAAAGTTTAAGCGGTCACCAGGTTTATTTTTTTTCTGTTAAGTTGCTACTCTCAGATACGGATTTCTTAACAGGAGAAAAAATCGTTATATTTACCAGATTGAAGTAGTTTTCCTGACTGGTACAATGTATAGCTATAGTTTATAATTAAATATCAGTTGCTTCCTGATAACTTCTCAATAAAATGGCTAAGAATTTGAATATTCGTTATGTTCTAATCAGTATACTATATTGTATGAATCCAAAGAAGGATTAGATTAAGGTATTTTAAAAAAAAAAAAAGCAACTTCGTTACTAATCAGATCCTGACAATTACCATGCTGGTACCTAAACTCCCATTCTTTATTTGTGTATCCATATTTGTCTATTCTTTTGCAAATTTATCATGACTCTCATATTTTTATTTTAACGCATGGAATGTACATTATATACATTGATAGCAGTCTGGCATGAATTAAATGACAAGTCAATCTGGTCTGTTTTATAGTCACTGCATTTCAAACGTTTTCTTCCCATTTGTTCCAAGTTGCAATGATTCTCAAAGAAAATGTTATCTTAACAGGAGATCATGTTGTCTTTGTAAAGACTATATGGATTTTCTCTAGTCCTGGCAATGATGCAATTATCTCGTTTTATATGAAATCAATCTTGTGTGACAAGCTTAAACACTAAGTAACTGTGACCCCTCAGCTAAGTTCGGTAGACAGTAACTGTATTATATGTTTCGTACATGAGGTATGATGAAATATCGTATAAGGAAATTGTCATTTGACATAGCTGCACAGATTTTTGTTAGGAATTACTTATCCATGGTCCTCTAAAGGTTCCTTGAAATATAAAACTGAAAAAATTGAGATAAACCACATTATAATGAGAAAATGGAGGTAGTGTCACATTGAAAACACGTAATTGTGACCAGTAACTGAAATGCGGAGACCTTGATTTACTTAGAATAGTAGGCATGATAAACTCATGAGCGAAATAAACATTTGCCAATAATACTCATGTCACAGTTTCGTTAAAAAAATAATAACTAGCGAGAAATCTAGACTGCTATGTTATATAAGTTTTGATAGTGCTATGAAATCGTTGTGAACAAAGCACTGAAATTCATTATGACCTTTACTGACCTTTACCTATCCTAATAAGCTCGACGTAGAATAATGTTTTAATCTAATAAAATCAGTCTCACATGATTTTGTGTTTAAAGTTGACGCAATATGAAATGCTATATTGTCAGTTTTCTCTGCATCGTAAAAGATTAAACTGACCACATTTCTTCACAGTGTTAGAAGTCATGACATATAATGAGCATACAACATAAAATTAGGCTTTTGTTCTAATGAGGTTACTCTTAATAGACTCAGATTGACTTAGATATGAAAATGCCAACATATTTGGCTTAGTCCATGGTACATTCAGCAGATAAAAAGTCTTGGAAAAATACGTACAATGGATCGTAATCATTATTGCTTAAGATTGTATAGGGATACTTCCCGATATTTACAGCCCTTAGAATACCCCGATAATTATTTATAGCCAACAGAATACCCCTATAATTATTTATAGCCTATAGAATACCCCGATAATTATTTATAGCCTATATAATCAGTTAAGTTGTAAGCGGTGTATTGCAAGAATCATTTTAAATCATGAGATGAATGCCATTCGTGGATACTGTGATGGAACGTACAGGATGTCAAAATTATTGATGATAAAAATAGAAGTCTGAATGACAAGGTATGAAGATAATTATTTAAATATTACTTTAAATCAAAAGTTTTTGCATCCGTGCGACATGCAAAAATGGTAAATTACCATTCAGCAAACATATTGTGTGAGTGCACAGAAATTTTGTTTGTACAAATACAGTATACTATTTAATGTTATTGCTATGTATATTTACAGGGGAAAATATTACTATATATTGTTCGTTAAATTAGTTTAAACTAAGTATTATAAAACTCACTCATAAACTATATAATAATTATCTTTCTCTTAAATAAATCATATTGTATGGAAAGTATGATATACATAAAAATGATTATGTGGTAAATATTTTGAATCAATATAATTGTATTGTATTAAATATGCTTAATTTTGAACAAATTGTATTACAACACACACACAAATTATATATATATATATATATATATATATATATATATATATATATATATATATATATATATATATATATATATATCCAACCATTTGTGCATTGATAGTGTAACCACTACAGATCGTTACGATAAATGAGAACTTAATGAAGACGTGTTTCTTGAGTTTGTGAGGAATGAATAAGCAAAAATTATGAATATAATAAAATAGATTTTACTTTGGCAAGGAACATCTTCGAAAAACTCTTCCCGTTAAAAGTGTTGACGGTTATGAACGTGAAATTGACATATGGTTTCACGTAAACAATGATACGGTATAGCATGATAAATTGAACTAGTGAACTTTACATAACGTCCGGCTACTGCTTACCCTATAAACTTGTATAATATGTAACCAATATGACATAACATGTTTAACTGTTATTAAATAAGTCAGTTCCTGTACTATGTATGTACCTTTATGTGCTTGATTTTCGCGTGTAAGTTGTATGTATTACGCGACGTGATGTCCACTCAGTCATCTATGTATGTATGGAGACGGTTTAACGGCAAAAATTATATTAGCTAATATAAACCAAAGTATACACAATCAAATCAAAATAACACAATTGACATGCTCATAAAATATATGTTCATTTCGTTTCAGATGATAGCATGCATATTCAAAGGAATCAATTAAAATGTCCATTTGAATATCAAAAAAGATACACATCGTTTGATTGACTACTTGTGGTAAATCAATATTTGTGGTAAATATTTAGAGTGAGGTACGTGATAAAACAATGTACAAAATTTGATAGAGATTGGATACATGTACTTTTTCGATTGTATCGTTATCATCTGTCCAACTCCTTATATTATCGAGACTTACAATATAAAGTGGTTACTAAAAGAACGAAATGATAACTGTGAATATGATTGCCGCATGAAGGATGAATTAGATAAGTGGTTAGAATATCAACTTACACGTAAGCAAAACAATATATTTGTTAGTTTTCACAGTGTGATATATATATATATATATATATATATATATATATATATATATATATATATATATATATATATATATATATATATATATATATCTATATATATTTCTCACCCAAGCGACAGAGAAATCTAGCTGTTTTGCTAACCTTACTTTTCTTATATCAGTCTAGTCATCTCAGACCAATCGTCTCAGTCATGGTGTCCATGCGTTGAGAACTACTTTTAACCCCAAAAAAAAACAACTTTTTGTCTTCTGCTGTGCCATAGTTGCTCTCAAATAAAACAACAACAACAGCAACAACAAAAACAAATTAATATATAACCAAAACATAGTTACTTAAGGTCAATCTGTCTTAGAAACACACCAAAACAAAAACATTTTGATAGAGACAAATACAGACACGCATACTATTTCGAGGTTTTGATATTATGTTAGTTCGTTCAAACTAGCATGGTCAGGTTTATCCTATATGCAGGACTAGCTCAGTACATTTTCAGATCATTAAATGTAGCTAAAGCAACTGAATTAGTTGTAAACACTTCGCGTGAAACATTGTATATACTGTTAGCTACATTTAACGAAGCTGACCTGAAAATTTACTGTGCTACAGATAGGATAAAATTCTCAATGGTGTTTGAAATGAACTGTCAGAAAACACTGATCCATGCACATAAGACTATATACCTATACACTTCATAGCATCCCAACTCTCTAAACAACAACGGAAAACTTAGCAACAGCCAGAAATGTGTTATGTTAAACATGCTCTATTATAATTTTGTTAAGCATCTCTGTTGAGTTCCAGCTGTATATACCTGCAATATTTATTGACAAATAATACACTTATCAGCCAGAAGAAATCATTTATTCCTCAACACACTAATCCATAAGCAAATTTCACTGCATCACTTGCCATATTTCCATGACAGAAATATAAATTTTCAAAGAATCCGTGAGCTTGAAAGTTTAGCACATTGTTATTCTCTGGGGTCCACATATTTGGAGGGCGACGAGGGTCTTTTATACGGGAGTGTGGGGTACTTAAAATTGGAAATGATGAAAGGAAACAGTTTCTTTCTAACAAATTTTAACTATTTATTGTTAATTTCATATAGCATCCATATATTAAATGTGATAATACTTCATTACTATGCGGCGTTTTATGTTGTTATTTTTCTTTGCTCACGTGTATGAACTCTGTACTTCGGACGCAACGGTCACACCACAGCCCTCATTAGCTTATTTGTATTCATGCGTCACATGTTAACATTGCGAGGTGCACACTTTTAAAGAGTTATTTTTACTTTAAAGGATAATATTGGGTGAGAAAAATAATCTACGTTGGGGTTTGACCCGAGACAATAAAATCCCAGCAGCGGGGTTACATTATATGTCTCCCCACTCGGACAAGCCTCGTGGGGAGACAAATAATATAACCCCTAGGCTGGGATTTCATTGTCTCGGTCCAAACCCCAAAATAGATTTATATATATATATATATATATATATGTATATATATATATATATATATATATATATATATATATATATATATATATATATATATATATATATATATATATATATATATATATATATGTGTGTGTGTGTGTGTGTGTGTGTGTGTGTGTGTGTGTATGCTTGTGAGTGTAGTAGGGAGATGTTACAAGAACAACATTTTGTATTCAGCGGTAGTACAGGAAAGTAGTATGTAAGTGGGCTTTTGTCCCACTGGCCTCTTTATGGTCCTTCTACCTGTACTCGACTCTACCGTTAGAAATAGTTACTCAATTAGTGACCGTTGCATATTTATTATTTTTAATTTTGTCCACATAAGTTACTTGAGCCAGTCATGGGTGGGGAGGCGGTTAACTCTCATAGGGATGGAACTTTTGTGGTATGGATTTGGTTGCATTTGATACCGATCGATACTGCCCAGGCAAATTATAGTGCTGTTTTGATAGATAAATCATGTCTTTGTGTGAAGATGTATTTTGTTCTTTTTTGCTTTGACCTTTTGTAAATCTTATTTGCGTTCGTAATTATATGTGGTTTTCCATATCCTCCAATACAATCTCAAACTCAGCAGCACTGATTTTTTTTCATCATGGGTTGCCACCAAATGGAACTTACTGATCGCATTGATATTCTCTGTGCAGCTGCTTAAAATTCGGAATAAACGCGTACTCGGGAAGAAAGTCGCATCGAAATTCATTTACTAGCACATCCATACACCAGTTACTATTAATATAGATTTGACTATAATAACGATTTCAGCAGCTACGATGGTTGATATAGCCTTTATTCCAGCCACACCAGGACTATCAGTCATTGCCTTAGCAAGACCACACACAGCATCGGCGACCAAACGCGCACCTTTATACTTTACGATCATCGCTGTTCTCTTGAAAATTTCAATTGGCAGCTGTTATTCCGCTTTAATTAGTTTTTCACTTAGGTAAGACATATATTTCGCCATAGTTCTTCTATTAATAGCACAATCACGTACTTTAATTGCACGACAGGGAGATCGTATTCAGTCTCATCATCATGCACAGGTACAATACGCACACACAATTCTAACAAACTACCTCATTTCTAACAAACTACCTCATTGTACTGGTACAGCCGTCACGTTTTTGGTGTGTGTGTGTGTGTGTGTGTGTGTGTGTCATTCGAAATTACTGCGATATTGCGTTCTGCGTTGAGCACACGTTTTCAAACGCCAACACAACGATTCCGCTAGAACATTGTTCATATAACGATCGTCTTTGCCCAGTAAAGGTTACCGTGCGTCCTTGTTGAATTTCAGTCGACTAAGTTGTCTTTTAATGCCAGTCGAGTACATTAGACTTAATATCATTAACAGGGAATGTAACTGGAGTGGATACATCGGTGAATGCCATCTCGTCGTTTTAGAAACAATCTCATTGATGTTTTCCGTCTGCTGTTGCAGTTAATGTTTTGGCGTTTTTAATTACACGTGCGATGATTCTAACTTTGCCTCTAGTTGGTTGTGGTACATCAGTTTGATTTCTATTGGTAATTACTACTTGAACCTTAACAAAATTATTTGACGTTTCATACTAGGGTTTGGTAATGTCACGTTGAGCAAAACGCCCTGTTTATGATCAACTCTGGATATTTAGTGAGTGATTTAAGTTGAATAGCATCTCTGGTAACCAACGAAGTTGACAATGCAAAGGTGTAAATTTCCATTTCAGTGCTGTCCGGTCTGATAATTTGTGATATTAGTGCATATCATAAATATAAATATGCTGCTTATCATTATTTCAGAATCATGTTTGAAGGTCTACTACTAAAATAGCAGTTCAACAGTAAATTATGAAAGAGAACGAGAAAAAGGAAAGGGACCAAAATAGATGTCAATGTCAAGTTAATATTTTCAAATCGCAAGTGAGCAATGAACATACAATGTAACTGGAATCACCTCGAGAAAGAAACGACAACCAGATATCTTTGCACTTTCTGGTAGCACTTAAATCGAACATATGGAAATGGACTAAAACAGCAAGACATTTATTCAAAACATATTCCGATAACTTGCGAAATAAGAATTCATTTTTCTTCTTTGCAAACGTGTGCTGAAACGGTGACATTCTTTGACTAACTTATTAAAAGCGATAATAAAATATTATATTTAATTCCAGTTAGAAAGATAACGTGATATTTAATAAAATTATAAAACCTGAAGCATTCATCAGTTCAGTATAAGGAAGAAAATGAAGGCAAACGAATTACAAATTATTTGGTTGATGATGTACATTTATTAAAAGTAGTTCCTTGCATGCTCACTATTTTAGAAACGATATTTCGTTTGAGTAATATGGATGACAGATATGTCTCTCTTAACTGGAATCTTAACCTAATATCGTGTATTTCAGAATATGGCGTTTTCTAAGTTGAAATTCGAATGTAAATATAGTATGGGGTACTGTTGCTACGTACATCATTATCCATGTCTGTGCGAAAATAATATTCAGCCCTGGAGATTATTTGCTCCGAATATTGCTAGTACAGTTTTAGTAACGTCTATGCACTGCTTCATTTGTGGACCATCAATTTTAATGCATTATGTACGCTAGAGCAGCAGAGGGAGCGAATCTCACAACTTTTTTCGACAAAATTGATTGAAGCCTCAAAACGGAAAATAGAGCCTTCCTGCGAATCTCATATTTTAACCAAAAAAAAAAATAAGTCTCCATTTGGTAAACAGAGACTTTACGATTTTTCAATCATCGGGGTCGCAACGATGTTGTCATCGCCCCCTGTGCTGCTATAGGTTAACAATTTATTTCAACCAAATATTTGATCAAGTCCGATTCGATATCGTGTCCGAGGGCGAAAATCATTTGTGATGAAAGTCCTTAGGACGGAAATCCTTTCAGGATTTCACAAACAGACTAATCGCTAACACCTCGTCTTGTAGATCAATCAAATTATTTGATTGGTCAGTGAGTCGGAAATTAATTCTCGTTAGCGAATTATTACGGCATCGCATATAGACGGGATTAATTGGGTTTTCAATAATTAGAAATCCTGGAGGAGCTGTTGGTGCAAACGAATAAAGAATATATCCTTGCTGAGCTTGATTTGATTGCTCTAGAATAATTTGATAGCTTCCTTCAATTGCATCACATACTAAATTGAGCGCAATTACCGCTGAATATTTACATTGTGCGGGGCAATATGCCTACCGCCGCCATCTGGGTCATTATTATATTTGAGGATAATTGAATTTTGTACTTGTAATACCTTGATAACATTTCTAACAGATTCTTTTAGTTCCTCAGCGTTATATCCGGGAAACTTGAAATTATGTAGATCGGCTTCTGTGATATTGTAACCGGTTAGGAATCGTTGTTTATTGTCGCTGTTGTCATTAATTATTGTTTGAATAATTCGTTCGTTGATATATTCCATATCAGATACAAGCTGATTTAATATTTCAACGTGTTTTCGCGATTTTGTTTGCCGTAGTTGTTCTTGTTGTGTTTCATGTAATTGATTAATTTCATTAAAGTAACCAGTGATGTCAGTTAGCGTAAATGAAATAGTAACAGTTGACTCATCTGTTCTTTTAATAATAAAATCCCATTGCAACGTGTTTTTGTTGGTAAATATGAATCTATCGGCGATTTTTACTTTTCTTATATCAGATAAATCATCTCGATATACGGGATTGATTTAATGATATGATTGTACATCCGTGGTTAAGTCGGCGGTTCCGGGTGGTTTTTCAGGCCATCCTAACACTGTTCTTAACAAGCTGTTATAGATATCCACGGCATACTCAGGGGAGTTTATTTCGATCGACGACAAGAGCGTCGGTTCATGAACTTTTACAGCTATGCTTGATTCTTTTCCAGTGATTGATTCTTTTCCAGTAATTGATTTTATTCTACGCTGAATTTCAGCATCGATTTGCTCAATTTGGTACGACCCAGTTGGTAACGAAACAGTTTCCCACGCTGGAGTACCATAGGGTTTATTCTTATACGAGAACACCAGTGCGTTATTCGGTTGCTGACAGCCAAATGCAACCGATCTGACATTAGGCCTGCTATGATATACTCTGAATTTTGCCAGCGCGATCTCGCGCACTGGAATCGGAGAAGGGAAGTTCACACTAAATTGTGGGTTTGTTGATGTTATTGATAACATGCTTGTTCGTATCGGAGTGGTATTCTCCGCGATTTGTTGAAGTAGTTCGAGTGACGTTATTGTTAACGCTGTCTTCAATTTCCAATTTGAACATCGCGGAGTTATACAACTGGGTCATCGTGGAAAATTCAACATCGGATATGAACAAATTATCTATCGACAGCGAGATCAACTCGGATAATTTCGAGTACGCGTCAAATACCACCCTGTACCGAGCTGTATAATCGGCGAGTTTTTTCTGAGAACACGATGACAACTTTTTAGTTATCGCGGTGGCGACTGCCGCGATTGTTGTTGCCGCGAAGATAGCGATTGGTACTGCAATCGGAGCCATCATGGTCACCGTCGACAAAATAACCCCGGCGCTGGCCATCACACCGGACACCGAGTACACGGTGATGTCGATGATTGTTACGTTGCGGCGATACTTTTTTATTTTTTCACGATAACGCTCAGAAAGTGATTTCAAGTTCGCGGAAAACTCTTTCACGGTATCATATCGATATCGATGCGATTGTGATACCTCTGGGACTATTATCGGTTCAATTGATTTCATCGATGTCATTGCTATTTTAAACCTGCTAGTGTTTTCAATTATTCGATTGTGTACTCGGATTTATGGTCGGTGGGGGGAATACCGGATACAAATTCTAGCGTCCAGGGTAGCGAATCCCTAACCACTAACTCGTCGGATGTAGTTATATCAATCCTAATAGGGTATCTTATTTGGTTGGGTTTTGATGGTATCATATCGTTTATATATGTTACTGTGTTAACACCTGTTATATATATTGCCGGGCCGACTCCCAAATCAAATTTAAGGCGATGTATTATTGTAAATCGATAACAACCCGGTATATTACCATATTTGCTTTGAAAATGTAAACTATTTTCATTTCCTCGGATCCAATCAAAGGTCCCACTGGCAACTGTGTATACGATGTTATCAACGGTTTTTACGTGGTGTGGAATTTTTACCTTATCGACGACGTCGCTGTTGGATTTTTGTTTGTCATTAGCGCTTTTAATTTCAGCGAGGGTCGGGCCTGTTAGAGATGTGGTTTCAGACACGGGTGTTCTCCCCAAAAATTTATCCACGATGGTATTAAGTGTTGTTCGTCTCACCATAAACATATTAATATCTTTGAGAGTCATCGTAGATGTAGCCGGGACACCAAAGAAATTATTAGCGACGTAGGTATTGTGAGTATGCTTGCCAATAAACTCGCTAATTTCAGCGAGAGTCATGCCTGCCACAAGTGTGGTTCCAAAAAACTTACCAACGACGTCGTTAGTGGGTTTTTGTACCTTTTCAAAATTTTCTATTAGTTTAGAGATATCCGTGTAAATATTGAGATAATTTGCCTTGATTTCGGTAGGACTCATTATCCTCCCCTCCTTCGCGTTAAAAAAGAATGAAATCAGAAGGTTTCTGATTCCAAGCCGTTCTTGGTCTTTAATATAAGAGTCGATGTCAGAAAATTTCGTCGTGATATCTTGGGGTTTACTACCCTCAAAAAACTTATTAACGACGTCGTTAGTGGGTTTTGTACCTTTTCAAAATTTTCTATTAGTTTAGAAATATCCGTGTAAATATCGAGATAATTTGCCTTGATTTCGGCAGCCGTCATTATCCTCCCCCTCTCCGTGTTAAAAAAGAATAAATTCAGAAGGTCTTTGATTTCAGCGAGAGTCATGCCAACCACAGGCGGGATTCCAAAGAATTTATATATGACATTTTTGCAATAAGTAGTATAACCTCGTATATACTCATCCAGATCACGGCCGTGGGCGGCAATCGCGTCGGTAATCGTAGACACAAGTGCGCCTGGTTTAAGTCGTCCGTCGCTGGAATACAGCGCAATAGAGTTTTCAGCGGCATCGCTCTTCCGTATCAAAATGTCATCCGCGGATATATTACTGGTTTTAAGTCGTCCGTCGCTGGAATACAGCGCAATAGAGTTTTCAGCGGCATCGCTCTTCCGTATCAAAATGTCATCCACGGATATATTACTGGTTTTAAGTCGTCCGTCGCTGCAATACAGCGCAATAGAGTTTTCAGTGGCACCGCTCTGCCGTATCAAAATGTCATCCGCGGATATATTACTGCTTTTCAATTTACCCTGGCGATCTTGAAATACAACTATTTCGTTTGGGTCAACACTTGCTAAATTCAACGTCTCAGCGATTTCATCTTCAATTATTTGTTTTACATCCTCGATAGAACCCGCAGATGTTTTCGCGGTGGCTTTCGACATTGACAGAGATCGTCCCCAAATATCAATCATTTTTTTTAGCGCAACTTGTGTTTTCAATTTATTGGTTCTCTAAAATCACCTTGTAATTTTCCACTCGTGTATTCATTTACAACCAGATGAGGTGGTTTCCTCGGAAATCTAGATATCTCCGATTGAACATTTAATACTTCACGGCCGCATATCGGTGGATCATTTAATTGTTGTTTTGGCAGCGTGGAATAAAAAATCGGAATTGAGTGATTTGATATATACCGCATAAACTCGCTTGGCGGAGCTAACCCATATGAATCAAAATAGACAATCCCACGTGGATCAATCGCGTATGCAACCCAGTGAGTTCCCGATCCGTTTACTGTTATCAAGATTGATGATACCAGTTTCAACGCGTTTAGGTTTTCTCGGCAACTGATCTTTCATAAAAAGCCCTCTGAAGTTTTTTTATCGCTAGTTGTTTAGCAGCATCAATTAAATCAAAATTGGACATGGGAAGAATTGGGCTTTCAACTAATAAATCGTTCCTGGGATTCTCGGACCCTTTCCGCTGTATCATGAATACGGGGTTCCTGGTAGTCTTAGACCCTTTCCCTTTCTTTTATATTCTTTCCCTGTTGCCTTTTCAACGCCATTCCTGCCGCGGTACCAACTGCTCCCAACGCCGCCGCCTTCGCCACCGCTGGGGCGGCCGCGGCAATCAATTGCGGCTAACAATGGAAATATACCACCTGATTTTATCATGTTGGCGATTGCAGCCTTCGAAAATTCAATTTGAACCCCTCGCTGTTTCATTAGCGCATCATTGAAATGTTTTATTTGACGATCCGTCAATGATATTTTATGTGTACCGCCGGACATCTGCGCTGGTTTTAACGTTATTGTTGTTCCACATTCTTTAGCGGATTTTGATTTTAATTTCTTGACTTGACCATCAGTCAGCTTGACCTTAACAACACTATATGGCATTTTATTGTAAAACACATTTATGCTTTCAGTTGATCTAATTGTGAATCGTTTATATATTTTCCACTGGTGCATCAACAATTCTCATTCGTCCACCAGCCCCTTCAAGTAGCATTGATTTGTCGCTGAGAATGACAGCAACCGCTCTATAATTAGCAATAGCGCCATGAAGGACATTAGCTCTGAAGTGTATATCAACGACGGATTGCCTTGTTAAATAAAGATGCTCCAGCGAAAAGTAGTAGATCGGATACAAGTTCTTAAAATCATATTGCGATATTTGCAAACCAGTATCAAAATTTTGATCACGGCCCATATATGACAGCATATGATGGTACACGCGCGCAATATGGTTTTGACCGTAATTAAGTTGTATGTCTTCGGATGGTTCCTGCTGGCCATTTATTCTCAACGAGACGTCAGTAACTCCTAATTGATCAAATATCATTGTTAAGTATGTTACACAGTGGAAATGGGAGTTAAATGTCGTTCTCAAACAAACCGATTCGGGCTGACGTGCAGGGTATTCCTGATTATTCCATATAGGTCACATATGGACAAGTTAATCGTACAAGGTTATTCTTGTTAAAATGATATTACTGATTTGCATCAATGGAAATTACTCAAAGCAAACATATTTATGCTTATTTTTGATATTGCTGAAATAGTTTCTTCGATTTCTGGTTCAGTAACAATACGACCTGTTAAAAGAAAACTTTTGTTCTGTTTGTGTAAACGTATATAGTTTTTGCTTGCGTCGTCCGAATTTCAAAATGGATTCTTAGATCTGGAAAGAGTTCGGTCATTATATTACATGTGCTTCAGCCACCGTGCTTTGTCCTGTTTCTTTCCACTCAATCTATCCCTCTTTGTTTGTCTTGTTACGTGTTTGGGCTCTAATAAACAGTAACACAGAAAAATAGAAAACAACAAGCTTTGTAAATTGTAACAAATAATTTATTTCCTTGAAAAATGACTGAAACAACAGAACAAGAACTAACAGTTGTACCAATCAAATCCAATACAAAACCAAGAATAATCCACTAATTAAATTACAAAGGTCATTGTAATGAAATGTTTTAATAGATTTAAGTTTGAGTAATGTTGGAAAATAAAATATGAAAGTCATTGATGTACTTTGAAGTCTGTGTTGTGTCTCACAACAGTTCAATGTAGAAACACAATATGCAATAATATAGTATTGGAAATCTCAATGACATTTAAATGAACAGCCTTTGTCATATAATTATGTATAAACAGATCAAATATTTCTAGAGATACGAAATAATCCTTTAAAATCCATGTGAGCTTATTAAAAGTTAACATGGATTAAAAAAAAACTGGCTACAATAAAAGAAAATGACTTAAATTCACTTGTAAAATCCCGAAACTAACTATATGTCTTTTAAACAAAGATTATATCGTATTCAATACGCGGTTATGAAAAAATCCCCAAATTGCAAAATCAAGAAAAAGGGTGGAAAGAGTCACGTGATCGTTCACATCATGTACTCCTACATCCTATACATGACCCTGACGAGAACCAACCGTGTATCGTTAATAAAAAGATGTTTAATTTTTAATTCACTAGTCTCATCTTGACCGTGACAACAAACAATCATTTTAAAATTAAAAAAGCCTGTTTAAGTGGGTGCCACAAACCTTATATCAAGGTCATTATCTAGGTCACCATTACTTGTTTCCCAAAGAATAATTCAGGCTTACCGATTTTCTGACAAAACATGATCTTCACTGAATAAATGTTCGTAACAATAACATAAAATGAAAAAAAAAAAGAATTTAAATCTGAAAGACAAACAATTAAATTGATATAAATATATATTGACTCAGATATAAACGTTACAATCGGTTTAATTAAAATGTAAAAGAAATGTGTACAATGTGATCGTCAACGTTAAATCATTGTTTTAGTTATTAAATTTCAGAGGTTATTGTATTATTTTTTCGTCCATTTCATAGCCCTAGCATCTAGGAAACAGTATAGACACTATTATCTTGAAATCTTCAGTGGAATCTATAATCATAGTGTGTATAATGTTGTCAGAAGTGTAAGTATCTTACGTCGCTATGATTTTCTTGTATTGCGTGTGTAATGACCATTTGCATTTGAAGCAAATGTGGAGGAACAAAATCCCGATAAATGATTAATTGCCGGTGTTGACTTGAAAGGAACACAAGTGGAGTTGTGTCGTAAAACAACACTTGACAGACTGCCGGAAGGGGGAAATGTCTGCTAATTATGATGTCCATGGGTGAATTGACATCCACTCGGAGATGAGCAAGGTGTGGACACCATTGGAATCGCAAGTTTAAGTCTAATATCTTGAAAATTAAGTCTAATATCTTGAAAATTAAACGACAGTAGTCGCTAAACTATCTCAACTTTTCTAAACTCCTCCACCATCTTCACTTTCTCCTCCTTGTCCTCATTCTGCTCGACTCCCTCCTGACTTCTTTCGCGACTGAGACTGTTCTGCCAGTCTCACGCCCGTCTCCCTTCCTATAGACTCGGGAATAACCATACCGGAGGTCTTTCCCATAAAAGCTTACTTTACGAAATTTTTCCGCTAGATTACGAGTGGTTTCTCGGAGTATTGTTTTATCCTTCCAGCACGATGCTTGGATATTTCTATGTTCCTATTTTGAAAATACTAAATCAAATTTGGATTGAAATGGTGACCACACGTGTCTCAATTCCGATTGGATTTCAATTCTACCGTGTTCTATTCAACTTAGCAGATATTGCTAACGGGCCCTCTGTCAAAGTGGCAAGATTTACCTTTAACCCGATTCGGGATAGAAACTGGAACGCTGCCACCATGAAGGGACCTTGAAGAAACACTATTGTAAAGTTCAAAACAAGAAAACAGGCAATAGATGCATTTCCTTTGACGTTACATGTATCAGTCACAAAAGGGCGCGACACATAATACATGGTTTTCTTAATATCGCTATGGATCTAGTTAACACATTTACTTGCGTTATCGATACGCTTCATTTTACTGGTTGTGACCTTGACCAAGACATTGTGATCTCAAAATCACTAGACCCCATCTATATTAAATGCATGCCCTCACAAAATCCGGTCAAAGTTCGTAATCCAGATTTAAAGATTTTATACAAAGTAACAAGACAAAATATCCTTGCCAAATGCAGTTAAAATGACGTTTCCAAGCTCTTCGATTGAGTCGTCCAGAAACTTTGGTGACAGAATGTGAGCGTGAAATTATTTTTTGCTGCACACTTTTTCTTCTTACGATCAGTGATCCAGTCCTTTAATTTATTCTCGTAAGAATCATAGCGATGTTTTGGTTATTGAAGTAAAACCCATCCAAAACTTTGTTCCAGGTCTGTGATGCTGAACTAATGTTATTTGATAGAAACCAATTTTCATTTTACATTCGGGGTGACCTTGACCTTTTGAGCATATACTCAATAGATCTCTACTATAACTTACTGCAAGTATATCGTGTGGGTACTCAATTGATATATAACGTTGGCAAGGCATTATTTGACTGGGTCTTACCATACTTGGCTCAAGTATTTATTCCATATTTTTATATATAGATGTTGTGATATTATCATAAAACGATAGAATGACAATCATTTTAAATTTGAAACTAATAGTGTGCCTGATCTTATATTGTTTTTAATAGCATTGTTACCCTCTTTGTAAAGAGAAGAGAAGGATTGTTTATCACACAGTTGTGCTCAAATTTCAATTTAGTTTGCCATATTGAAACATCCATTGCAAGTAAGGAAAATAATCGGATGTGAATAATGGACAGTTTAAACTGTCCTCAAACCAATTTATACAGAATAATAACTTAAATGACGTCACAATGACTATGAGTTCTCACTATTAACGGAAGCGTAACCAATGGTTTCAGGCTAAGAAAGCAAAGTGATTTAGCAAGGATTAAGTTAAAAAAGTTGCATGAATGTTTCATTTTTTTGAAAACAGGTTTATTGTATTTAAAGTGATGTATAACTTATAATCGAGCTGCATGCTATCATTTAGCATTAGATATATACAATATTGGAGATAGAGAACATTCCATTTACCATGAGGGACAACAGGTAACAAACATGGAATGTCTCATTCACATTTAGGGGTGTCTTATTTTAAACATCAGATTATTCTATTTACCCTGAGGGAGGTCACGAATCCAGCTGGTCAATCTCATTTATAATTATGCATGTTTTATACTGAAGATCAGAACATTCTATTGATTATGAGGGAAGACAGGTTGTATACATGTAGATGGACTGTAATAATTAGCTATTGGGGTCATTTATTATGGAAACTAGGATATTCTATTTGACGGAAGGGAACATAGAAAGACAAGCTAGATTGTCCCATTTAACAATAGGTATGTTTTAAATTGAAGATCAGAACATTCCATTCACCATGAGGGAAACTAGGTAGCCCCTTTATGTTGACAACCCAACTATTCCATTTACGGTGAGGGGGGACGGGTGATCATGCTGGATTGTCTCATTTTATATTAGAGATGTTTGCAATTGAAGATAGGAACGTCCCATATATAATATGGGATGTTTGGTAGGAAAAATGGAATGTTTAATTCAGCATTAGGGGCGGTTGTTTTTATTGAAAACTAGACTATTCCATTATCAGTTAGGAAGGACTGGAGTAAAGCTAAAAAGTAACCTTTAGCATTAGACATCTTTATATTGAGATACGAACATTCCATTTATCCATGAGGAAATAAATAGTAACTCTGGACTTTCTCATTTAGCTATCAAGGCATTTTATATTGGAAACCAGACTATTCCATTTACTATGATGGACGACTGGAATGAAGCTGAAAACTCGTTTAGCCTTATAAATGGAAGATGTTGAATATAAGAATATTATATTTACCTTGTATTTCCAACATGTTGAGGGTATGACAAATCGCTCAGAATATACTGATTAAGCGCCGCAAGTCGTTTGCAACATTGAGACATGATACTGGATTAAATAATAATAATAATAATAATAATAATAATAATAATAATAATAATAATAATAATAACAATACTAATAATAATAATAATAGTAATTATGATGATGAAAAAAATAATAATGATACTAATAATAATAATAATAATAATAATAATAATAATAATAATAATAATAATAATGAGGACTTTGGATAGCGCCTAATCTTTTGAAGCTCTCAGCGCCTTACAACATCTATAATTATATGAATACCAAAACAAAGCATATGTTTTTTGTTTTTTATGGTTTAACGCCATTTTGCAGCACAATATAGGCTATACATGGCGGCCAGTATTAATGGTGAAGGAAGAAACCGGACTAACCCCGGAAAGAACCACCGACCCACGAGAAGCTACTGGCAAGCGTTTTCACATAACTACATTTGCCGAATCTTAGACTCGAACACACGCAGACAGAGGTGAGATGGCAGTGGTCCGTAACGGACAGCGCTTTAGACCACTCGGCCATTCGGGGCCCCTAAAACAAAGCATACTAACGAAAACTAACACCATACAATTGGAAAATAATAAATGCTGAAAATATGTAAGGTAGGAAACATTTTTTTTTTTTTTTTTAGGTCTTTAAGCTTGTTCTTGGAGTCGAAAACGGTGAATTTTAAAAGCGCTCTGAAGAGGGATCAATATTACTTTGTGTCTAATTTCAATGGGCAATTCATTCCACGTTGATGGGCCATGTTATGCAAAAGAAGGCTGTCCATATGACTTCTTTTTCATAATGGGAATAATGAGTATACGATTGTCAGAACATTAGCGTACGTATCTTGCTGGTGTATACACATGGGTGAGGCCGGATAGGTATGCCGGATTCTAGTCCGTCAGTGAAACGTAGCACAAATAACAAATTTTGTGTTTGATTCTGGATCGAATGGATAGCCAGTGTAGGGCACAGAGCATTGGGGAGGTGTGCTCTGATCGTGGCACATACGAACTGAACAGACAATGCAGTATGAAACACAATAATGTAGACGAAGATAGACAACAAGGATATATATCATGAAAGACAGCAAGAGAAAGGTAAAGCTGCTTCAAGACGGTTAAGCGATAGTGGCCATCTTTCCGGAGTCCAATCGAACCAGCTACCTCCAATCGATACATATACTGCGTCGTAATGTTAGATTCTGTATACAACGATTAGGAAATGCTATTCCAGTTCGGCAAAGAAAGCAACTGTTGTTGATGTTTGATTAGTGATACCTGATAGCTACATGGTTACTGCAGATGGTCAATGTATTCTGCTCTATATTCTGGACCAACACAATAAAGAATGTATTTTGGTAACACAAGGAAACATTCGCATTCTCCAATACAATTATTTCCAGTTTCTGGGTGGAACTTTCAAAACACCATCAATTCATTTTCACAACTGTATACATTTGATACAGTCGTTGATGGTCGAACATTGACAAATATCAATTCCTTACTTGCTGATTGTTTTTTATGGTTTAACGCCATTTTTCAGAATGAGATATGATATACATGGCGACCAGTAGTAATGGTGGAGGAAGAACCCGGGAAAATCCCTGGAAAGAACCACCGATACACGAGAAAGTACAGCAAAAGCTTTCTCACATATTTACATTGGCCGAATCCGACAATCGAACAAACACAGACAGAGGTGGCATGGCAGTGATGTTACGGAGAGAGCTTTAGACCAGTCGACCACTTGCCTCCCTCCACCACCCCCCCCCCCTCCGTTACTTGCTGACGAGGCACAGGTAACATATAAAGTCGTTGTTGATATAGTTACAAATATTTGAATAGAAATATCGGAATCCACTGTTATGTCCAGAGGTTTTAAAGTAAGTAAGAAGATCAGGAGAAACAAAAAAGAAGAAAAAATATTCAAGTTTCCCATGTAAACATTTATTTAAATAGAATAAAAATAGAATAAAAAAATTAAAAGTGAAAGAATTTTAAAAAAGTGTTTAAATATTTAGTCTGCGAAAAAACCCAACAATTTTATTGTACGATCAATTTCTTCATAATCAAGTAAACCTTCCTAGGTTCTCCGATTGAAGCTCCTAAAGTGCTCAAGTGCTACCATGACTACCATGATTACAACATTAATTAAACAATTATTCCAAATATATTCATTTCCGTAAAATCACATGACCGTAGAATACCACTGACGTGTTGGAAAGCTTCGCATAATCTGATGTAATTGATTAAATATTCAAATTCTTGAATATCTTTACATAATCCCAAAGTTCAGAATGTTTGAATCTGTGACATACCACTCTGCTATCCTATGAAATATTAAAAATAATTAAAAACTTCCTCTCAATGTATTTTAGTTAGCCAACATAACTGCATAATAAAACAATTTGCGAAGTGCATGGCCATTATATAGAAACATGTGGTCTTAATATAAACAATATCTGGTTCTCATTAATTTCTCGAACAATCCAAGTCGAATTTAACCGTTTAAAAACAGCTGGATCATCAACTTACATTTCTAATTAATATGCAATCAAATTCTTGGTATGCGTGATGGATCCCTAACGAACAATTACAGTTTGAATTCCATGATGTTTATGTAACCTCGAGTCACGTGACATACGTGACTAATTTAGTTGTTGATTTGACATTAGCGATCATCCTTGTTATGAGTGAAATTGATAGAACGAAGTGTGCATATCATTTATTATAGTGCTTACTATAGAATTGCAAAACTGAGAATACAACTTTAATAGTTTTGAACGACTAAAATAGAAGCTATAAGTCAAGTGACGATACTTAGTTTCGTAAGACCAGATAAATCTATGGTAAACTTTGAGATAGCAGTTACTAATGCATTACATCTACTATTTCCAGAAATTGAAAAAAAAAATATGCCTTTACCATCCCAGTTAAAACATTTTCTGGAAAATACAAGAATATATTTATTAGATTAGGTATCAAGATAATTCAGAATTTGCTGTCAAATTACGAATAATCGCAGTATTTGCTTTATTTATATCTGAAGATGTCATTGGTATTTTTAAAGAATAGGCTGCACAATTGCCAGTTGATACAAAGCTACGTAGAGTTGCACATACCGTACACTGATCATATTATCTCCTAGTGTTCGGTAATATTAGAATCTAAGTTGCGCCTCCTGTAATATAATTTCTAAGGCTCTCCGTCCGGGATATGAAGCATACATAAATGTTATCTTTACGATCTAAAGTGTATTTGTTACAAAGTAGTAAACAGTACGAGATGTGTTCCATCCTGTGTATTTGAATTCGTTCGATTTTTCATCTTGTTTATGTTATATTTTGATACTTGCACGCTTGGCAGAGTTTTGATTACTTGCAGTAAAAATGAAGCAAATATTGAGAAAATATCTTACCTGAGCGAATTTAGGGGTCGACAGGTACGTATTTAGTAAGAAACGTTAATGTCTGTCAATTGTTTGGTAAGCTGAGACAAGCTATCACTTATTATTAGTATAATAATAGCAAGGCTACATATAGATGGTTAAGACGTACCGTGCCATGGGCGTGGCAGATCTAGAAGTCTATAGAGATCGCCTGGCAGCGGTTATAGAAGCAAGCATACAAGAATGGAAGGCTGGAAAAGCCGACGAAAGAAATAAAGAAACCCAGAAAGAACTGGAGCTGTCCGGGATATCAGCGGCCTCAAAAGAACGAAAGCTCGATCCACGGAATAGTATTCTCAAAAAGGATAAGGTAAGGGTAGCAGCTAGGGATAACGATAGGGACGTCTCCAGTACGATCCCTTGGGGAAGCGTACGACAAGTCATCGATGACCGAATGTAACAGAAATGTATTCCGTGTTTCAACGACAAAGACGAGTCAGTTGACGATTTTCTCGTGCATTTTGAGATACTCGCACGCACTCAAAAAATTCTTACTTAACATTGAACGATCAACGCAACAGCCCTTTTGCAAAGCCCGCAAAGTCTACCAAAACTTAGCTGCCGACGTGGCTGATGACTACGATGCGTTCATGAAAGCCCTTCTCTGCCATTATATTCCGACTGCCGAAAATAGCATAAACCTTTTCGGGCTTCGTCGCAAAAGACTCTCAATTCCACGTCCGCGTTCTTGGTTATTTGAGAAGTTAATGAGGATGGCCGACGTCGAATGATTGTACGACATGCTACGCGTGGTAATACTCAAGGAGCATGTCCCGAGTACGTACTGTTGCGAGTTGACAGTCTTTCTAGAAGAGAGAGAGAGAGAGAGAGAGAGAGAGAGAGAGAGAGAGAGAGAGAGAGAGAGAGAGAGAGAGAGAGAGAGAGAACACCGGACGCTCGAAGAAATCCATAACATTGCGGTGGAGTTTGAGCAGGCACACTTGAAGAGTGGATATTCAAGGGGTGTAATCCGAAACCGACCAACTGAGTCGCGTCGTGTGGGGGAGAGACCATCGGCTGTATGTAACCGTCAGGGCGACGGGAAGGTCGGATAGAGATCGTCAGGTAAGATTGCCTCGAATAGACCCGAAGAGGCTTAATCCACGAAAACCGGAATTTCAGGTCGACGAGGACAGCAGACGTATTTCAACTGTAAAACCCTGGAGCATTGTTCCACGCATGTCTCCTAGGGCAATCAGACCCATGTGAATGCCGTTGCTAGAAAGGAGTGAGAGGCGGGGGTAAGCTGTAAGCCATTAGACCTTACCTGAGGACTACACAAGGAACGGAATTGAAATCCATTACTCCAGGTCCAGATGTCGACAGACATTACCGACTCTGATGAAAGTTACGTCGACACCAGTCACTAACGTACTTAGGGTTGACTTTAGGCAGCTTCAGTAGGAGGACTAAACTCTGACGCAGTTGCATAAATACGCTAAAGGGGAAACGGAAAAGATAACTCGGAATTGCGCGGTGAAAGTCGTGTACAAAAGAGGAATACTGTATCGCCACGACATGAATGTCTACGAACACTTAAGCAAGTCGCTGTGTCGAAAGAGAAGCGAGGCGAAGTCTTAAAACTCGCGCACGCAAGACTCATAGGAATTGCCAAAGCGCATGACCGTCTTGTCAAAGAACGTTACCGGCCGGGAATCGAGAAATATATGTTGCCAAATTCAGTGCAATTTAGAGCGATTGTAAAGCCGTTATCTGACTTGACCACGAAACGGTCCATGGGTAAACTTATTTTGACGGATGCGTGCGAGCACGCTTTCCAAACGATAAAAGATAGGCTTACATCAAACGTATTTATTTTTCTACCAGACCTTTAAAAAGACTTCGTTCTTCGCACTGAACCATGCGACACGGGACTAAGAGCAGTACTGTTACAAGAGCACGAGATGATTTTCTTTCATCGCGTGTGTAACGCACATTTGCATTTGCAGCAAATGTGGAGGAATCAAATCCCGATTTTATTCTCAAGCATGGTTAGGGAGGGGGTTGTCACGTTGTAAGTAAGGAACAATCACTAGATAGGACGATGTACATGCTAAACCTTGAGGCTAATAATTCCCCGTCAAAAATGTTACTATATCAGCTTTGCGAACAATGAGGTGCCAAAGCCGGTGTGTATAATATGGCCATAGGAACTCGTTACTGGTAACTTATTTTGGCAGCGTGCGATTCACGGGTTAATGATGAATTGCAGGTGTTGGCTTGAAAGGAACACATCGAGTCGGGGGTGCTAAATTTACACTTGACAGATTGCAGGGGATAAGAAATGTCTGCTAATTATGAAGACCATGGGTGAATCGACATCTACTCGGAGTTGAGAAAGGCGTGGTCACCATTGGAATCTCAAGCTTAAATCTAATATCTTGAAAACTAAAAGACAGTAATCGCTAAACGATCTTGAGGGAACATATAAGCTACACCGACGTCATTTTAAATTATCTGGATTCTTTGTTATTCTGGGAATTACAAATGAACTTCCGACAGGAAGTTTTTATGGAGCAGACGAACTGTAGGAGACAGACAAGGGAAATACCCTAGTACAGTTGGTCTCCAATCTCTGGGAGACAAGAGATGGGGAGAACGGAGGCAGAAGTTAGATGGAGGGTAACTGGATTACCTGCTAAGAGAAAGAATAATACAGATGAATAGGAACACAGGAATGGAGGAAACTCTATCACACTATGTCAGATGATGAAATAGGCCGTCACGAGGTCGAGTGAAAGACAAGTGATAGGGTTTCGAATATCGAATTTCATTTGAGAAATGACTATCTGTTATTGAATGATATTGTTGTTTATTTGAATTTCACATTTTGTGTATTCCCAAATTTAACTGTCAGCATTACTTTTTGGGGGCTCGGAGCTTTTTATCTTTCTATTACTACTTCAATTTCTGACAGAAACGAGCGGGGGAGGGGGTTCTTCTGTAATAATTACATATAAACTGGAAGCAGCCCACCCCAATCTAGTCTACGAGAACCTCTACATACCAAAATCTCAATACAAACACCACAATAAAAATAAAAGTAGTAAGCAATAAGCGGGACCCCAAGCAAACACATTGCATTGCGGAGTTAATTTTCCGTCAGGTTTGTGGAATTGTAACATAATTCAAAGGTTTAACTAAAACAAATAAAAACAGACCAGTGTTGTAGTGCAAATCATTTAAAAATCCTTTATAATAAACCTTATGTGAGTTTGTGTCGACGTTACTTTAAGAAGCATACATTACACAAGTCGGTGTTATATTTTCTATTTAATGAGTAGTCGAAAAGAATATGTGGCTATTTAGATTGAAAAATTGTCTTCTAAACTTTTGGGAAAATGTCCATGACAATATGAAATAATCATTAACTTTTTTGTTTGTTTTTCTTTAAACAAAAATAATGATTGTTTAAGCCGTTTCTGCATTATATTTAAACTTGTGTTTTTTATTTTAATATGAACCGGTAGTTATTTTCTACACTTGGGTAGGGTTTCTGCATCCACATCTCAATTTTCCTATTTCATATTAGACACTGGTGTTTTCGAGTAGTTGCTGATGCAACGAGTGTAGTGTTTATGAAATCATGGAATCAGGAGAAGATTCCAATCAATATAATAAATATCATATGACAGATGATCGAGACCGAAAAGCGTAACGACCATGTGCAGAATGCAGGGCTGATTAGACATCCTCTAAATAGTAATCACATGTCCAATACCCTCAGACGAGTGAGCAGTGCCATACAGTTAATTAATAATTTCGAAAACATATTCCGGCAAATGTATGAGTCCAGATGCGGGAGATGTTATATGTGAAAAATATTAACAGGTACCTTCTAAAATGAAGGACCTCGAAAAAACACTACTATAAAGTGCCAGAGGCGATGTGGGGGTGTTCGGCGAACGGTGCATGGTTCATTTTTTCATCCCCTCCCCCTCTAGGCGTAGAGGAGAGTATTATGCGCCCGGGAAAAAGGTATATATGTTACGCCCCCAGTGTCACATAGAAAAACAGTAGTCAATTCTGAATACAACATAATATTACAGTCATCATAGAAAGGAAATTAAAGGCTCATACATTTAAACTGTAACATCCACAACAACCAACAGTTAGTGACTTAGTCTTCTTCCGGCGCCCCCTAAGATGGCGTCCGGTGCCACTTGCGGCCCCAGCACCCCTCCCACCCCCTAGCTACTCCACTGTAAAGTTTAAAACAAGAAAACAACCAATATATGCATTTTTTTCGACGTTACATGTAGCACTCACAAAAGTGCGGTACGTAAAATACAAGGTTGTCTTAATATCGCTTTGGAAATAGTTATCACATTTACTCGCGTTGTCGATACGCTTCAAGCACGGAAGACGCCATCTTATCTAGGCAAGAATCTTGACGCATTTCGTTCCACATATAATGTAAACCTAAGCGCGACAACGCCGACAAGTGTGGGAAGATTATCCTTGGAACAGCATCAAGAAATTTTGATCAAATCTATTGGTTTTATTGGTTTTGTTCTTGTATACTTTCTCTTTATTGCTACTATTATGTCCTAGTCGCGTTTGAGTAATCAGTGAGATATGTTTCAGATTATTCACCATAGAGTATGAATTACCTGATATTTTGCTCATGTTATGAGGTCTTTGAAGTGAACTTGTTATATAGGAACTATCGCTTTCTTGTGAAACTTATCATGACCGTGACCTCTGACATTTAGACTTCGGAATATGTATTTATTTATTACCAAACATGGAAAAAACACATAGACCTTATCCTAGAATAGAATTATTTTGTGAAAAACAAATGTGTCATTATACTGGTGATTTTTGACCATGATAATGTGTTCCCTAAATCAGTAGACCTCATCTATGTTCATGGCATGCCCTCACAAGCTCTGATCCAAATCTAAAGATTTTATACAAAGTAACAAGACAAAATAGCCTTGCGAATGGAGTTAAAATGTTTCCTAGCTGTTTGATTGAGTCATTCAGGAACATTGGTGACAGAACGTGGGCGATAAATTAAAGTCTCATGCACATATTTTCTTCTTACGATCAGTGACCCAGTCCTTTAACATTTTTCTCTAGAGTATCATATCAATTTGTTTGTGATTGAAGTAAAAGCCATCCAAAACTGTTTTCCAGGTCTTACATGCTGAACTAATGTTATTTGGTAGAAATCAATTTTCATTTTACATTCGGAGTGACCTTGACCTTTTGAACATATACTCAATAGATTTCTCCTATTACTGTTCTTATGTTGTTTTTAATAGCATTGTTACCATCTTTGTAGAGAGAAGAGAAGGATTGTTTATCACACAGTTGTGCTCAAATTTCAATTTAGTTTGCCGATTCGAAACATCCATTGCAAGTAAGGAAAAAAATCGGATGTGAATAATGGACATTTTAAACTGTCATCAAAACAATGGTTGTTTATACAGAATAATAACTTAAATGACGTCACAATGACTATGAGTTCTCACTATTCACAGAAGCGTAACCAATAGTTTCAGGTTATGAGAGCAAAGCGATTTAGTAAGGATTACGTTGAAAAGTTGTATAGATGTTTCATTTTTCATAAAACAGGTTTATCGATTGAAAGTTACGTAAAACTTGTAATCAAGCTGCACACTCTCATTTAGCAGTAGGTATGTACAATATTGGAGATAAGAACATTCCATTTACCATTAGCGACAGCAGGTAGGAAACATGGAATGTTTCATTCACATTTAAGGGTATTTTGTTTTGAAATCAGATAATTCCATTTACCATGAGGGAGGTCACGAATCAAGCTGTTCAGCCTCATTTAGAATTATGCATGTTTTATTTTGAAGATAGGAACATTCTATTGATCATGTGGGAAGACAGGTTGTGTAGATGAACTGTCCAAATCAGCTATCAGGGTAATTTATCTCGGAAACAAAAATATTCTATTTGACGCGAGGGAACATATATAAACAACCATGAGGGAAGATAGGAAGACACTTTATCTTGTAAACCGTACAATACTATTGACAGCGAGAGGGGACGGGTAATCAAACTGGATCGTCTCATTTTATATTAGAGATGTTTACAATTGAAGATAGGAAAGTTATACAATGAGTAAAGTTAGATGGTAAAACTGGAATGTTACATTCAGTACTAGGGGCGGATATGTGTATTGAAAATTAGACTATTCCATTATCAATGAGGATAGACTGAAGTAAACTTTAGCATTAGGCATCTTTATATTGAGAAACGAACATTCCATTTATCAATGAGGAAAGACAAATAGTAACTCTCTACTTTCTCATCCAGCTATCAGGGTATTTTATGTTGAAAACCAGACTATTCTATTTGCCGAGAGGGAGGACTGGAATCAAGCTTAGCATTATAAATTGAAGATGTTGAATATAAGAACATTGTATTTACCATGTGTTTTCAACATGTTCTGGGTATGAAAAGACACACTGAATATACTGCTTAAGCGCCGCAAGTCGATTGCAACATTGAGACATCATGCTGCATTAAATAATAATATAATAATAATAATAAAAATAATAATAATGATAATAATAATAATAATAATAATAATAATAATAATAATGAGGCCTTTGTATAGCGCCTAATCTTTAGATGCTCTAAGCGCTTTACAACATCTATAATAATATGAATACAAAAACAGAACAAACAAACAAACAAAAACAAATACCATGAAATCGGAAAACAATAAATAATGAATATATGTAAGGTAGGAAACAATTTTAGGTCTTTTATGTTGTTCTTGCAGTCGAAGAAGGTGAGTTTTTAAAGGAGCATTCTTGAAAGGGATCAATAAGTCTTTGTGTCTAATTTCAATAGGCAATTCATTGAACGTTGCTGGGCACTGGCATGCAAAAGAGCGATGTCGATATGACTTCATTTTCATAGTGGGAATAATGAGTATACGATTGTCAGAACAGGAGAGTAAGTATCTTGATTGTGTGTACACATAAATGAGGCCGAATAGGTATGGTGGACGGGAGTCCGTTAGTGAAACGTAGCAAAGATAACAAATTTTGTGTTTGATTCTAGATCGAATGGATAGGATACAGAACAGCGTGTAGGTGTGCTCTGCTCGTGATACTCTAAGGATGATCCGAGCAGCTGTGTTTTGAACTTTTTGAAGGTTTTGGAGTAAATATTGAGACGAACCAGACCTAATTGAGTTACAAAAGTCCAGTCTTGAAAGTACTAATGAACACACAAGTGTTTGTATGCATCAACTTAATGATATTTACGAATGGCGCTCATGCCTCTCAGCTCAAGATATTCAGCCTTGCATAAATTCATGACATGTTGGTGCAATGTGAGAGTACTGTCCATAGTAACATCTAGATTTTGTGCTGACTGCGTGAATGTAATGTTGGTGTTGCTGATATGTATTATTTGAGATAAAGGATGTGAATGATACGGTCTTTGTGCTGTGATCAGAACGGTCTAAGTTTTATCATCATTCATCTGCAGCTTGTTACATGTAATCCATGATTTCACATTAGAAATGCACCTCTCTACTTCATGGTTGGTAGCATCAACTTCAGTTGGGTGGCTAGTCTTGTATATTTGGGTATCGGTGAGACACTGGATGATGATCTATGACACGATCTATGACACTTGAGAGCGGCTGTGTATATATAAAGAAGAGAACAGGCCCAAGAACACCCCTGTGGAACACCACAACATATATCACCCGGGCTGGAGTCTATTTCATTTGCAGTTACTCTTTGTGTCCTGTTGACTAAGTAGGACTTGATCCACTATAATACGTATTGTGAATGACAACTGCATGCTGCATACAGTGAAGTAATATATCATGGTCTATTGTGTCAAATGCTGCACACAAACCAAGGAGGGTGAGGACTGTAATTTTTCCGCTCTCTAAAGCAGAGAGAATGTCATTAAATACTTTCTGAAGAGTAGTTTCATTACTGTGGCAAAGGCAGTATTCAGATTGTACATTGCTAAAAAACTGGTTGAATTCAAATGAGATACAGGTTGAAGAACATTTTCTAAGATTGTTTTTATATGAACGTGAGATTACTTTTGGCAAGAGGTTTCTAATGGAGGACGAAATGACTATAACATATGGAACAACACTGATAAGAATATAGACAAACTATGCAGATACCAGTTTACATCATCCGTTCCGGTGGTCTAGAGGTCAGAGCGTTCGCCGCGGAAGAGGCTTGTCGTGGATATTTGTTTAATAATTTTCTTAGAGCTTACAATCTATTAAATTTGGTGAACATTTAATATATAGTAAAGCGTATCGTATATTTGCTGAACAAATGATTGATGCTTCTTATTAACAGTTTTGTGTGTGATTAGGATTTTTAACATAGATTGAAAAGATATTCATTCATATACTGTTATACTGATTTCAAGCACTGGGACATCATGCCGCATACATGTAGGATGATGTTATACCCAATCACATTATCCTGACACCAAGGCAACCAATCCTTACACTAACCATTTAAAGCTGAGCTCTAATAGAGGCAGCTGTTAGTACCATTTTTGTCTTTGGTTTGACTCGGCCGGGGATCGAACCCACGACCTCCATCTTCCGCGGCGGACTCTCTAGCCACTAGACCACCGGAGCGGTATTTTTTAACTTATATAAGATGACAATATGAACATTATTAAACAATATGAAGTATTAGAACACTCATTAATGCTTTTCTTTCTTTCTTTGACGCTATTGTGAAGAGTCCAGTATGTAATATTTATTTAAGACAGAAAAAAACTTCAACAGGGTCTTGATTATTTCTGGTTGTATCTCTGTTAATGGTCGACATTGTTCTCTACTCAAACTATTATAGATTTGAACGTGATGCAAAAAGACGGTAAAGTCGGGTCGATAAAGTCACAAACACGTTTTTGTCTCTTATCTATAGACACATTTTTGATTCTCCAATTTTAACTTTGTGTTTGGTTAATGGAGAATACTGACTGGGAAAGCTTTAGCAAACGTTCAACACTTTTTACAATGGATATCACAGTAATTTATCCAATTTGCACAACTGAAGTAAGATATGGTATTTTGCACATCTTAAATGATTCAAATTCCTCTAACATTAGTTATTTTGGAACATGCTTCAATTTACGGCCCAGCTATTGCACTATCCTTTTGTTTTTATATCAAAATCAACTCTAGTTATGCAAGGTTGGTTCATTATTGTTGACTTCAGTAAGCCACCGTGGGCCTGAAGTACCGTCTGATGGGTCAGTGCATCATGGTACGGCCAGTGTCTGCGTCAAGTGCTGGTGGGATTTCGGCAGACAGGAATAAAAATCCCCAATGGAACCATTATTATTCATTGTTATAGTAGAATATGGTATTTTTGTGTTTGTTAGATACGCTTTAGTATCATATTTCATTTTGTCAACTGAACGATGAGATGTTCTAATTTCAATTTTTGTATAGACATATTACTTCGAAATAAGGAATACAACATAAGAAGATCTGGTGCAAGTAAACAAACCACACACAAAGAGAGAGAGAGAGAGAGAGAGAGAGAGAGAGAGAGAGAGAGAGAGAGAGAGAGAGAGAGAGAGAGAGAGAGAGAGAGAGAGAGGAATAAACAGCAATGTGAAATCAATACTATTAATCAGTGACAGTTATCCAGATTTTTTTTATAAGCGAACTCCTTTAGAAGAACTTTCACACCAAACACGCTTTTTAAATTAGGTTATTGACAACCGAGATTTTTCATGATGAGTGTATGCTAAATTACAAGGAATTTACAACGACATTGCAACTAAATACAAATATACCCGGGTATTTCAATATAAAAATAGTAGTAAACGATCAGACGTTTTTTTGTTGGTTAAGATCTAAACTTTATTCCTTCATTACCGATACAGTCGGAAAGAAATCATGCATATGTATCACATAATTGTGTGATAAGGTAGTATTTAAAACTCGAAATAAATATGTATTACGTAAACACAATATTAAATGTCTACTATAATTTTGAAATATTAGTATAGCATTTAAAAGGATAATCACATATACACAAATTTAATGAAAACAAATCAATAGATTAGATTGAAAAACATGTACAAATTAATGTTTGTCAGAAATTCTACTACAATTTATTCTTTCTTTTTGTCTGAATCAATATCATTTTGTTAGACATTGCTTCCATTGTAATTTTGTTGGGGCTACATGAGAACACTAAAAAGACCTGTATTTTCGTATTTTCTCCAGGATCATTAATCACAGAATTATACATCTGCATGATCGCGTACACATACATTTCAAAACACCTACCAATAAATGAATTTTCATTTGCTTTGCCTTTGACTTCACTTAAACTCCACAATCGTAAATTAGAAACAAATGTATTGTTAACTTCGTACATATCAACCAGTATCACTACCATCGCATGGCTTTAAATGCAACGTAGATACGTAATATCATTGCCCATGATGTCAATATAAATATATACACATTTTAAACTTTCAAGATGACATCGAGAGAAAGCATCTAAAGTTTTCAACATTAGCATTGCTTCTAAACACAAAATATAATCTTATTTTCCTTGCTGTCACGGATAGATACATAAATTAACAATATTTAAAATTTGTAGTTAAAAGATAGTCTGGCAAAACAAAACGAACTGATTAAACAAGAAAAAGCATGACCTGATACAAATAAAAGAATGAAATGCAGCAAACAAAACAGTGGATTTAGGAGTAAAGTTAAGATTGTATTAAACTTATCCAGTATATAAAAGAAGACGAGACCTTGTATAGAAGGAAAAGAGCTGTGGCAAATTTCTAAATACTGGATAAAATATAATAATCTTGGGTGCATTCAATGTCTTTAACATATAGTACAGTATTACATTTTGACGTTGTCGCAGTTTGTCTTTAATAAAGCATATGCCGACAACTGGAAAAGTCATTATTTACAGTGATCGAAATTCTGTAAAACGTAAGCGCATATAGCAAATGGCAAGAGCAGATCAATATATCCCACATTGGAGAACACAACTGTAACCAATTTCCAATACGCTCTTATTTATATATTTTTATTAAAAAAATAAATTCCATCATTTTAAATGTCGAAGGCGAAATATATTGTTGACAATGTATACCACAGTGCTGGAGATTCATTTTATAAATGTTTCTTTCAGTATGATTATGCTTTCGAGTTACAACAGTGTTGGACGAAATATTGTATATTAAAGAGTAAATATTTTATGAGAAATTTATATGAAATTAGTAGGGCATAACCGACTTTTGATCCGGAAATCGGATTCCACCGGATAGTATGACCTTCCGATTAATCGGAGTCGGACAAGGCAGGAACGACCGATTCGGATAATAAAAATGATAATGTTGAATTTCTATAGCACCGTGTCTAACACTGCGTGTCATTCTATAGTACGTTAATAAAGTTAAATAAGAAGTCAGAAAAGTCCAATATGGTCAACACAACCACTCTGTGAGACAATCTATTTGAACTGGCGGGTGAAAACCGGAAATGAAGCCGGATATGGTAAAGTACTGTGTAACATGCTAGACACGGCAAAACCAGATACTAGAAATCCGGAAACGGAAGATTGAATTTTTTAGAAAAAAAATACGGATTTAGCATTTCCGATTAATTGAATCGTATCCGGAATCGGAAAAATTTCATGCCCAAAATCCGGAATCGGAAATCGGTAGAAAAATGCTAATCGGTTATGCCCTAGAAATTAGAATAACGTTTACATGACATGCAATGTAAACAGGTCTGCAATAGCTGAAGAACTAGTATGATCCATGTGTCCAGAATTTTGTAGAATGGCAACAAAAGCTCCATCTCAAGACTTCTTTGCTTGTTCCAAGTTGAAATTGTTTAGAAATGCAGACTAAGTTGTTATGCTTGCCGCATAAATGTAAGACTTGATCCGCTAAAACTTTATTAAATACAGTATAATCTCATACTTGGGAGTACATATTATGGTTGCTGATTAATCCAGATTATTGTTCGGACTGTAGGAGTATCTGCAATAAATTGTAAATGGCAGTATTTATTAGCCCACATCATGGGATTTAAATTGGTCAGACTGCTTTAGTAATGAGTTGGTATTTACATTTTTCAAAACTTGTATATGATTGCATGGTTTTCAAAGCACATCTATCTGTTATGTAAATTTGTGTAGTGACTTATCACAACCCTCTTATTTCGTGATATGATAAGGACATTTTAATAATTTAAGGCATGTAAATGTCCAGAGAGAGAGAGAGAGAGAGAGAGAGAGAGAGAGAGAGAGAGAGAGAGAGAGAGAGAGAGAGAGAGAGAGAAAGAGAGAGAGAGAGAGAGAGAGAATTAGAGAGAGAGAGAGAAAGAGAGAGAGAGAAAGAGAGAGAAATTCCTTTAAGGAGGTGTCAGTACGATGATGAGACAAAGCTACGTCTGGAGAATGCGGTATGGGATCTTTAATAAGAGAGGCGAGACTTTCTAGGTTCAGAATGAAGAAACTTTATTTCAATAATTAATATACATTTATTACTAAATTCTATAGATACATCTATTAAACTGTATATGTAAAATACATGAAATACATTACAAATTACAGTTTCCTTTCATGCTTGCCAACTTCATGCATTTGTATAATTTCTGCATTTTAGAATATAATACAAATAGTTAAATCGCGATTAATTTTATGATAGCCAAAGAGTATAAAATGTAATAGCTGCATTTAATGCCACAAATAATTTGAAGAAATGTATTTTACTTATTTAAAAAATAAAGAATGCTGATTTGGAATATTTGACCTCATATTTTTCTTTGTTATGCAAAAAATACTTAAATTCAACATTTAATCTAAACAAAAAGTTGGTAGCAAATTTGTCTTTTATAATTCAAATGACCATTAATGTAAATGAAGATGAATTCTTTAACACAATAAACATTCCATTACATTATAAAATAAAATTAAAAAAAACTCAGTAAACAACGTTGCAAACATATGAATTTTACCGTTAAAATCTCAAACATTAAAAAGTGCCTATTCCGTAAAGATGTTTACGGACATAGACAGTTCTTACCTGTAATAAGAGAGGCGAGTCTTTCTAGCTTTAGAATTAAGGAACTGACAGTGGATGATCGGCGCAACCGCACATCTAAATATGTGTAATCTGGGCACAACCACGGGACCAAATATGGTTAACTCTGGATATACCAGTGTATACGTCATCCCAGCTAGAAAAATACTCTCATCTCCATTACACAAGAACGTCCATGTTGGTTTTCGTCATTCGACAGAAAGTTTTCTGCATTAACAGTCTACTCGGTAAATTGAAATTCTTCAAGTGTATAGTCTGTAACCTATGTGGTTTGCTGAGAGTATTTTTCCTGCTGATTTTGCAATACAAGAGAAATGTACAATGCAAGCGAGTTTTTGCCTTTGCTCGTAAGGGAGCATCTTTACTAAAATATTTGATACGTGTGATATAGAAATAAATTAAATTAGTCTTAATATATTTTAGTAGAAAATTACATCAATATAAATAAGAAAAAATTTACTTTTATACAATTTAGAGAAAATGTCAATTTTTTTACTTTAACTAAACATTCAGTCTTAATATATCAAATGTTATTTCTTTCTGGGAGTTGATAGTATATAAAACAAATGGCAGTGGTCTTTTATTCATTATTTCTATTAAGTTATATTTTCTATTTGTGGAGATGGATGGTAAATTTCTGGTTTTATGCTAAATTAAATTATTAGATTATAAGGCTGCTCCAGGGCTATAATTGTTTAAAACTATCATATTTGGTAAGCTTTTGTAAATAGTATTTTATACTAACTTTTTGTTCATAATTAGTTATGTTTAGAGAGGTTGTGGCGTATGGTGGCAGGTTTGATAAATGATAAAAAGACTATTTGTTAGTATATTACTTTTCTGTAGCTCTAAAGTGCATTTCGACACATTTGTAGTATCTCGGCTGATGTATAAAGAAGGAAACACTTAAAAACAAAAACAATCAAACATCTAGACATAAATTTGTATCACATCCACTTTTAATTTTTTTCTAATAAATATTAAAATAACATGATCTTAGAAATGAATGAAATTGCAGAGAATACACATTTTTGTGATTATTTCTAAATTTGCATTACATGTTTGTGTGTTTGTCTTTTACTATTCTCCTAATATCGTTGGTCATCCATTTACCATTTAGTTCTTTCTTAACTTCTGTTTACTCTCTGAAATGTGAACACCACATCGACATTTATCTGTCTGTGTGTGTGTGTGTGTGTGTGTGTGTGTGTGTGAGAGAGAGAGAGAGAGAGAGAGAGAGAGAGAGAGAGAGAGAGAGAGAGAGAGAGAGAATAAAAAAAGATTATTCAAAGGAAATTACTCAGGAACTGAGGTACACAAGCGTAAATATTATTCAATATCTCAAACTTTACTCCCGATCATTCCATGATTGACACCTTGTTTGCATCGGAATAAAACACATAATTAAACTTGCAAAAGACTGTGAAACAAGTAAAAGTAGCAAAAATACAAATAGTGCATGTCCTCATATAATTTATGCAAAAAGAAAGGCTCATATTTGTATTAGACACGATGCATGAGTTTCATATCCCAGACATGCTATTCCGTATTACTCGAATATATTAAATCTGCAAAGTCACAAATATTTTTAAATTACCAATTAGTTGTTACTTTTAGGAGAAACAAAAAGTGAGTGAAAAAAGTTAGTTGTGTGGCCTAATATAAAACAAAATGAGTTTACTTGGGAATTTCTTTAAATTGCATACTGATTGAAAGCTCTGAAGTAAATTGAAAACCTGTAATATTAAGCACCTCAATACGCATGTCTATCCATTCATGTATCTATCATTATGTTACGTAACAAAATTCAATACGTTAGAGAGGCTGACGTGTAACCGCTGTAGATAATTAACCAAACAGAAACAGAAAATATTGACCAAACTGACAGATAGGGAGAATCCAAATTACCGGATTACATTTGTAGAAGAATGCAAGAAAAAAAAAATACATGTCTGTCGTCTACAATGTTCAAGCTGTCTCAAGTTTTCATACGATTCAAATTTACACGTGTGCATTTTATTTTGCTCTACATCCAGACATGGTGTAAATTCACAATCTGCAATATATGCATTAATCCATATATATAAAACAAGCACCTGTATAAATTTATATGTGTTTTGAACATGTGCCTACGAACGGAGAAGATTGTTTTAGTAGTGATGGCGGCACACCATGCATAAGTGTACTCTACAAAAATTTTAAGAAGAATATATTAGGTTAGTATTGATAGGGTACTAAATTTGTACGGAAAAATATGAACGAGTGTTTCGGATAGGTATATACTTTTCAAATTGGTGATGTGAAGTGCGAGGGGGGAGGCGGTTATGGGGGTTGCACTAGCGAGACGAGAAAAGCAGCCGTTTAAAAAGGTTTTTACATTTTGGTTAATTTTCAAAGTGTTTCAAATCGTTTAAAAATGTGAAAGATTTCAGATTTATGTAAACTAAATTTCATTATTTTCATTGTTTATTCAAATCGCTTTTTAATATACTAGTGCATAATATTTAAATACTTAAATATCTTTTTGTCTTGTTATATGAATGCTTATATATCTGGTATCATTAGTAATTGTAATGAAAACAGTATTACATCATTGTATAAGTCTTATACGTCTTTTGTGTTTTTAACAAATAAGCAACATTACTCTGTTATTACATGTTATTTGTTGAAAATCATGCTCATTTTATTTGTTATTCCATCTTAAATTATGCGCACAATATCTATTATCGGTTGACAACTACATTACGAAGTATTATGATTATACTAGGAAGTACTATACCTATACTACGAAGTACAATGATTAAACTACCGTATGCTTCGTTTACACTACAATGTGCGATGTCTACACTACGGTGTTCTATACTTACTAAGAAGTATTATGTCTACACTACGTTGTGCTATACTTACTAAGAAGTATTATGTCTGCACTACGATGTGCTATACTTACTAAGAAGTATTATGTCTACACTATGATGTGCTATACTTACTAAGAAGTATTATGTCTACACTACAATGTGCTATGTCTACACTACGATGTGCTATACTTACTAAGAAGTATTATGTCTACACTACGATGTGCTATACTTACTAAGAAGTATTATGTCTACACTACGATGTGCTATACTTACTAAAAATATTATGTCTACACTACGATGTGCTATACTTACTAAGAAGTATTATGTCTACACTACGATGTGCTATACTTACTAAAAATATTATGTCTACACTACGATGTGCTATACTTACTAAGAAGTATTATGTCTACACTACGATGTGCTATACTTAATAAGAAGTATTATGTCTACACTACGATGTGCTATACTTACTAAAAAATATTATGTCTACACTACGATGTGCTATACTTACTAAGAAGTATTATGTCTACACTACGATGTGCTATACTTACTAAGAAGTATTATGTCTACAATACTATGTGATATATTACTAAAAATATTATGTCTACACTACGATGTGCTATACTTACTAAAAATATTATGTCTACACTACGATGTGCTAAAAAAGCCACAATCACACGTGACAGTTTGTTGGAGATATGTAAACACGATATAATCCCAATTTCGACTAATTCTAAATGTGTCTTGCCAATATAAGGTACGGTGTTATTTACATGCACAATTATAACTATCATACCGTCTTGTCTGTCTTATGTTGCGAGTACAGTATAATGATGCTATGTAAAGTGTACAACTATTGCGAATTGAATGGTCAGATAATGTTGAACTGTTCCTTGTATCACTATGTCTGTGTCAAAATAAACATGTGTGTACTAGTATGTTTTAGCAGCATCCTTTATGTAACGCGTAATTAATGTATAATTAATGTGTTCAGATAAATTAACTGCCAATTCATGAAACATTATAAAAGCACGATAATAGTTTGGTATTTTTCAATGAAAATTAACCATAATTGATTCTATTTAATTGCCGAATACAGCGTCTGTCACTTTTCGGTCGATGTCAGCTTCATCACATTGTCTAAGTAGATTTCGAACCGACCCTTTTTCTTGTCCTTCGTTATGACCTTTCCAAGCAATCAGCATTCGATAGTACTGTCTCACTATATGTTTGCTTCCTTCTCCACGCTCTATCTCATCTATTTGTTTATCAGAAAGACCTAATAATTTTGCCAGAAACCACCATTCTTTGTCAACCTTACTCAGTTGTCTTGACAGAGTGAACAATTCGTCATCGGATGGGGCTCTTGTATTATCTGAAAAGAAAATCAGACGGAAGAGAAGTATATTTGCAACTGGTTTTATAAGACGTTTCTTGATTGATAAAAGTATCCTATTACTGCCATATATGTTATGCTCTGAATTAACCATCATACATCAATAGTCCGCACTACAATGTTTCAAATACATCTACAGAACAATCTAAATATTGAAATGTCATGGTAACATCAGTTACTATATAGTTTTCTCTTTGAGCTGTAATGTCTAGATCAGTAAGCGTATTTAATCGAAGATTCGGACTTGTAAAGTATGTGTAGTTGATGATAAATGTGCTTGAATAACAAACAAAACTATCATTCATTTTGTTATTAGAACATATATAAATGCTTAAAGGTGAATTTAAAACCGATTTACCATTCCTTTGTGGTCAGTAGTGTAGACTCAAATTAAGTTGTCATTATTGTTATTGACAAAATGATGAATCTAATAGAATATATAATCCTCTTTTGTCTTATTTTGTTAACTTATCACCATTTTCTCATTCTTTGACTCCAGTTTCCACATTATTTCGTCCTTAAAGCACATTTGAGACATATAATGCATTCGGAACACACTATTAATTTGGACTTGAGATAGAACGTTTGTGAATATTTTTGGAATTAATTCACTATAGTGTAAGTTCTACTAAAGTTTACAAACCATATTTACTTACAGAAATAACAATTATTTGTTAAGTTTTATAATACGTGTTCGTTTTGCTTCTTTCTGTTACTTAGTTTAAGGCGACATAGTCATAACATATGCAATTTCACTTCATCCTTATTTGTGTATTCTGAGACGTGTTTCACATAGTATAATGATAGTTTTCCTAAATGTATACATGAATTTAATTGTACACAATCAAGAAGCTGTTGACAGAAGCCGATATACTGCTGGATTTTGTAAAGAACATAACTCCACAAAAAATACAATTGTCCTTATTATTGCTATCGTAAGCATAACGTTAGAATAGTTTAAAAATCTTGTTTACTCTCTTTGTTACAAAACAAATCACTATTTCCATTTAAAATATCATTTTAGGAATTATTGCGGTTATTTATTTTCAAAAGTATTTGTATTATTCTTTTCAAACATTGCCATCAGTGGAACAATATTTAAGGGAAATAACTGCTACCAGGTCTATTCTAATTTTTCCCATGACAAATAAATTTCACTTGAAAGACCATGAAGTTTATCCTTTGGTATTGATTCGTGTAACGTCTTTTGTTGATATTAGTAACTCAAACTACATTTCATAAATGGTAATGGATGTCATACTGTATACATATGTTTTTAAACCCACACCAGAAATATGGTAATAGTCCGTGTTTTTTTATAGAAAAAAGAGTAAACTTTTTTACGTAAACATTTTAGGTGAATTTTAGAAACTAAAATAGTTCCATGCTAATAAAATGACTTAATTGTAACAAACTTCGCGGATTCAACAGCTTGCTTCAGAAGTTCGTCAAACGACACAATAGGCTAACCAGTTCCATCTCGCAATCTATTTGAGTTTTCAAACCAACTCTCCATTATACACTATACTGTTCAATGTAGATACATTCCTTGGATAACTTGTGAGTTTTAATAGTTTAGCTTTCTCTGAAACGTGGATGGTAAAGCCTCCATTTTTTCTAACGATCGTGCTGTACTAATATGTCCGAAGAATTACTTCATTTCCAAATGCGACGATAACATGAGCAATGGTTTTAGAGTGCTTATGGATTGAAATTCCACTTATAGACAAATTTTAGCATGCTTATTATATAGGCCTCAAAATGTAAACAATACTTATACAACAGTGATAGAAAACTCCATAGAAGAATATTTTCATTATGAACAATACAGAACAAGAACATTAGAATACGTGAACTGTGTGGCAACTTTCACCTTCACAATCTGTTACCAGTGACAATGTCACAGTGTTTACAATCAATTTCACTTTCACACATAATCTTTTTCAACTGCCCCACACGGGCATTCACGATAAGTTTGTTATATATTCACGAGATCTAATTATCTCTATCGCGTGTAAAAGTGAAACACATTGTTTGAATTTTGTGTCATCAACGGTCGCCAACGACTATCTCTTTGATTGCTGGAGTAATTGTATAAACCTTCTACTGGTAATGCATATCTACCTTCATATTTGTGTTCCACAGCGCCTCAAAATCATACATATTTTTTCAAGATCAAGTCTTGTTCAGAAAGTTGTAAAACACACAATCTTAACTAACCTAATTATATGAACGACATAACACACTCTTAACTAACATAATTATATGAACGACATACCACACAATCTTAACTAACTTAATTCTATAAATGACATTACACAATCTTAACTAACCTAAATTTCAAGGACGGCACTACACACACTCTTAACTAACTTAATTATATGAACGACACAGCACACAATTTTAACTAACCTAATTCTAAGGACGACACTACACAAACTCTTAACTAACTTAATTCTATGAACGATACAACACACAATCTTAACTAACTTAATTATATAAACGACAAACAACACAATCTTAACTAACTTAATTCTCTGAAGGACACAAATCACAATCTTAACTTACTTAATTCTATGAACGACACACCACACAATCTTAACTAACTTAATTCTAAGGACGGCACATGCATATAATTATTGCATCACTAATTGCGGGAATCCAATTTCAGGTGTTTTACGCCTCCACTTTGACTTACAGTGTTAAAGTTCTCATTGGCCATTCTATGCCAGACAAATTCACTTGCTCCATTAGACTCTTTTAAAGCACTAACGTTCTCATTGGCCAATCGTTGTCAGAAAAGTGGCTGCTTCATGATATTATTTTTCATTGCCAGATTTTTTTATTTACGGTGGTGAAACTATCACTAAGGATATATACATATTTACATATATTTACATGTGTATTTACATATTTGCAGGTATTTACATATATATATATATATATATATATATATATATATATATATATATATATATATATATATATATATATATATATATATATATATATATATATATATATATACTAGCAAGTACCCGGCATGCGTTGCAATGCCACTCAAAGAAGGAAAGTGTTTTAATCCTGGCATGCGTTGCAATGCCACTGAAAGAAAGAAAGTGTTTGTGTTTTAATAGACTATTTGGTTTCTGGAAAGCATCTCAGATTATTTAGTGGTATTTATCGAGCCCATAATAAGTGGTTACCTTACCGAAGGCGTTTTTGGTATCGCTACCGATTATGAATTTCATACAACTGTTGATTTACGTCATCATAGTTTCAGCCAATCCAGACCGTGTTCGATCACGTGACGTATCTAAGGCGCCTACAGTTCACACCGAACACACGCGATTTTAGGTATCGCTACCGATTATGAATTTTCATACAGCTGTTGCCTTGCACTTTAAATGTTGGCATGTAATTCTCGCGCACGATATTTGTTGCACCGAACGATGTCATTTGGAAACATGAATGGTACTTCCGTATGTTTGCCAAGAAATGTTTCGATTGGCTTGTGTCACCTGATACCAACGTTGATAATGGTTCGGGTGGTGAATGTAATTCTAGCAATTTCACTTTTCCACCCGCGCAGCACATTCCTGGTGTTTCATTCTTAAATTTGAGGGCATTGCAATACACGAATGATTTATCCATTTTTCCAATAAGCACAATTGGATGAAGACTGTAATCATAATTTGCATTATAATGGAATGCACTAAGATTTAAATAAGCGTGCATTGTTCGTCTGGATTGAGCAGTGCGAACTCGAACGGTTTGCAACCTTGCTTCCCGTTGTTCGTCTGTTTCAGATGATCGGGCTTGAGCAGTGTGAACTCGAACGGTTTGTAATCTTGCTTCCGTTGCTCGTCTGTTTCAGATGATCGGGTTTTAGCAGTGCAAACTCGAACGCTTTCCAATCTTACTTTCCGTTGCTCGTCTGTTTCTGAAGCTCGTGATGCCTTTATCTTTCGTGCTTGAGGTGTAGATCGACCAATAGCTTTTCGTTTAGGTGGCATAATTGATTAGACAGCGAAAGTAATGCTTTGTTACGGGTTTTAGCAGTGCGAAATCGAACGGTTTCTAATCTTGCTTTCCGTTGCTCGTTTGTTTCAGATGATCGGGTTTGAGCAGTGCAAACCCGAACGGTTTCCAATCTTCCTTTACGTTGCTCGTCTGTTTCAGATGATCGGGTTTGAGCAGTGCAAACTCGAGCGGTTTGCAGTCTTGCTTCCCGTTTCAGATGATCGGGTTTAAATCAGCGTGCATTGTTCGTCTGGATTGAGCAGTGCGAACTCGAACGGTTTGCAACCTTGCTTCCTGTTGCTCGTCTGTTTCAGATGATCGGGCTTGAGCAGTGTGAACTCGAACGGTTTGTAATCTTGCTTTCCGTTGCTCGTCTGTTTCAGATGATCGGGTTTTAGCAGTGCGAAATCTAACGGTTTCTAATCTTGCTTTCCGTTGCTCGTCTGTTTCAGATGATCGGGTTTGAGCAGTGCAAACTCGAACGGCTTGCAGTCTTGCTTCCCGTTTCAGATGATCGGGTTTAAATCAGCGTGCATTGTTCGTCTGGATTGAGCAGTGCGAACTCGAACGGTTTGCAACCTTGCTTCCCGTTGCTCGTCTGTTTCAGATGATCGGGTTTGAGCAGTGCGAACTCGAACGGTTTCTAATCTTGCTTTCCGTTGCTCGTCTGTTTCAGATGATTGGGTTTGAGCAGTGCGAACTCGAACAGTTTCCAATCTTGCTTTCAGTTGCTCGTCTGCTTCTGAAGCTCGTGATGCCTTTATCTTTCGTGCTTGAGGTGTAGATCGTCCAATATCTTTTCGTTTAGGTGGCATAATTAATTTGACAGCGAAAGTAATGCTTTGTAACGACTATTACAAATTCACACCTCGATTGCTTGACGTAACCAAGGCGCGAACCAAACGTAACTAAGTAAACATGACGTACCCCGATTATGAACCTCATACAGCTGTTGATTTACATCATCATAGTTTCAGCCAATCCAGATCGTGTTCGATCACGTGATGTATTTAAGGTGCCTACTGTTCGATCACGTGATGTACAAATTCACACCGCGATTGTTTGATGTAACCAATGCGCGAACCAAACGTAACTAAGTAAACATGACGTATCTAAGGCGCCTACAGTTCACACCGAAGACACGCGAAATTAGGTATCGCTACAGACCGTGTTCGATCACGTGACGTGTCTAAGGCTCCTACTGTTCGATCACGTGATGTATCTAAGGCGCCTACTGTTCGATCACGTGACGTATCTAAGGCGCCTACTGTTCGATCACGTGAAGTATCTAAGGCGCCTACTGTTCGATCACGTGACGTATCTAAGGCGCCTACTGTTCGATCACGTGACGTATCTAAAGGCGCCTACTGTTCGATCACGTGACGTATCTAAAGGCACCTACTGTTCGATCACGTGACGTATCTAAAGGCGCCTACAGTTCACAGCGAACACACGGTAAATGTCGTAAAAACACATTTGTTAATTGTTACAATTTTAATGGTTGTACTAATTCAGAAACCTTCGCGGGCGTGCGCAGAACAACTCACCAAAGTTTTATCACAATCGGATGAACGGTATAGGAACGCATACGACACAAACAAACAAACAAACATTCAGTTTTATATATTAGATATATATATATATATATATATATATATATATATATATATATATATATATATATATATATATATATATATCTTTACGTTCAACGGATTTCTGCACACCTTCCCCACAATCAACCCCGGGGAGTGCAAAATAGTAACCACCACGTGGTGACATGGTGAGAAGGTGTACACGCCTACTGAATATCGAGCAATGGGAGGATAACCATATATAACTAGAACTCTATTGCCTATATCGTTAAGCATATTTTTAAGTTTTGATATCAAAAGAGCTCAAGGGGGGGGGGGGTCTTCGCTATTTTTCTAACTATTATCCTTGATACCGTTTGTTTGGGGTAATGAACTTTACAAAGTCAGAAAAAGAAGGAATAATTTTTAAAAATAATAAACAGCAACAATTTAATTCGTTGATTAGTGGAAGTATTTATATAAAATACAAACTAGGTTAATCGTTAACCCTTCCTCTGGAAGAAGCTATACCTGACAAAGATTTTTCCCTTCACGTAATTGTAACTTGAATGGAAAAATACCCAACTATAAGTAAAGGATATCTAAATCATCATTTATGTTCTACTTCAGAAGTGGCGGCATACTTAAATGTTATGCTTTGTTTGTATTTCTTTCTAGATGCTGATCTTTTTATTTTATCTGCGACATATTGTACCCAAGATTGGAAAATATTAAAGTATTTGGCAGATGCATATAACGCTGCAAATTCTATTTATTCGCATGTTTTAACATTGACAGATGTAACCGGACTTACATTGTTTTTGAGTATATTTAACATTATTGCAATTCTGATTCAATATGATCAAACACAAGTTCATCTTTAATCGGTCATTCGTAGACAAACTTGTGACAGAAATACCTTTTACTCCAACAGTAAATCTAAGATAACCAGCATTATCAAGCGAACTGACCGGTGTTTTTAGTTTACATTTTCTTATTATACCATCACGAGATGCCTCATACAGCTTAACAATAGAATGTGTTCTAAATTACTCTTTTTCCAATTATATAATAAATATTAATAATCTAAATTATTATTTTACTACTGCGAAAAACAAGGTTGTATCCTAGCCCAAAAATATAGCGAGATAGTCTTTTGCGTGTTTTGTCGGGGATAGCTTTTATAAAAAACCATAATACCATTTCAGCGATCCATATTTTTTGCCGCCGCATTCTACACACAACTGTGATTTTCCCCGGACACAGTTATTACATTTCAAACATGGATTTGGTCCTAGATTTTCTCGTCGCACACTGTTCAGGTAACATCCACAAAATTCATTTACACAAGCCCGATTATTTGAATTTGCGGATCCAATCATCAACCGCGTACGATTATTTATTTCACAAACGATACGTGGAAATGGTCGAACCTGTAATCGACGTATGAAAATAACTGCGTCTGCAGAGCCTGTCTAGGAACATGGAGCAATAATCAACGACGTTCCAAAGCTATAAAAATTTCCTATACGGGGGGAAACAATAACCGACGATATTTTGTACGAATCAAAATGTAATTCAAAGGTATAATCTATAGTATTCGTTGATCATAACGCGCACGAGTGATCGATCGACGAAACACTATATCCACGCGATAGAACTGATACATTTTATAGATGTGATACATTTGATTTTATTAAAAATATTAGTAAACGTGATCCTGCATGCGTGTGGTTGTTTCGAAGTTTCGAATGTAAAACGTATGAGCAGTTTGTACGACCCAATGCAGATATCTATCGATCTGAGTCACCCAAATCTGAAATGCGAAATACGATTATAAGGATGTTATCCTAGCTGATATGGTTGCACATTATCCTGGAAGTTTTCTTGGAATGGGAGAATGTTCGAATATTTTAAGAGATTTGGAAATCCAACACACGAGATGTCAATAGTTGCGATATGGTCATTTGCAATTTTTAGCAATACCACGAGTAATTTCATTATTTAATGAGGCTAACACACTCGGCAGTCTTGTAACCCATTCATGAGATCTCTTATCCAAATGAACTTTGTTCAGGGATATTTCCTGTGTATTCTGATATCCAAGTAATCCCTCAACAAAAGTTCGATTAAATCGTATAACGTCTGCCTGATCACGATGAATTGCGGCGTATTTTGATATAATTTTAATGTTATGCTGTTGCATCATCAATGTTACCACAACAAAACATTATTTGCCAGGATCAACCTGTTATGGTTGTGACCATCGTGGACTACCTTGTATCCTGGTCCTCAGTGATAAATTTGTTCAATATAAGATGTTAAGTCAGTCGTTGTTTCTGTTGTTAATGGTTCTCCTTCATTATATCTACTTGCAACGTCAACGATAGTCAACGCGTAATTGTATGTGCGCGAATGACATCTAACATATTTAATATTATCATGTGGTAAAAATAAAATATCTGCATGATGAACTTCACTGGGAGTGCTGACATCCAAATATGCGTACTGATTTTGTTTTGGTAGTGATAGACAAATTTGCCATATTATCTGTAGTGCTCACCAATATCAGCAACGGAACGTGCGACACCTGCTGTACCAACACGTTTACTAATTGCCGATTTACTCTTCCAACATCATCTTGGGATATTTTAAATCAATTTTATAATACTACTACTACTACTACTACTACTACTACTACTACTACTACTACTAATAATAATAATAATAATAATCGACTGATTAATGATATGCCCCTAGCACTAGTTTACCTTTCATCGCAAATCGTATTAAAACAATTAGAAAGTGATTCCCACCGTTGTTTGTTTTTTATCGACCTTTACGTATGTATCAACTTCGCATCTGAAAGATGTCGTTGATGTAAATCTCTGAGTATCCCAGTGAAATCAGTCAGGGAGAGATAAATGTTTTGCACCACATTGCACACAAATACCTGTATGTGCACTTTTTCCTCGGCTTTATTGTTTTTAATGCACTTGTGTGAGAGGGTGCTCTGCATCGAACACAATATAAAGTCATATAATTATTATCTCAGTGACACGAAAGCAAGAGCAAATCAAACTTAATCCAGCTCTACAAAATTTTAACAGAGCGGTTATGATAGGTCCATATTGCTTCGTAAGACGCAATTGTCACTGATAAGGAGACGGCGCAAGTTGAATACGTTGTATATAATGACTTAATCTGTAGATGATCAGTAATGCTACGAAATGCTTAACTTTTTAATGAAAATTTAATGTTGTTGGACGAGGACGACAGTGATATTCTTGCTTATATCATCGACGTTAGCGATGCGCCATCCGTAGATGATCTTGATGGTAGTATTAACAATCTCGTAGAATACGATGATGTGGTGTTATACAAACAATCAAACACAGCTCGGATATTTGCAGACACAAAAGCACCCATACTATATATGTTACTCAGAGACATACAGAAATACCTTAAGTGATCTGATATAACTGCAGTCTTCTGGCTGTCCTTCATGGCAACGTTACCCCACCCCACCCCCCACACACTAAAAACATTGATCAGACAGCCCAAAAACACCCAATACTTTATGTTACTCATCGATATATACAAATATGTAAAGTGATCAGAGATATCTGAAATCATTCGGTTGGCTTTAATGGTATTGATACACACACACACTATGAAACATCCACCAGACCTGGTGTTTTCATGATCCTCAGTCGCGATATCAAATAAGTCTCGATAAATATTTCAGTTGAGTGACCTGATAGCGTTTTTTACACACATTGCATCAGAGAGGGTGACTCCCTACGTAAATATATTAAGCACACAACAATAACCCGGTTAAAAGTCTCAGTGATGCTTGTTGTGTTTCACCCTCCATAGGAAGTTGTATGTCGGTCTGGAAGTCTGGTCTGGATATCATAAGCAACATTAATGCAGACACTTTTATTTCGTTAGAAGGAAGTTTCAATTTTTTTTATACCCGACATAAACAAATTGAAGGACAATTTAAACAACATTTAGTTTACAAAACAAATATATTCGAATAATTCATTGTATATGTGGTGTTGTCGAAAGTAATATCAAGAAAAAAACGTTGAATTGTTTCAATCCCATATGTTAATCTAACTTTAAATATTTCTTGTATGACCGAACAACACCTCGTATGAAATAAACATTACTATACTGAAAAGGCAATAATATGTATTTAAGCCAATATGTTACTATTACTTCTATGGGTCATGATCAGTTGCAAACTACAACTTCCTTATATTTCCATATGAATTGCCATCGGCTCCGCGACGATTAGTTCTAGAAGTTAGCACTATCACTTTAAATCTTTCTTGATTGCTCCGATTACTTTATTCGTATATTTAGTTAAATATTTGTTTATGTATCGCCTCTTTCACTGTCACATAATTAGGAAAACAAATACATTATTTATGCCTTAGAAATATTTGACTATTTTCGTTGTGCATGCGTACAACGCTATTTAGGGTGAACAGGTGTTTTTCTAGACAAGTGACGGAACCAATATATGTCTCGCCTGAAATTACTAGCGGCGAGGGATATTATAATCAGGATATTCAGGGCTATTTTAATCTGAATATTACCTACTATCCTATGAATTTAAGCAAGATTAATGTATAACCGACACAGTGGTCGCCTTGGATCTTGCCGAGGAGTGCACGTATCTCCATTGTATTCTATAGCCATAGGGGTGAGTGCTAATTTTATATTTTTTTTGATATGCAAAGGTTATTGAGTTTTATTGTCATATTGTGTAATGATTCATTTATTACAACGCATTTATGAAATGTTGTGTACTGTGAATTTCAAGTTACTATTAAGATTTTAATTTATTAGCATTTTTCAAGAACTCATTCTTGTTACCAGTTTGATTGTATCGTAACTAACGAGGCTAACAGGTTTAACGAGTCTAACGGGTGTACCAAGTCTAACAAGTTTAACGAGTCAAACAAGTGAAACGAGTCTAATGAGTCTAACGAGTCTGATGAATTTAGCTGAGGAGTTTATCGGACGAGTTTAGCTGCTTACGAATTTATTCGACGTGTAGAGCTATCTTCAGCTGTCTATATGTATGTACGTATGTCTGTACATGTGGTGGAGCCACGACTGTAGACATACCTAATACATGAGCGCTGTATGCTGTCTGTACGTGTGTATATGTAGGACTCTACTTGTGGTGGATCCATGAAGGGTGCAAACGGTCGATACAAGTGAGGGCCAACCCAAGGGACTTGGTTAATCTGTGCGGTTTATCGGTGTATGAATCGTGCGACTGTACAAGGGTCAAGAAGCATATGTTTGTTCCAATTTTTGTTTCAATTGGTACATTTTTATTTACCTGAGATTATTTTGAATCTTAGTAGTATTCCAGGAGATTTGTGAATCTCGCTTACAGTGCAGAACATTAGAAACGTATTTGAATACCTTGAGATTGATTGAATCTCTAATCTAGTCTACACGTGTAATTATGTGAATACTTTACAATGCATAATATTATTCGAAACGAGGTTTCATAAATCTGTATATCAGATACATATAATAGTTTTGGTTTATTTTCAATGTGTGAATGTTAGTAGAGAGTGATTGGATCAGCTGTATATTGAGAGCGTGTGATAATCATTGTATTTATACTTCATAAATTTTTGTTTAGTAATTAAGTTCAAAAATGTTCATCTTTCACACATTGTGTTTGAGTTATTTATTTCATCCGAAATCCACTCGGTTTCTGTTCTGCGACGATTTTCGTTCCTTTCTCACAAGGTCTGCCAATGTTTGGGATCATTACTCATTTTAACTTGATTCGTTTCTTTATCTCCATTTTTCTCAGACTCTCTATCCTTTTTAATCCTCCTGCTTCATATGCGTTGGTTTAATGCTAAGTACTACTTCGATTATTAACACATTTAGTCTTTAAACCATAATAATATCCGCCATATATTCATAAATATGTACAAGTATAATCTCCTCAACGTAGAAGAACATTATAAGCCATTGCCTTTCGTTTTAATTATTTACTTTCATTACTATCCCTCTTGTACCTTTTTCAAATTTACTAAATGTGTATAAAGAACAAATACATGTTATTTATATCTACAATACTTCCTAGCTGCAATCCACACGGTTCACAATGCTAGTGTATGATGACATATTAATGTTTGAGCATATTATTGTTTAAAGTGCATTACTGCTTATCATTGAGATTTATCCTGCAGATAGATTGTAATATTTAATAGTTATCAGTTGCAAAGCGACACTAAATTTGATATACGAATGCTGTATATAATACGTCATTTATATTTGAAATTAAACTTTGCTTTTAGTGGGTTATCTTTTATATGAAAAATGAATATTTCTTGGAATTAGAAAAGGAGCTTTTGTGACGAAAATGTTTAATGTTCTCTTAATTTTCCAAAGTTACATTTGAATAATGTAACAACGTATATTCAAAGCTCATGCGATGCTAGTGTTTGTACCTGCACATTCGGGATCAGTCGTTTCCGCTGTATGTTATGTACCATTTAGACAGTATGTTAATGTAATTCGTTGAATGTAACAAGCATAATGTGTGCATGCCCCTAAATATAAAATACTTACTAGCTTCTAATGTCATCTGATTTTTCAACTGGGTTTCTAGGCCTTGTGTACTTTTATCCTGTGTTGGCACCGTCATTTCCAAAACGTCACTGCTCAAAGCTTCTTCTCCCTCTTCACTCAAACTGGAAAATGATCAAAATAGTGTTAATAAACGGTTCCATTTTATCAGCAAATAGGCTTGATGATTTAGTGGGAACACTAGTGAAAATGTTTAGAATTGATGAGGCTGGAAATACCTGTTTTGTTGTAAGGGCATGTATGGCCTCAGTCTTGTTTAGATATCGTTGGTGCACATCAAAGCTTGATAATAACATATTTTGTCTTCAGTAGACTCCATTTGTTTTTTGGAGTAAAATGTACATACCTATTAACTGATAATGAATCAGAGACGAAATTGTTTCCCAACGCAATCGGTGAAGAATGTAAACCCTCTGATACAGACACTTTTATCATGTCTAACAAACACATTTTTGCACAAAGAAATAGCATATAATCCCATATTTTAATACATATCAGCCAAGACATACATTCTAACTGTATTTTAATTACTTTTATTTCAACAGCTGGGTATTAAAACATCCTCTGAGAATAAACTAGATTATTCATATTGATTTATAAAACATGTTGTCTTTGTATGAAGTGAAAACTGAAAACGTAATTCTTGTAGATTGTGATATTAAAAATGGTACATGTATACCTTTTGTATTTCACATTTTTAATTTGATCTTTTCGAAAGTCTTGCTCATAAGAATTGGAAGACGTTGATCCATTGGCGTTGTCGTCTGAGTAAACATCATCTTCATCTCGTTTAACTAGAAGTGAAGATCATTCTAGGTTTATATATATATATATATATATATATATATATATATATATATATATATATATATATATAATAAGTACTTGGTTATTAGATGGATAAGGCTCTTAAGGAACTCAAGACTAACATAAAGTAAAACGATTGACACGCTGAAAGTATTTATGTGAGCCGTGGAGACTAAACTAAAGGTGCTTCGTGAGCTGACGTTAGAAAATATATATGTTTTTTCTATTTCTATGTCAATACAATTCAAACTGATAATATAGGAATATTTATTATATAATACAAAAGCTTAAATGGCTTTTGGCGAGAACAGATAAATTAGGAGACAGGGGTTGTGAGGTCCATATGTAGAAATAAATACAGCCGTAGCTGTTGTGTGTGAACTTTACGCGTTTCTTTATCCCCATTTTTCTCAGTGCTAGTGTTTGTACTTGCTCATTCGGGATGAGTCGTTTCCGCTGTTTGTTAGGTATCATTTAGACAGTATGTTAATGTAATTCGTTGAACGTAACAAGCATAATGTCTGCATCCCCCGAAATATAAAATTACCTACTAGCTTCTGATGTCATCTGATTTTTCAACTGGGTTTCCAGGCCTTGTGTACTTTTATCCTCTGTTTGCACCGTCATTTCCAAAACGTCACTGCTCAAAGCTTCTTCTCCGTCTTCACTCAAACTGGAAAATGATCAAAATAGTGTTAATAAACGGTTCCATTTTATCAGCAAATAGGCTTGATAATTTAGGGGAACACTAGTGAAAATGTTTAGAATTGATGAGGCTGGAAATACCTGTTTTGGTGTAAGGGCATGTATGGCCTCAATCTTGTTTAGATATCGTTGGTGCACATCAAAGCTGGACACTAACAGCTTTTGTCTTCAGTAGACTCCATTTGTTTGTTTGGAGTAAAATGTACATACCTATTAACTGATAATGATACAGAGACGTTTATGCACGGTTTGATTAACGAAAATGTTTCCCAAAGCAATCAGTGAAGAACGTATACCCTCTGATACAGACACTTTTATCATGTCTAACAAACACATATTTGCACAAAGAAATAGCATATAATCCCATATTTTAATACATATCAGCCGAGACATACATTCTAACTGTATTTTAATTACTGTTATTTCAACAGCTGGGTATTAAAACATCCTCTGAGAATAAACTGGATTATTCATAGTGATTTATAAAACATGCTGTCTTCGCATCAAGTGAAAAATGAAAAGTAATTCTGGTAGATTGTGATATTAAAAATGGTACATGTATACCTTTTGTATTTCACATTTTTAATTTGATCATTTGGAAAGTCATGCTCATAAGAATTGGAAGACGTTGATCCATTGGCGTTGTCGTCTGAGTAAACATCATCTTCATCTCGTTTAGCTAGAAGTGAAGATCATTCCATGTTTATATATATATATATATATATATATATATATATATATATATATATATATATATATATATATATATATATATATATATATATATACTAAGTACCTGGTTCTTAGATGGATAAGGCTCTTAAGGAACTCAAGACAAACAAAAAGTAAAACGATTGACACGCTGAAAGTATTTATGTGAGAAGCGGAGACTAAAATAAAGATGCTTCGTGAGTTGACGTTAGAAAATACCTATGATTTACTATTTCTATATCAATAAAATTCAAATTGATAATATAGGAATATTTATGATATAATACAAAAGCTTAAATGGTTTTTGGCGAGAACAGATAAATTAGGAGACAGGGTTTGTGAGGTCCATAGGTAGAAATAAATACAGCCGTAGCTGTCTTGTGTGATGAGACGCTGTGTCAAACCCATATGTTTCATAGATTAGCCCAGCGTCTGCCTACAGAGAACAACATGCACAGGAAACTTGTTTTTTGCTGTATGATATTCCCTCATGTTTCAGTAGTCTGCTATGGTAATCTAAATAAATATGGCATGTGCACAACAAAGGTATATTGCGAGACGAGTTCAAAGCGACATCAGTGGTTCAAACGTCTTACTCCAGCAGTATCGTAAAATCACGGCTACTTCGTTTAAGACAAAATAAGGAAGCGGATACATTGGAATAAGGGTATGTCATCATGAACGCTAATGAAATCGATAAACCCGAAGTCCTCGCAAAGTAGCAGTCCAGTCTACGCCTATTCACATATATGTGTACACTGAGCCTAATTGGTGCGTTTTGACCACAGGAGCTATGAAATTAACGCTGAAGCGATAACATACCAATCCCTTAAGACCTCACTGGATTCACACATCATGGGCCTATCCTTATATATTTTGACTATAATTTCGACATCACTTTAGCAGGCCTCATGAAAATGAGTCTAAATAAAATGACCTCATCATCACCACCTACCCACCCCGCCCACTCTGCTGCGGTATATGATCAAAATCGGTGTGCTAATGTAAGTTGAGGTGACATTATATCTTATAAGGAACAGAGCCCCAGCCTGTCTTCCTGAGGACAATGATGTTGGTGTCACGGTAAAGTTAACGATGGTAGAGCAAGCAACTGCAAACGCATATCGGGCCGTTTAGTTACCGACGGAGGCCAGCTGAACTTGTTCATACTCATCTTCGATTGCTTGTGAAGGTGCACTGCAGGAATAATGTCTTACTACTACTACTGTCTCTGTCTCTGTCTCTCTCTCAGTCTCTCTCTCGCAGATGCAATACACAAAGCGTCGTGATTACATCAAGACTTACTTAGCCCGACTTGACGGGGTTCGAGCCTATTTAAATCAAGAACCCAAAGGTACCACCCTTGCATGCAAATTACATGAGAGCAAGCGGAGAAAATTAATAAACTACTCCTGGGAGGGAAAATATTGATAGAGCTGAGAATCACCAGACTGTCAATGTTAGTGCAGTTGGCGTCTTGGGACAGAGCCAGTGCCCGACGCAACTACTAGGGCCGACGAACTATTAGAGATGCACCGTATTTCCTATCCAAACGGCGGTGAGGGTGTTCCCAAAGGAACATCACCCTCTGTCGTAAACGCAACTCGTTCATTTTAATCTCGACCGATCTACTCGCAAAAATGGTTTGACGTCAGTACAGATGTCATATTCACGCATAATCTTATCAGAGATCCTTTCGATGAAATGACAAAATATAATTGATGTCCGAGCGTATGGGGAAATCGATATTCCTGCTTATATTTTTGGGGACTATATTTGCAGTCCCCAATCCAATTACGCATGAATATTAACCATTAAGAAGGGAATACGGAAGACTGCGAAAAAGATACCCTTATAAGCTTCAGAATCAGGCGACTCAAAGATGATGAGGTTCAATGCCAGGAAATAAACATGAATCTTTCCACCTGTTGCAGGTGGAGTGTCTTTATGGAGCAGTGTCATCCATTTAACATATTAATGACAAGACAGCAATTCCGTTTTGAAATGGTCAAATAACTTTCCAGACACGCCCATTACAGAAACGTACAGGATAACTGTTACAGATTCATGGACAAGGAAGCAAAAGCGCGTGCTAAACGATGTAGTCAGGGTGGATATAGCATCTTCCGAGCAGTTTTGTACTTTCTGTAATGAGCACAGACGGACTATACAAGTGCTACTAACAGCTCCCAGTAGCTTACTTTAAGCGAAATAGCCGAGCAAGGTATGTCTTGTCCTCGACTAACGCCAATGGTCCATTTTCGTGTTTTTGGCTGCACCAAGTATGAAATATTTGTGTCATCTAACGCTTGTCTGTGTTTAGCAGGCTAATGTGCCCGATGTTCAGTGACCAAGTGAAACTTTCGCAGGACTATTAAGAATATATTTGTTGCACATAAACAAGACGAACACTGTTCGCATTCATGATGTAGCACGTGCAAGCCTGTTCATGATTGACGATGCAGTATACCATAGGTAGCCTTCAACATCTAAATCCACTGGGTCTGCTAATCAAACCACAGGCAGTTGTTCAGTAGAGGACTACACAGTGTCTAGCATTTTCGCAATTATGTAGCATCATGCCCTACCCAGTATAATTATCCTGACAGGAGGACAAACATATATAACCCTTTCCTCTTAATGACGAGCGCCAAGCATGACAGCTGCTAGTACCATTTTTATAAGTATTTGGTATGTCTCGGCCTTTATTCAAAACCGTGACCTCCCGCAGATAATCTGACCTCTTTGGCTACATAAGCGGTTCATGATAGGATGGAATATGATTTTATTGCACGAAAAAATATTTAAGCATTGATATGACTCATCCAGATAAAAAAAAATAAACCACACCATGACGAGAAGTATATATTTTAGCATGGTTTTCCTGCTGGATTTGTTTACTAAAGAAAACAACGGAATTAATACTTAATAGGACAAACAGCTTTGTTGACTGCTTTAAGCTCATTGACTAATCAAGTTAACAGCGGCTAAAAGTTGATAATATGTCCTATTCAATGCGACAGTGCAATATTGTTCCTACTTGAATCCGAGTACTTGTGGATATTGATTTACCCATATGAATACGCAGATTATTTTGAATAGTTTTACGAAACAACCACTAAACCAATCGAATTGTTTTCTTCAAGCTTTGGCGATCAAATTGCACAAATTTGATGACCAGTATGTTGCTTAACCTTCAAAAAGCTTGTGACCTTTAAAAAGACCTTTTGGAATGCATGCATACACATAATTACAGATTTCCTATATTAGCCTATGATGCATTATTTTAAAGATCACCGGTTTATTTCTTTAAACTTGTCAGGGTTAAACAAGTACAGATAATGACATCATTTCCATATATCAGAATAATTATTCATTGTCCTGAAAAGTTATTATTGCTGATGTCAATTTCGATTTAAATTTGTATATGTGCGAACGAACACAGCATATAAGTATGAAAAAAGGCCATTTTGTTCCGTTAATAAATCTCGTTGCTAGTAAACAGATCGAATCGCTACGTAAACTGTATGTGGATAAAATATGTGCAGACCAGGAAAAGGTTTTATAAATTCAGAATAATCTCTTGCATTACCATAAAAAGTTATTGATGATGACATATTGTAAATATTTAAAAGTAAAATGATCATTCTAATAAAAACTCAAAACAAATATTTAGTATCCATGTTGAATAGTGACGCTAATATTTTACATCCTTTACACCAAGCATTATCACCGGCATAACATCTTTGGTTTCCCAAAAGTAAAATCAAACGTATGAGAATACCCTATACATCAACTGACTGACCGTTGAATAAGAGAGGCTTGTTGATTTAAATGTGAGGTCTATTCATTCAAACAATACGATTATTAAACCAAGGTATGACACGAAATAAGTTTCTTGTGTTATGTAATTTAAATTGATTAAAACTGCAAAGATTATTTATTTAGATAGATCCGAAAATTACAAGATTTTTTTTTACTTGAGTCATACCATAGCGAGCATTACATCAATACAAACATTGTCAGTATTTTAATTGCATATATTTGACATTATTAATATATTACGTTTTGTATATATATATATATATATATATATATATATATATATATATATATATATATATATATATATATATATATATCTGCTATTTAACGTTAAATATTTTTTAAACATATGTTGTTTTATTCCTTTTAAGGGAAGGCTTATATTTACATTTCGCTTGATATTTGAATATAGTCTCCAAAAACAATTTATACTGTATTTTCCCCTACTAAAATTCACAACCATAAACATAATCTGGATCAGTTTATTTGATTTGTTTACACAGTATAAATATTATTTATCCTCAGTCTACTAATGGCCAGTAAAAATATTTATAAAAGTTAAGTTCAAAAATAATATCACAAATAGAATCACGTACAGTGGAGCCGTGAAATAAAACAATATCGTGCCTGCAAGTGTCATTAAATGGTTGTATAATTGACTGTGAAATAATTAATTGTGCACCCTGTGAACATATACTAAAGCATACGACATTCTATTATTATTTTACTTTTGCCAAACAGCTGATACAATTAAAAGGAGCAGATGAATTATGATACTCACTAGGCAAGATAATTGAGTATTCAGAACATGGACATTCAGTTTGTCATTGAAAAAACGTATCATGAAGAAGCTTAATACAATGGTAAATAATGTATTTTGCACTGAAATGATATTAATAACGTGTGCCATCAAATACTACAAATATAAATTAGATCAAGTAACAGTATGGCTAACAATTATTGACACAAACCTTGGAATAAGATTATTGCAATTATTAAGGATTATGGACGACACATGCGCAGTTTGAATACAAACGTATGAATAAACCAAGATTGCATTCTACTAATGTTTCAAAATGGTATATATACAAAACTAAAATAGTTTACGCTGTACCCATATGTTTTGTATCGTTCTTCTGTAACTTGCCAATGTATGTATGATCTTTTTTCAAAATTGATCCATAATATTCAACTAATATGGCAAATTACAGACTGATCTCTCTTTGGATTAGGTACAGTAATAAACAGTGTCGATGAAACCGGAGTTGTTTTAAGGATTAAAAAAAAGAACTTCAGGTTTCATAAACACCGAATGGTATCGTTTCCTCTCTAATGATTGAAACTTGAAGACAGAGAAGAAGGGTTGGTTCAATTACATTCCTTTATTATGACAATCATTGCACACGTACATTTTTGGTATGAAATTTGCCGAATATGCCAAATATATATATATATATATATATATATATATATATATATATATATATATATATATATATATATATATATATTGATCCCATATTACCAAAATGTGTTTTCAAAGCAATATTGCAATTCACGTAAATTGTAGCCAACTCATTGTTAACAAGTTACATTTCTAAGTTCTGTCCGCAGTCTCTAACATTCTCCAGATGACGATCGTAACTTAGAAAATCATTAGTTTCACTCGTTTCGATACGAGAAAGAATTCACAAAGATGAGAAAAAAGCATAGGATAAACATTTCGTCGATGTAAAATATTTCCTGTTACCCAAACATTGACGTGGTATTTCAAGTATTGGATCCTAGATTGGATTAAGGTTAAGAAAGGCTACAGAGAAAAAAAAAGTAAACCCCGCATACGTCCAATATTTTATATCGTAAAAAGGTTTGTCTAAACCTGTAGGCATCGTTCTTGCTACCACAGTGTGGTGTCTGCGCAACGCTTGCTTTGTAAAAACATGATCCGAGATTTACCCAAATGGATTTTGAGGACGTTTATGCACACATTTACATATGCACGTATGCGTGTATTTACTTTTGTAAGCGGAAAGTTCCTGATGAATATTAGGTGGATGTATGCGTGTATTTAGCTTTGTTAGAGGAAAGGTCCTGATGAATATTAGGTGGACATATCCGTGTATTTACTTTTGTTAGAGGAAAATTCCTGATGAATATTAGGTGGACGTAACCGTGTATTTACTTTTGTTAGTGGAATGTTCCTGATGAATATCAGGTGGGAATTTTCTTATTTTAATGCAGAACGCTAACGATTATTCTTTGACTACCTTTGGCGTATTAAAAATGACTTTCCATTTCTCCGGATGTTTATGCATGCCAGAAAGAGGGATATGGCACTTTCAACATCCCCAGTTATATGTAATTAGTAAGCATACTTGTAATTTACGTATTTAAAACTTCCAAAGCGTAATGGTTGTATATGCTCTGAATTAACTAACACCAGTGCAATAACGTTTCAACTTATCCATTATAAAATAACCAATACTATTTTGGTCCCGACACACATAAATAACACACGACTTCACCCGCATTGAATGTGGGTAAAATATAGCACTGGTGATAATTATAAACCTGTATCAAATAAGATGAAAGAAAGAGTTTCAACTTAAAAAGAAAGATAACATAGTCACTAAGTAAACGAGAGAGAGAGAGAGAGAGAGAGAGAGAGAGAGAGAGAGAGAGAGAGAGAGAGAGAGAGAGAGAGAGAGAGAGAGAGAGAGAGAGAAAGAGAGAGAGAGAGAGAGAGAGAAAACTTTCCTTTATCTGGCATAAGTATTCCAAAACTTGATAACTTGATCTTCCAGTAGAAGCAAAGTTTACTTTAGCCTTAAAATAATGTGTGACTTCATATAAAGAGGCAGAATCAAGATGTTTAAGCATTGTCATAGACAGAACCGTAGAAATTTATGCATTTAATTGGTCAGCGGTGAAACAGATGAAATTTAATTTCTATTAAACAGATTATATATGTGCTATCTTACGAAATAAGTTCGTTAAAAAGATCGTCAGCAAAACAAAGTAGCAATTGCTAAGATTATAGACATATTCTGATAGTGATTTTGACTAACCCTTTGATTTCTGTCAATTGCTACATTATGGGACCTAGATTAGATGCCTTATTAAAATCAATGGCATCCAATGAAGCAAATCCAAAAGGAAAACAAATCTTCATAAAAACACGAATGACCAAGCTTTACCTTGTGAAACAAGGAGATTGAGCGAGCGCATTCGATCCAGCTAGCGCCGTGACATATATAGAAACCAACGCCGATGAGAAAGAAACAAAAACACAAGTGATCACCTAAAGATAAATTAATGCTCTGTTTGCCAATAACAGCAGGATTCTTGAAAACTAGATTATTTATTGATGATGGTGTAAGACGTGTGAGCCACGTCCCAGTTGTCACTGAGCAGTAAGATGTGAGGAATAATTTTAGGATCTGCAAACGTGGAGATCATTCCCATAATATAATCGTTTACAGGGCTGAGCAGGACGATGCTTCTGAATCAGCATAAGTTCCTGTTGTAGAGCACGTGATGGATATATCAATTTAGAAGTGTGCGGACATTAACATATAGATCTATATAGAATGTTCAACAAATCTGAGCAATGTCAAACCCCAAACAAATACAGTCGAAAAGACGGTGATGGCTTAGAACCGAAGAAAATATGTACAATAGAAGCAGGAGTAGGAGAAGAAAACATATGAACGTACAAAATTAAAACAAAATGATGAAACGTGATGTTCTTGTTCACATTTTAGAGACAAAATAAAGTCTTCTAACGAAGAAACAGCAACCTATCTGAATAAACGACGCGTCGAATCTTTTATATCAATATGTTGTTTTCATTATTTATTTGTTTCTAATGCAAACTCCATTTACCAGAGCAGAGGACATTGCATTTGATTTGTCCCCTTCATCGTTAATGTGCTAAATACCTTGTGGAGTTGATTATTTTTAGTTAACCTCGCGATTTTGTATATTTTTCACAGAACAAAACGCTAAGGAGACAATATTTATATCTCGCTTACTCTCTCTCTCTATGTCTGTCTGTCTCTCCCTCATATATATATATATATATATATATATATATATATATATATATATATATATATATCTATCTATCTATCTATCTATCTATCTATCTATATATATATATATATATATATATATATATATATATATATATATATATATATATATATATATATACCGCTGTATTTCTTATTTCTGCACATACCGACATACGTTTCACCATTTATCGGTATTATGTCAGGGACCAACAATTAAATATTCCAATGCAGGGTTCTGAGACTTGTTTTGATCTGATATTTTCATCTGTAAATATACCTTTCTGAGATTTTTTGCAAAATAACATCCTGTATATCCATTTTATTATTTGAAGGCATCATATCTTGACATCAAGTACAATTAATATTTTCCAGCCACTCCCCAAAATATTACACTTGTCTGTACATTATAACAGTTGAAATTAGTGTGTCGATGTTCATTTGTTGTACCAGCCAAACTTTAGAAATGGAAAGTGGTTGATTAGGATTATAGTATAGCTAATACTCCATTGTGATGATGACTTGTTAATAAGAAATGTTTTCACTTACCAATACAATTCAATAGTTATGGCATTGATATAGAACCAAAGACATTTTTTCCTGGGACGCCAAGATTCTAGGAAGATGTCAATCAAAGAGGACAAGTATATAAAATAGTACATTTACTCAACAAGCGAGAAAATATTTAGTTGACTTAAGAAATTACGTAACCCTCAAATAGAAAACAATTTTTCTTCTAAATCTCTTAGGACGATTTTCATATTTGTCTCTATATCATATAGTAGGATGTGTACCGTGAATCGTATCGGTATGAGGCACATGTATAAGTAGTATAGTGGGTTACACTGGCGTCAAGGGAAAATCCAGTCAAAAAGGGCTTTGGCTAATCTGGCGTCAGCCAGGTTGGTCTATCTAACGTCAACAGGTGGGCCTGTCTGGCGTAAGGGAAAATTTAAACATAGTGGGCCTATCTAGCGTCAAGGGAACTTAACATTATGGGCCTATCTATCGGCAATGGAATTTAACATGGGGAATATTATTTGGGACTATCTAGCGACAAGGGAAATGGAGGCAAAGAAAGCAAATATCTTTTCGAAGAATATGAGTGGCCCTGAAAACAAACCACACAATCTCATATCAAATCAGAATGGAAGGAAAATAAAGTCACATAATCTCCCATCCACACAGAAGGAAAGGAAAACAAAACAAGGATAATTAAGAACACCATACATTATATGCGAATTATGTTCGTTGTTTTCATTCATTCATCAATTTAATAAAAATATATGATATTTATTGTCGACTGACTTCTTAACATATCTAAAATTTATGGGATGTCCTGTGTTTCTCAGCACACGCTACCAACAATGTTGCCAAGTTTTAACAAATCTAAGGGGGATGGGGAAAAAATCAGCACCAAAACGTGCTTTGTTCTATCGACAGTCTAAGCTGTCTGTTTTGATTTGAAATTCAAAGTTAACCATAGGCAAGGTCATAAAGTGCAATGTAACGTGAGTCAATCTTGAACATTGTTACATTTCTTCCGAACGTGTGTTTTGGTTGAGGTTTTGGATTTCAAAGTTAGCCATAAGCAGGGTTAGACAGTGGAAGATCACTCGCGTCATACTTGAAATAGTCTTGTATTTGCTTCCTTTTTAAAAAAAACGGTAGATCTCATGCTTAAAAAAATTTCCGTGACACATGGCAGTGCCAAAAATATATATAATAATCCGATACCTGAGTTGTACAATTTTGTCAACTCAAGATTTTATTTCATCCAAAGATTTACTGATTTACTATTTGTAGGGGTGTAGTGTTTGAAAAACAAATTACATGACAAACGAAAATTATGGCGCCTACTGATTAAAATTTTGGAGAGGTTTCTTCAAACGGGAACATCTACCAATAGGATTTCAATCAAACGTATTACGACGGAGAGAGAGAGAGAGAGAGAGAGAGAGAGAGAGAGAGAGAGAGAGAGAGAGAGAGAGAGAGAGAGAGAGAGAGAGAGAGAGAGAGCAAACAATTGAGGAGAGGAAGGATAACTCAAGTCTTTATACCACTGATGTATCGCGGCTTCTTCTGAGATGAGTCTCAAAGCTTCGTTCAGATAATCGTCCAGTTTTTCTTCTTGATTCATCATCATACATTTATCGTGTTGAATGTAAATGGGATGATCGTTTTGACATCCATAACAGCCTGTCCTGATCATGTCCCTCATTTTATCTTCCAAGTGTTTGGCAAAACAGGTGACTGTTGTTCCTCTTATGGCCATCTGTATTGCATTATCACTACTTCTTCTTGTTTTGTCTTGAGGGTTTGCTTTCTATGTAACCTCCCATTCCATTTCCATCGATTCTTCACATTTCAAAGAAGAACAAGGGTGTTTCATAGTTTCTAATATTGTGAATGACTTCTCTCAAACTCTTGATTTATATGGTATTATCCAATTCAGCATACAGAATGACCTTCACCGATTCGGCAAGATCCTCAGCAAACTGAGGTTCCACAAGCAGCGGCCCAGATTTTATCGGGTGGAAATGTCCCTCGTCGCTGCCTTGGTCTGGAGTAAAATCAAAAGCCTACAAAGTGTAACCTCCTGCATAGTCGTCGTAGGAAATACCGTGACTGGTGTTGGTTTCTAACTGTCCTGTGGCTTCTTACAGCGACAAGTACGACCTCAAGTAATTATTCTGGGCAAAATCGGGTTCGAAAGGTCGGGTACACAACGTTTTGCCATCGCGAATGACTTCGAGTTTGGATACTTTGCAGTGCTTCAACTGGAAAGGATTTTCATTGTGGACACCGCTGAGGGCAGCATTGCTCACGATACAAATGAATAAACGTTTGGGTAACTGTCCTTGGAAGAGATCGGAGTCCAGTGGCAATGGTGAAAGGTTTTACTTCCACGCGTCATATCGGCTGTCGTCCTGCTCAAAGTGTGACTGATATCATTTCCCACTTTAGGTAACACTTCCATACGACGCACGTATAACCTGGCTTCTTGGATAATGATTTTGTATTTGTTAGCATAAGCCATCAAATGGAAAGCACTACTACTACCATTCAGTCTCAAGCGAATATCCACACCGTTCAGCAAATACTTCTCTTGAAACCACATGTCCAAATGCAAACGATCGAACAGTTCTAAACTACGTCTTTGCAGAATTTTCTTTCGACGGTCGTTAAAATCCTCATTGTGAGGATCGTCATTTTCTTTCAATTCTGTGTCGATAAACGTATCCTCGTCTGCTGTGTTAGGTTTCCATACCACGCAAGCATCTAATTTAGTGTTCTTGGCTTCTTTTCATTACCTCAAGAGATTTTCGAGGCACGCTCGGTAAGGGTAAATACCCATGCTACTGCTCACCAGTTTGTTATTCATGTATAAATCCACATCTCTGAACAAGGAATGCATGAAATTGTTGACGCGAGCTACTCGTGCATCGGCTCCCGGAACGGAGTTGTCCGTTTTTTATCACTTTTACTTTCAAATACAAGTAGCTGCTGTTCCGATCGATGCAATCTTCGGGTTGCCCTTTGATTTCAAACTCGATGGGAGCTGAATCCGCCAAAGAGGAGACGGGATGAAATTCAAGCCATTGGTCTTCTTGGATGGTCATCATAGTGGGTGGCATGGCAAAGAGATCCAGTTCCGACTTGGAACAGGCACAAGATCCTTGGCATCCTTTTCTTTCTCAGTCTCTAAGTTTTGCTTTTAATAATCAAATATGTCTAAGTCTCGAACGGTTATTTTTTTCATAGTCTTTCTAGCTTTAGAGGTATTGAGACGTTTTGAAAGATGTCTTCGTCGTCGCTTTCTGCCTTGTCCTTGCTGTGTCCTCAGGGAAGCAGGAATGCATATATAGGACTTTCTCTTTGACCCAAAAGTTCTTTACCCATTTGAAGCAAGACATTTTTGCATGCTCTCAACAAAGCTTCTTTGGGGTTTTGTTTGTCAACGAGAACATTTTGAAGAAATTTTTTGCCGTGAGTCAATGCGGCATCTTTAAAGGCGTTTAATCCTCGTATCACCATCGGTTTCAAAACAGGGACCACTGAACGAAAGGCTGATTTAATTTATCTCCTAAAACATGTCCCCGTTGTCGAGCGTCTCCTCGGTACACTGGATACATAACTTTTCATTTGTTAGTTAATCGTGTTAGAAAATGGAGTTTCACTGTGACTTCTCCTTTGGTAAATGGAATATTTTGTCCTCAATCTCCTTTTATAGTAATGTTGACAATGTCACACTACGACTTATTAACAGGCAACTAATGAGGATGCACAAATTCGCGGTGAACATGATAGATATTTCCACCTTCCTCGTCAGCGATCATGGCAGAATCCACTTTGAAAGGAATGACATGCAGTAACGGCACAGAGGTGTGTCTCACGACGTTGTACTCCACCACATCGGAGTACACAAAAATGAAGTTGAGTCTTTGGTTCATTTCTACAGGGAATCGAAACTATTTCGCAAAGGCCAAGTTACTGGTTATGGCTGGTATTTCTTTGTTCTTGACCAACCTGAAGTCTCCACCTAAAATATCATACAATTAAGGACAAATGGTAATGGCCATAATTTTATCCTCTGCAAATTTGAACATTTGTCGACGAGCCACTTTATGGTACTCAAAGTTAACACTTTTTTGGCTTTGTCCATGGCTTTACCAAACACAATATTGATCCTGGTTGCAATCGTATTCACTAAATGTTGACCACTGAAATAATAACCTGCATGAATGGTTAACAGATAGGTGGACAGTTTAGTTTTGGGGTCCTGTGTTTACATCGGGTCACTGCGTTCGTCTGAGATTTGTTGCAATTGGTCGTCATACACTTCTAATGAAACTTTTTTTGATTTTCGACGATGTTTTTGATTTGTGTAGGGTGTATCATTTCCACTAAGGCCACTTCACAAGGGGCTTCTTGATCCAAATGAATGACTTGTGGTAATTTAGCCGTGTAACAGCACAATGTATTGTTAGGAAACACCTTCATGGAACTGTCACTGGGTAACGTTAAGTAAAATTGGTTAATATTGTTGTTCATAATTATAAAGTTTTCCTGTCCGAGGGGTCACTCGAGGTTAAAGGGGAGTGTAAAAGAGGATTGTGATTGGAGGGATGTTAGGAGAATAACTGACGTTGGACGCAAGGCTCACAATATTGTTACTGTTGTTCACGTTGTAAGAGTGTTTCAGGGAAGGATTAGGAAGATGATAACCGATGCAACTGCTGAGTAAAATGGTCCACAATTGATTGCCTCCTTGTTGCAAACTCAAATTAGCAAATACACCACAAAGTTTTGACAGAAAAAGACGATTTGCGTTTTAGGTTCACGTTCTCCACACCACACCCACAAGGGTTGCTTTAATAAATCTTGCAGAGAAAAACTGGCTGAAGGAGTAGTCACTGTGGTAGCTGAAGCTGTATTGAAGGGCATGATGGTCACTTCTTTTTATAGTCGATGGCTTGCGAAGCGTGAATCCAAGAATCAAAACTGGGAGGATATCCTTTCCAACGTACTTTGACTTCGTTGACACGACATTTTTCTGCTTTACGGGTTCTTCGTTCGCGAATGCTTTCAATGTCGTACACGTCTTCTTCGTGTTTGGTGACACGTTGTAACTCAGGCAAGTAAAACGTTGCTTTTAATACTTCTCCGTTCATATCTTCCAATTTATAGTCGGTTGCATGACGATCACGCACTCGTCCTGTAACATGAAATAATTCGGTGGTCCTGTTGGGCAAGTAACCTTTGTCGAAAGTGCGTTTGGTTTTGCCAATGCGAACCCAATCTCCAGTGGTTATTACTCCACCTTTCTTGGGGATAGCCATCGTCCGGGACGTACCAAACAGACGCTCAAAAACAGTCACTTCAGGCCTGGACTAAGTGCGGTAAGACGTCGATGTACTTGAGGGAGTGTTGATGCGTAAAATATTTGCACATGCTTTCGTTGAAAACGTTCCACGATGCTTGCTTTGGCTTCATGATTTTCGGTGGTGAAAAGATGAATGTCACATTTCTTTAATTCTCGTTGGAAAGCTTGGATCAGAAATTCGGTGCCTTTGTCGGTTTGCCACAGAAGAGAGAGACGACCACTTTGTTTCACCACCAGTTGCAAGGCTCGTACTAACTCTCCGCTCGATTTGGAAGTCAATGGTACGACCCATGCAAATTTAGAAAAAACGTCGATGACACAAACAAATATTTGTAGCCGCGATTATAGGTGGCTAAACGAGAGACTTCGGTTAAATCGGCTTGCCATTGGTGATCGATGCCTTCCACCTGAGTGCGACTTCTGTAAAATTTTCGTCGAATAGGTTTGTGTAATGTGTACGTAGTTTGTTCTTGTAATCATCGTTGTAGTTCAGGTAAACGGAGCTTTTTCAGGCGAGTTGTATCAGCAAGATACAATTTCTGAACGCCTCCGTAACCTTCAGGATGGGCTGGATAGTAGTAATTGCTGGCTAACACCTTCTCCATGGTTTTGTTAATAAGTCACCCACGCTTCCATGATACTGCTTTGCGTGGGGCGAAATGGGGGTTGTTTGGAAACGGTGTTACGTGTCCAATGTGCCACAGAAGTAGACGTCCAGGTTACTGGTGGTGGTGGTGGTGGTGGAGGTAATCGGATAGCTTTGGTATTCCTTTCTTTTCTCACTTCTCGTTTTCTTTCTTTCTTTTTCACTTATGTCAAAGGATGAGTGGCCATCATCTTTGTAACCCAATTTTGAGTTCTTCTCGTTGGGCAGAGTGGGAAGTGGTCACGAAAGAGGCTGCAAGTTTACTCGGAATGCGAGTGGCATTGGGTGTTTGAAAGATATCATGGGTTTCTTCTTCCTTGGATAATTGTGGGTCACGTCTGTCTTGTCCGCTGTAGATAATGATGACGACGGACTATTCATTAGAGCCTTAAAATAGGTCAGAGTGGGTAGAGCTGTTTGTTCCACAGCTTTCCGATGAAAGATTTGCAGTCATTTCAAGGGTTGACCGTACTTTTGCGATTTTTTGGTTTCGGACAAATTGTTGCGATGCATCAATGATTGCAATTCGTGTTGTAATTGGGACATCTCTGTCAAATGAGCATTTGGTGGAACCAGTCGTGAAACAAATCGGTACGAAATAATCGGGAGTGGTGGGTTTTAGATCCACGAGTAAATAGGCGTGTGGGTTTGAGTGGCGTCATCGAACGCATGTGTCAGCCAAGGTGTTCCTAACTGTTTAGCTAAGACTTGCACTTGCAATTTATCTCTAGGACTTTTAAACAAGACCAAGTAATGAGCATTGAGACTAATGGTACGATGGGCTTTACTTTGTTGAAACAAAGTTTGTGTAATGTAAATGACACTGGCATTACTATGATGCACTTTACGCGTAAGCCACAGTTTAATTTCTTCTTCTTCTTCTCCTAACAAGTCGTCAAAAATGACCAAATGAGTTTGACTAGGGTCAGACACGATCCCATCGTCTTCGCTAGGAATGTCTTCCACAATCACAATGGAATCACCTTGACTTTCTTTCAGGCGGCTGTATGGCGATTGCCACAGTTTGTAACACCACACGATACATTGAGGTGAACGATCGATCAAATGATGATTATCTTCAATCAAATTCGGTTTTGCCTGAACCGCTCGGTCCAGCAATTAACATGTTAAGAGGATGACGAATATATAAGGCCTCCCAACTAGCATGATCTAAGTGTTCGTCAATGACTTTGAATGTCGAGGAGGAAGGAGTATAAATAGCAGAGGTAGCCATAGTAGTGTAGGGCATGACACTATTGACACAAAAACAAACAAGAAAAGAGGTTTCTATACTTTTTTCAGGACACGTTCATTTCAATTTTGTCTTAAATTGGAACAACACGAAAGACAAAAATCCATGAAAGCAAAATGGATAAGTACAAGAATAAAATACACATGGTAAAGATCAAAGTGGTATATAAACAAGTCTCTGTACAACATCATTTTGGTAACCAAGGTGTCCTAGAGATAGTGTGTAATGTTCTTATAGTCTCTACATTGGGTATAGTCACATATGTATCCTCTCGGAATGGTATTTTTAGGGAATGTCCATGACAGTCCTGTCTTGAAAAGAGTGATTGTGTTCGTTGACAGATTCTTTTTCTTCTGGCACTGTCGCTAACACAGGTTTAAAAGTGACTTTTTTTGACTCGATGATGAATTTTACGATCACAACGCTTGAGCATAATTGGATGCTTCTTTTGTCCAAGCCTCAAAACCCCAAGTTTTCCTGTCAGGTACATCTGTCCAATGAGGATGTAAATCACAAGCTACACAAAAATCGTCGTACACCTCTTCCGTACGTAAAAGTTGACGAATCTTTTTTTCCTGCATAGGTCGAGACGTGTCCAGATGAAAGCGTAAGGCGTTTTTACAGAATGAGTCTCTCGTGGACATTTAAAAGAGTCCCCATACTGTCTTTGTGGGTATTGTTCGTAAAGTGTCCACAAGGAATCTACAGGTAAACGAAATGCCAGAAAGCAAATCAATAAAACACACACTACACGTCGACCCCAATTGATGGGAGACAGTTCTCGTAATAAATGTTTGTAATCCTCCACCACTTGAATATTCTCATTGATATCCTTCCACGGAATATGTTTTATCACAAGTGATAAAGGTTGTAGCATGGTAGTTCTATTTTCTACTTCTTTATGTCGAATACCATATTCTACACAGAATTATTTAAAATCTTCTCCAAAAGCGAAAGTGATTAACATGGTGTGTAATTTCGGACCACTGCCATTTAGAGTAACGGTCAAGAATGATCAAAAAATCTTCAGATGTCAAAGGACTAAATTGGAAACAGTGAAAAAAGGTACACTTGATCCAGAGAAATCTGACACGTTGGTTGATTTTTGTCACTTTTTCACGACACAAAAGTTCTACAGTCAACAATTGAGTTTTTTGCTTAGCAAGTCCCTGCTCAAATTCATTGTAGAACTTCTCTTGCATTTCGTGTGGTAATCTTTCAATATTATTTTTAGAGAGGGTTTATATACTGGTCTAGGTTTGTCTCCTAGCCAAACTGGATTCTTAAGCGACATGGTACAGTATTGTCACTTTCAATCACTAAGGTCCCACTAAAGGTAGGTAATGACAATTCGAAGACCATCGAGCATGTTCCAGGTAAACGGAATACTTCTGTTCCCACTCGTAAATTGACACACCACAACTAAAATACTTGACTTCATCCCCTTCGTTCAAGTATTAAAATCAGGTTCCTGCAAATTCTTCAGGTAGATATGTTGGACATTTTTCTTTGAAAGTTTGGAATCAACTTTTAAAGTTAAATTATTCGGGCAAACGCACAGGGAACGACTATTCGTCTTTCACAAATTCATTTCGATACAGGTACGGTGAAATTACCAATAGGTTACTTTGGATTGCATGGCATTCGTAGGATAGTAGCCGCTTGGTCTCCCGCGGAGATCGCAATGCCTTTGCATCAAGAGTGATTGAGAAGTTACTCTGCCGTTAGGAAACGTACATACTCCAGAAGTACGCTTCTCGACTACGATGTCTCATTCTCTCTGTCACTTTTACTTTGTTGCTGACCACGATGTCTACCAACAACTGTATTTCTTGATTTGATGTTTTAAAATATAAAATACTAGATCCATTTTTTTAAAATAATCTACTCTTATTCGAAAGCAGCGACAACTACTTCTACTCTTACCACAGTTGCTACACCTACAAAAGGGATCCTTCCCGAGACCAAAGTATGAGACAGCGCAAGCAAGTTGTGAAGTTTAGTGGATCTATATAAACAACAATTGTCAAGCCTGCTATGTTTCAATTCTGTATGTGATAATAATTTATGATATTTCACATTATCCCAAGTGGAAAGTTACAAACCGTGCAAACGTTATATCACTTGAGCTTTTAACACTTGCTCATACATCTGTCTATCGTGTGATTAGTAGATTTGCATTTTATTTTCTGCCTGTGTGTTAATTGTATGTTTTGTTTTGATATGTGTATTTTCCCTGTTCCACCAGTGAATAGTGTTTAGGTGTCTTCCCAAAAACTGAAAAGAAGGAACAAATCTGAAAATGTCAGTTTGAATTGAGGTCTCTCTTTGCGTATACCTTTTTTCAAGCTGTTATAACATGACAGATTACATCCGCATACAACATCAAAGTGAGAGGCCTATACAAATGTCATTGCCGTTCTTAAATTCGGTTTAATTGCTTAGCCATTGCTAATCTTTAATTATTTTTTAAACGCATTTCTTTTTTAATAGACGATTTCGGGCTTTCTATTGTTGTAACGGTATTTATGTTGATTAGTTTGCTGCTGAAATGATCTATGCTATAGTCTATAGCAAAGCGCTTAAGTTTCTTCAGTATTTTAATTTCAAGCTCACAAAAGTATACCAAGTTCGTCTTGAAAGAGGATTGTAACTCTAAGTTACGCGGACGTGAAGAAAAACGACTCTTTGTTACTAGAGTTAGGTGTTGTTGTCTTCATTCTATTCATACTTGCCGTATATCTTTGTGTTTTGCAGGTCACGTTGTTTTTTATGTAAATATTCACATCAATAGACATACAACGTGAGGTTTTATCCTTGAGGTTCACTGAACTTGCTTCGTTAATTCGTACAAACCCCAGATTCACAAGTTTGAAAAGAAAAGGAAAAAAAAAGAAACAAAAAACCATGTTACTTATTGATGCACCAATCCTGACTATACCGAAGTGAGTGTGTACGTTCAAATGTTTAAGTGAGATACAAATAAATTGTCAGTTCCAAATGCGAAGCAGTACTGTGACCGTTCAGTAGCTGATGTGGTAAAAAGAAATGGTATGAGTACTGTGACCATTCAGTAGTTGATGTGGTAAGAAAAAATGGTACAATACAACGTATTTATTATTTTGCCATACTACCTTCGTACAAAACATTGCATCACTCATCATAAATAATTTCATTGGCAAGACTAATTTTCGTATCGCGTTCACTACAAATTGACTTCAGTAGCTCTTCACCTAGTTTCGAGATAGGTCGTGTTTCGCCGCTAGATTATTTATATAAAAAAAAGTAAAACTAAAGCAAGAACAATCGTACCCTGGGCGATCCGACAAAAATAATTGTGTGAGAACGTTTTAGTCGTATTTGTCATCAGTTCACTCTGGTGATATTTTAAAATCGTGGAACTTTCCTATGGATTTGATTTTCTAAGTGGGATGTGTGTTTCCTTTACTTATTCTAATGGAAAATATACCACAAAAACAAGCGTAAGTGTCGCAATTCTTTTCAAAAGTAGGTATAACATAGTCTCTCTCTCTCTCTCTCTCTCTCTCTGTCTCGTAGTACGTTTGATTGAAATCCTAAGTAGGCACCATAATATCCGTTTGTCATGTAATTTGTTTTTCAAACACTACACCCTTACAAATAGCAAAAAAGTAAATCGCTGGATGAAATAAAATCTTGAGTTGACAAACTTGTAAAATTCAGGTATGGGAGCATTACCCTTAATTTGGGCACAGCAATGTGTCACGGAAATGTTTTTAAGCATGGGATCTACCGTTTTTCACAAAGGAAACAAATGCAAGACTATTTCAAGAATGACGTGAGTGATCTTGTACTGTATAAACCTTGCTTATGGCTAACTTTGAAATCCAATACCACAACCAAAACACACGTTCGGAAGAAATGTAACAATGTTCAAGACTGACACGAACGACATTGCACTTTATGACCTTGCCGTGGTTAATGTTGAATTTCAAAGTCAAAACACACAGCTTAGACTGTCGATAGAACAAAGCACGTTTTGGTGCAGCATTTTGTCCCCTTCGCCCTTAGATTTGTTAAAACTTGGCAACATTGTTGGTAGCATTTGCTGAGAAACACAGGACATCCCATACATTTGAGATATGTTAAGAAGTCAGTCAACACTAAATAGTCTACCTTTTTATTAAATTGATGAATGAAAGAAAACAATGAACATTTCACATAGAACATATGGTGTTCTTCATTATCCTTGCTTTGTTTACCTTTCCTTCTGTTTGGATAGGAGATTATGTGATTTTATTTTCCTTCCCTTCTGTTTTGATAGGAGATTGTGTGGCTTGTTTTCAGGGCCACTCATATACCTCGAACAGATATTTGTTTTCTTTGCCTCCATTTCCCTTGTCGCTAGATAGTCCCCAATAATATTCCCCATGTTAAATTCCTATTGATGCTAGATAGGCCCACCATGTTAAATTTCTCTGGACGCTAGATAGGCCCACTATGTTCAAATTTCCCTTGACACCAGACAGGCCCACCTGTTGACGCTAGATAGACCAACCTGGCTGACGCAAGAGTAGCCCAAGCCCTTTTTGACTGGATTTTCCCTTGACGTCAGGGTAACCCACTATTCTACTTGTGTATCTTTTCTCTTCTACCGGAAAATAATATGCAGGTAATAATCATGCCATTAATATATATATATATATATATATATATATATATATATATATATATATATATATATATATATATATATATATATATATATATATATATATATATATATATATAACATTTCGAACTGGGAAAAGTGTTTTTTATTTAGAGTTGCCTGTATTTAAGAGGATATGTTTACTAGTTTATATAGCAATAAGTACTCACCTGTCGTGGTTGCAACGGCGGAGTGGTCTTTATTCACAGGTTGCTGCAATCGAAGGTTGTACCCACATGTAAGGCCGAATTTGTGGCCCAATACCACTGCGCCCTTTATAACAGCCACCTCTGGTTCATTTGTTACGACGACCTTGATCTTAGGAAAAGATTTTAATACAGCGTCTTGCACAAGCCGACATTCAGCTAATTTGCCTATTATTAGGAAAGCTGAGGTTCCCTTTACACCTGGCTCTTGACAAAGATTTTCAATATGATTTATGATGTTGCTGATATAGTTCTTGAAGAAGCTTCTAACCAGCTCAGCATCAAGCATCATTTTTTGTCTCCTCCATTGAATTTTTCCTTTATAAGGCGATTGTTCTATCGCGTCTTCAACAGTTTTTCCGGTAAATTCCTGATATGTTTCTTCTAGAGCAGTTGGTGTTCTTATGACAATCGTACGATTGTCGTTAGTATCAATCTTTCTATACTTTATTTCCACATCTCTGAGCATCTCAACGTGGTCTTCCCTGTATTGCGAACGAAACGTTTGGAACGTCTGGTTTCCTAATATCTTGATAATCATTTGGATAAATTCTTCATTTACTTTAGTGCTACCCCATGGTCGACTGCTGACTTTGTGAACATCTTTTATTGTTCCATTTGGTTGCTTCTCGTGGACGGTAAAGACTGATGTACTATCTAAAATACACACATAATCCATTCATATAAAGAATAGAAGAGAAAAACGTTAATCAGAAACAAATTGTTAAGGAGTTGAAAGTTACGTAAAATCAAACAATATAAATAAATTAGTTTCCTTTGAAGATGTACAAGGGCATCACGTAGGGCAACACTTGTTTACATGATTTAATCAGAATATACAAGTTCAGTTCAGACAAAAATAAACTAGCTCATGCATGTATAACGATATGAGTAGAATCGTACAACATTGTTCTGCAAAAAAATATAGTTAAGCATTTATTCATTATACAGGTGAATCGTCCTTTGTTCAATTCCATTCAAATGCTTGTTCATCCGATTTTGAATCGTGTGAAATTTGTTTGTTAAAATTGTACCTCCTAGATCTATAACCATATATTTCTCGTCATTAAATCTTCCTCTGCACGAAAGACGATCTGAGGGAAGCGCTTCGCAATATACGGCGGCAGCATCGGGTTCCAAAGCTATGGTCAGGTTTGCCCCATCTATACCAGCCTGTATGAAAAATATCGTATTATCCTCAGAAAACAAAATATAAAAGCTTGCAATTATTTATTTATTCTTTCGATTTACCAATAAAAGTAAGGCAGTTTACATCTTTCTCTCTCTCTCTCTCTCTCTCTCTCTCTCTCTCTCTCTCTCTCTCTCTCTCTCTCTCATGAAAAATAATAGCCGTATAAAGTCGCTCTTAAAAACTTAGTTGACACCTTTTTTTCAACTTCATGTAAGTCGAGGTGTATTCGACAGGTGTGATTCATCTGATGGGTGACCATACTGCAGTGAGACTCAGATGCATGTGAAAAAGAACCCAGTGGAAATGGATAGATAGGATAATAATAATGACAAAACCAATGTAAATATAATTATATTATTGAGTGAAAGATGTCACAAATAAATGACAGCTTACAATTTCTTATAATTAAATTCATATAAGTCTACAATGTTTGCAAATTTAAATCCATTTATATGATTGATCCATGAGTTCAAGTACAATTCACATATTGCTATAAACAATAGTTAAGAATCGTAATTTTATAATTTCAAGTTTCTAATAAATAACGAAAGTTAAGTCCAAATTATTTATGATTCCTATAAATGCCACTATATAATGTCATCCTGTACAAAGTCCAATAATTCTTCTCGTTTGTATTATACAGTTTCGAAACCAGCCTTTGTCATCTGTTCATTGTAAATGATCGTCTTGTTATCGACTATATCGGCCGACCAAGTTTCCCCGTCTTCGCTGCAGTATTCGGGTTTTTATCACTTGCGTCATAACGTCTCTCAAATCCTACAACTCAACATGTGTCAATTTTTGTGGAAACATCGCACGAAGTTGAAATAACCAGATCTGTTTCTTAACACGGAACAAGTATCAAACTCGCGGCTCAATCAATGGGATATCGCACAGGGAAATGAAGAGGTTCTGCATTTACAAGTGAAGCGTTTAGGTCAAACGTTTGCTGGAAGATGCAGAACGGTACTTCGCAGTGAGCTAGTGCATGTACTAAATTCTCGACTCCAGCAAAAGGGTTCAACACTTTAAAACAAATTATGTGATGCTATTACAAGCCAATGGTTTATCACACCACCTGCTCCCGCAGAATATAGGAAATATCTCTTGGGATTAAAATCTAAATTATTCAAAAAGGGAAAAAAAGGATCGGGTACGTTTATTGTTATAAATCTGTGCGGGGTAGCTTGTGCATGTGAGAACAAGTTTATAAATATTACTTATATCCATGCCACCGCTATACCAAGTCTGGTGAAAATTTCGCAACGTATGTATATCAAATCCGTTAAACACAGCAATAATATTACAGTTATCTCTATCACTTCTAAATCTACCTCGAGAAAATTTCCAAGATGAATTGGGTTGTTTATCCAGCATTACATCATCATAACAACTAAAGTTTTAATAAATCCATCAAGGTCATCTACTCTCGGCGCTTCATCAATATCAGTAATAAACTCAATAACATCACCGTCCTCTAAATTTAATAATCTTACGTTTTCATTAAATACGTAAGTACCTCGTATCATCTCTGATCATCATCGGATGGAGCTACCATATACAACTTATCCAACTTGAGCCATATTTTTATCAAATTAAGCAGTAGTTGTGTTTTACTACTCCCAGATGTACCTATTATATTCATTCTGATATCAGTTGGTAATGCTGGATGATGCGTGATAGCTCAGGCTTTCTTGTTGCTGGGAAATTAATTACATCAATGTTTTAGAAATATAGATACTGAAGATCTATATTGTGTAAAATGTAGAACATCCACACAAATAACGACTATAACAACAAAAAATAGCAGACTCGCGATTACTGGCAAGTGCGTAAGATGTGGTACAAAAATATAAATAGATCTCAAGTGAACAACAAGACCAGGAACTCCATGGAGGAAATACCCATGCAAAAAACATCCTCCAGGATGCAATTATTGTGGTCCTGGTACAAGGCTTGATATCCGATGACTAATATCAACCAAGACTCGACGAGTATCCAATAAATCAACATGATAAAGCGTGTCATATTCGTAATGTAGCTAATCGAGTAAAAGATTTACAACAACGACATACTGATGATGTGAAGTTGATTGATGTGCTAAATTCTATTTTTTTAAAAAATATTTTAGATAATCATTAGCTAATTGGTTAGTAATAACCGAAATGAAAGGTAAACTAGTATTAGGGGTTGGTAATTAATATTATTACAATGGAATCGATTTATTATAGCCCCAGATGATGTTGGAAGAGCAGAGTTGCGATTAGTAAACTTGCTGATGAAGCAAATGGTACACGTGCTGCTGTTACAGATTGGTTATCTCGACAGGGAATATGGCAATTTTATCTAGCACCGCCTAATCGAAATTAATATTTACAGCTTTCCAGATGAAGTTAATCTTACGAATATATTATTTTTAGAACATAATGCTGTCAAAGTAGGGAAACGTCAACGAATATACGAATATATCCGAACTGTCGTTGACGTTGCTAGTAGGTATAAAGAGGCACGGCCGTTCTTAACTAAAACAGCAACATAAGTAGCCTCTGCGTTTGAACGAATTTATCAACAAGAACATGAACCACAAGGTAGCATGCATTGGACACAACTGCCACAAGTTGATCCTGGCAAAGATTGGCAGGGCACAGTATCATCGCTAATGTAAACGATAATGTCAAAATACGACGAGGACACACTGCAATACGCCGTGACCAGGCAATCGTTGAACCATTTAATCAAACTCTAGCTGAGCGGTTATTTGTATATCAGTGAACAAAGGAAATAATTCAGAAAAAAATATAAAATCTCGTGAATGGGTTGCAAGCCTATCAAGTTTGATAGCTGCCTTGAATAAGGAAATTACTCGAACAACTTCTATGAGACCTTCCAATACAATCATAAAAAAAATACTAATACAACAGCATGCATTTTCAAAACAAACAGTATTAGATAGTGTTACAATTTCCAGCCTAGTTACATCCACGGGTAGACCCGCAATTTATAGATTAAGCTCAAATGCTGCTCAGTATGTATTTAAACGTGAACTATTACAAGTAATTCCTGAAGATACTCAAGTACCACCACGATCACTTACCTAGCACCATTACTTCGATTACACTCAAGACATGTCAACATCACATTCTCTCGTGTATGGCCAAGAGTACAATCTTTCCTTTATACAACAAACTGTTTTGGAACAGTATTTGAATATTGCCACAACATTATTATGTTACAGCTCGCACAATGACTATTCTGTTTTGATAACATGATAAATTAAACATCAGAAACAAACTCTCGATTATTTTGTTTTTGTCCTTTTGTTTATAACTATGACGCTGTCATTGTCGTTAAATCATCAACGTTGGATTTTACTATCATTCGGTCAATATATCCAGTATATAACAACGGTTATAGAATACGCTTGTATATAATACAGTCTGTCATTACCGGTGAATATTCCTGGTTTGGAATTTTCACTTAACAAAGTAATTATTTCTTTAGCAAGGACAGGGTCACGTTTGTCGCGTATATTCCAATGATTATTGTCTTTGGCTAGCACAATAAACTTCACTTTGAAACATATGTTCGATTTTTAAGATAATTAATCATCGTTGTCGCTCGTTTGTCATTCATTGTAGCATCGACAACAACTTTGATAATGACAAAGTCATGGCGTATAATTTTAAATGTTGACCACACATAAGATGCACAATCGTCGCGAGACTCTTTCTTGTGAAGACTTTCCATCAAAGTATTTGCCGTATCAAATAGAACTAGCTTCGGTATATTAGATGTCATTCTGTCAAGGTTAAATCTGGATTCAGGAAACCTTGTTTTCCAAGATTTGATTTTATATTGTGTCTGAAACTCTTCTATCTTATAACTAAGACAAATAGATATTTAAAGTATTTTATATAATGATTCAAAAAAGTAAAACTGCAAGTGGTTAATGATAGATTTCAAAAATTTCCGATAGTATCCAATCATTTCCAAAAATGATGACATCGATGGACGCATCACAACTATCTAGACTAGAGATGATTATATTCATAAGACTTTGAAAAGTACATGGCGAACCTTTCATCCCAAACGGCATTACTTTATACCGATAAAGTCTATCTGGAGTCAGGATTGCCGACATTTTTGTTGCTCTGTACGTCAGTGGAATTTACCAAAATCCCTTCAGATGATTCAATTAGGTTACATACTTTTCGTTGCCAATTTTATCAATGCAGACATCGATTCTATGTAATGGAAATATGTTTTATATACACTGCTTTAAAATGTTATCTAGATTCGGAACAAATATACAGACTGACGTCCAGTCAGTTTTACATGGATCTATGAAATCATTTAGCAGCAAATGACGAAAATCGTTTTTCAAGTATTATATTCCTGCTTGATAGGGTTCATCATGTACGGGTGTTGTTTCACATATGTGGAATCTATCATTCCAACGTCATAATAAATTGTGTTTGTTCTTGTAGGAATATCAATAAATAAGTACCTAAGTTTATTCCTTTCTTGTTGTTGCAAATGTGACAGCTTCTGGTCCAGATTATTCATAATTCCTAAATTTCAAACGTTTGTCACTCTAAAATCAATAGAGTCAAAATGCATTTCCTCTCTTAAAATTTCACTGAGTGGGACATATACGACTAAATTAATTACATGATTAACTGGGCTATCTGGCACAATATACTCCTTTAACATATGTATGTGCCAAACGTTTTTTTTCCTTCCCCTTCCAGTAATATGTATTATATATGTTAAAGCTTTTACAGTGTTTTCAACTGTGTTAAGACCATAATACCTGTTCCTAAGATGATTTTGTGGTATCAACAAGATAATTCGAATTATATTACCAGGCTGACTGTTCCTTTCCTTTGCAATATTATCATACCTTAATTTCAGTATTGACTGTGTTGAGTGCAGATTAATTTCTGCCAGATCAGAAACGTTTGACAACTTGTACTTAAAATTGTAAACAGAATCGAACAGAGTGATTCCATTATCTTCATTAGAAATAAATTTCTTTTTTAACTACTTAAGTGGTCCACGCACAGTATGTTCAAAATCTAGTTCAAAAGGAATTAATCCAAACGGTTACTGACCTGACTTCCTAAATGCAAACAAAAGTAAATGAATTAGTTCATCCCAAACATTAGGTGCATCAGCAGCAGAGAAGTTTAGGCCACCTTTTTATCCAGCCCTCCATTTGACAAAATAAAAATTTCCTGTAATTTCGTCAATGTGATGAAATCCTAGGTTTTTATCGTTGAAAATCCAATGGATTTTTCAGAGATCTCTCTTTTGGGTGTTTTATAGCGATGAAAATCGCAGATATTCCAAATTAACCGTATAATTTTATATATAAATGGCAAACGTCGGAGAACCATAAATAACTAGATTAACTGGAGAACGATTGGCCGCGATTAAGAAATTTCTCCCAGTGAGAGATGTTTTTCAAGATAATTTGCAAGCGAAACAACAACAAAAACGTCATTTTGCTGCTGATACTGAGCAATTATTTAAGCCGGTAACTACAGCTACTGAAAAAGGTATTACCGCGATAGAACAATCTAAACCTGAGGAAACTACAATATTTACCACTACGAAAACAAATGAGAAAACAGTTGAAGAATTACGAAACAGATTTACTGAGGAAGCTTTAGCGTTTATCGATAAAAGTGATTCAAAATATTTTATAATTTTTTTTCCACGGGGTATTATGATAAAAATAAATATTTAAAACCCGAACATAGAACTTTTATCAAAGGTATACGACATTGGGTTGATGTGGTTTATAAAATTCACAACCGAAGAAAACAAGTTAACAGGGATGATACCAAATATAATGCATTTTATATTGCCGCTGAAAATACATACATCAAAAATCAAGAAATGAAAGAACAATTAGAACAAGAACAACAAAAAGTCTTAATAGAGTAACTTGTGTTTTTGTCATGCATTCACGGTCACCAGTATATAAAATGTACTACGGGAATGGATTTGGTGACGTTATTTCGGTGTTATTTACTCGAATAGCTCCTACGATTACACCAATTGTTAAAGAACTGGCGTCAAAAGCTATTTGTGCTATTCGCGATAAGGGAATCAGTGCAGTTGGTGATCTAGCTGGCAGTGCATTTAATGCTGCTAAAGAAAACCTTATGTAGTTAGTTCGAAGAAGAAAACAACCAGTAAAGCTACCATCTACGGAGCAGATGTAACCTCAAGTAAGTAAGGTACTCAACGATATAGTAAATCAAAAGTTAGCCCCGCTGGCACAATCATCAGACGAATCTCAAATAAATATTGTTGCAAATTTAATTGCCGGTTCTGGTCTTAGATGATTATGATTTAGATCGAGGACTATATAATACAATGTTTAAAAATTAGATAGATGAAGCCTTTGATATGGACGCTCCTGTACGAAAAAATGAATCAGTACGCGATTATCAATATTTTTCATATAACGCGGTAGACCCTAATGTTTAATCACGAATTGAACTTCGATTTAATGATACATCTAAATACCTTTCACCAAGTGATACCTTCATCGAGGTGGAGGGACTACTAGTACAAGCTAATGGTACACCATATGTTAATCTTGAATCTAACCCGATCGGGTTTGTAAACAACGGTATCATAACGCTGTTTAGTAGTGCGCAGTATATAATTCATTTTAATATAATCAATTCCATCGATAAGGACGTTGATGTTGCAACCACAATACATGGTTTAGCCAAATACTATACGATTATATCAGGTCTGCAGGTCATTCAATGATGTTCGCGAAGGATCTCACTGATAACGCTGAACATAATCAATTTGTTGTAAGACAACCAAAGGATTTTACTGATTCACCAGTTACTTTGCTGGTATCGAGGATATGATTATTAAAAGTAATACTAATTACAATCTAGGATTTCCAGCGCGAAAACAGATGTTAAATCGTGATGGTAGATATTCATGTACGACTCCTCTCTCTCACATATTTGAATTTTGTAGTGATGGTAATATGATATGGCGTTTTTATCTTCCAGATGATCAAGGAGGGCTTATTATTACATCAAATGGTTTAAGTGGTATTTTTAGTAATATAAAACAATTATTTGAAACAAAATTACAACAACTAAAAAAATCTTTTCAACGATCTCTCCTCGTTGATTTAACAACTTCATGAGATAAATTTATTAAGATCGTTGAAGAGTTAAATTAAATTATGTCCGATATGGATTATCTCAATAATCGATTAGTTAAGTTAATGATTGATGATAACAGTGTTAAAAAAAAATTTAAACAATTTTCATTAACCGATAAAACATTACCTGATTATAAATGTCCAGGATGTAATGTTCCCGATTTGAAAAAATCGCTTAATAGCCTTATTGATAATTACTTTCCACAGATCCATGCGCTATGGCTTAAAAAAAGCCCCGGTGGAAATTCTTCAGTATAACAACTCAGTATATAAAAATGGTAAACATGTATCAGCGGGTAACGTTGATATATCGTCAACGATAGCGATACATCTTATTTGAGATGCCATGTAAGATTGTTATAGCGTTAATGCATCACTGTCAACGACATCGGATCAAGGTTCCATCCTATACACTTTTCCCCCAATGTTTCTCTGGGAAGATTAATCTTACAAAATCCAGCTCATTTAGCATACATGGAGACAACTAATAGTTTGATATCAAGAATGAATTTCGGATTAGTTGATCAGTATTTTAATTTGCTAGATTTATCAGGGGACAACTACAAATTACCCTCGATGTCAAATCGTGAAAATCGGAAATTTTTAAATTGAAATTATATTAACTGTTACAATAATGTATCAACATGCACGAATATTCGTTTACGACAAAGATAAGCTTGAAGACGCTATCAGAAGGTCTTTCAGGGAACCACTTTTTGTTAATTTTGAAATCGTCATAGATAACCTCGGCAATGAGAAATGTCTTCTGACGGATCATCAAGTGCAACAAATTGAACGTGATTTTATAACGATGATTAGTTGTAACCACGAACAGATAGCAAATTATGCTCATTCGTGTCTCTCATTGGAACGTCTCAAGGGAAATATTGGAGGATCTAACCGCGGAAAAAGAGTTCGTCTGAGTAAAACTCGAAGATTTTCCCATCAAGAAATTCCAATGGAAAATCCATAGGATTATCAACCATTATGTTTTTTTCTATGTGAACTTCGAAGAATTTCCAATCATGTATATTATATTTTTTGCGGAGATTTTATCTCTGCGATAATCATGTATAACTATGATCGATAATTATAATGGTAATCATGATTGATAAATTGCTATTTTGTGCGTGTTATTTTGCTCATCTGAACGTTGCTATTATTATTCATGGTTGTTATTACCTGTCATTGTTACTTTTCATTGTATTGTTATCGTTGACATAATTACCTTATAATTACCCATGATAGTTATTTACACACACACACACACACACACACACACACACACATATATATATATATATATATATATATATATATATATATATATATATATATATATATATATATATATATATATATATATATATATATATATATGCCAAACAAATCAGAATATTTATCCCCGGAAGATATAACAGTGATAATTATTTTGCGAGGAAAAGAAAAACCAATAAATGTTGCTCGGATGTTAAGCATCGGACTAACTCGGTTGTATAAAATATGGACTTGTGCGTCCGATGACGAACAATTTCCAGGAGGGTTAGCTGGTACAGAAGCTGGTAAACACCTAAGTGGTGAGATCAAAAAAATAAATGATGAAATACAGCAACAACAGAAAACATTTCACTGATTTAAAAACCTCATATGGGAGAAACATTAACACGATTAAACAAATCAATGAAAAAATTATACAACAACAAAAAAATTAACAGCAATGCTAAATCACTATAACACACTACAGCGAAATGAAAAACCTAGAAGATATAATTAAAAAACAACAACAACACGATGAAGAAATCAAACAGCGTACAGCAACGATAACACAGCAAAAACAAACAATACAACAACAAATTGCAAGAATACAACAACATTAAAAAACTATCGACGACAACAACAAAAAAAACACAACTAAAAGAGATTATCGCGGAGCAAAAAAAAATAAGCTCCCAAGATGAAATCTTGAATGAGAAACTCACAGATATGTTTCCAAAAATATCCACGGAAGACAAAATAAAATTAGCGTTACTTAGTCCTCAGTGAAATCGTTTACGTGAAAATCCTATGTATATTACAATCAAAGATTTTTATCGTTAAAATTCTACGAATGTTTCAAATACTTGTTATCGAATTCTTTCGCCGCGACTTCTATGCGTTGTTCCTCGTTAAATATTTCCCCGACGGATTTTAAAATTTTCTTTATCATCGCTGACACCGCATTGAATTCTTGTTCGGGGAAATCATCGTTGAGTCTATGATTATAAATGATACGATCTCGTTCCCGGTTGAAGATCTTTGCCACGCAGTACTCTGATTTATACGTGGGAAAACTTAGTCGTCGCGCTGCAGTTATGTTTGAGTATTCGGCGTCGAGATACAAACTAGTAAATATATTACTGTCGTGAAGATGTTGTACACGATCGTGTTCAGTTTTCAATTCTTCGATAGATTCCTTATTCATGTTTATATATATAACATTTATTTTCTCTAATTTGGAAGAAATTCAATTGTTGGCAATTTCCATTTCTTTGAATTTTTATTGTTGGTAATTTGAAAATCTTTTTTGAAATTTAAAGAATTTCCAATTTGAAAATCTTCGATTATAAAAAAATTTCCTTGACGAGTATTAAATCATCGTCAGATTCTGCTCGATAGGTTAGGTCATTACCTTCCATCTAAAGGATTTTTCTAACAGTTTTTCTCCCTGGTTTTGAAATGTTTCCAAATTCATAAAAATCTTTTAATTTCAATGTCAGATTTATCGGCGTAAACCCACTATTTCCATAGTGCGTTCCTAGGTTTATTGTAAAAAATAATCATCGAAGAAGTCATATTCATCATCGGCGGGAAAATAATCGTAATATTCTTCGTTATAAAATGCTTTTTGATTTTTATATTCGTCTTAAATTCCTATTGTATCCTGATCTTCAATATGTTGTATATCGAACAATCTTAGTTGGATTCGTTCGGCGACCATCGATACGATTTCGTAGTTCATTATATAATATGAAAAATAGTATTTTTTAAAATCTAAATTGATATGTTCAGTAGTAGAAAAAATTACGAATATGTAAAGGAAATTCTGTTATTGAATCTTTTTGAGTATACTGTCAAAACTATACCAGATGCAGCTCGTTTCACAGATTCTTTGTGAATATCGAAATATTTAGCAGCGGAATTCACTGACGGAAATTCGATAATGGAACTATCCATGAATGCTGTTACAGGTCTTGGTTTATAAATTTTATTTTTTTGAGGATTCGAGTCAAGATTTTTTCACGTAGAGTTACAACACGTACATTGTCTACACGATTATCGAGTTTATTTCTATTTATATGATCAACTACAACTACAAAACTGTTACTGATCTCTCCTATGAAACATTCAACGATGAATAGGTGAGAAAGATAATTTTTGTATTTGTTTACCATTTCCGATATTAATTTTCACATAACCAGTATTATTAATTTGACCGATTGGAAGTTTTCGTTTAAGATGTCCAACGGTTCCATCTCGTTAAGCCTCGTAGTTAACGTTAATCGGATAAACGACGTATTCGTTTTTCTTTTAGTTTATAGAGGTTTTTATTTATTTAAATTGTTATTTTTGATCGATTGAGATAATCCTGTAGAGATTTCATCTGAGAAATTTTATTATGACGATGATAGTACCATTTCAGCGCCATATAATTTTATAATCCACAGCGTACACATAAACTCATATTCCTCGTACTCCAATACCACAGTTGATACATGGTTGTGGACCCGAGCTTTCTCGATTAAGATTTCTCTTATGATCCCCACAAACTCTTTTCTGCAGAATTCACCACAGTGAGTACTTGAGCCAGTAGGCAACCAATTACAGGTATGCATATATAAATAAATATTTTTTATTTCAATATCCTTTATCTTTATAGCAACATTATGAAAATTTTTACATATCCCTAGCTTGAGATAAGTACTCGCCGGAGAGTAAAATATCAAAGCAGCAAGATATGAATTTTTTAAGGATGATGTTGATTATACATATTCAACATGTCTAACATCGTACGAAGATAATATTATGACGATGCATCGTGCCAAGAAAATATTATCAATGATTGATTTCAGCAATGATAAAAAAATATTCATTTATAATAACAGCAAACGACGCATATTGAATCCTTTTCGGACGCGGTAGATAAATTTGCCATATAGGCTGCTTAGATAACCAATCAGCCGCTGTTTCATATCTTACTTTAGCCACGCTCGCTAGTATATCGAACGCTGACTTACCCATGTAGTATCCGGTTGGAGAATAATAAATTGCTTCCATATCAAATACTAGAACCCAGCATTAAGTTACCTTTCATTGCAGTTTTTATTATCCAAGATGCTAGTTTGTCTTTGAAAGTTTTATCCGGAATTGAATTTAACGCGTGGATCACTCTTACATCTGCGAGATGACGTCGTTGGACATCATTACTCCGATATGCGATATTATGAACACGACAAGCTTCATCGATGGAGTTTATTGGGTGTTTCCCCGGACGAAGATTATCTTGGTTATGGAGTCTGATATCTAATCGTGTTCCCGGTCCACAATAACTATATCCTGGAAGGTGTTTTTCTCCTGGATACTTCGCCCATGGTGCTCCTGATAGTTTTGCTAACTTGAAGGTGATATCACCACTGCTTTCTGAATCTTTTTTGTACCATATCGTTCACACTTGCCAGTGATAGCTTCTCTGTTATTCTTTATCGTGATAGGTTTTGGGTCAATTGTTGGTGCACGGGATCTAATTTTTACACAATATAAATCCATAATATATTTACGTTATATCTAATGAAAATTACTGACTATTCCGCGTTAAAGAAAAAACACCTGTAAAACATCATGTTATGTTGCCAAATTCAATACGAATGATTATCATTAGTCCTTCATGGGAGTGGTAAAACACAATTGTTATACAATTTAATCATGAAGTGGATGAAGTGGGACAAATTATATTTAGTTGCACCTAGCGTAGATGATCAACATTGTTATCAGGTGCTGAAAGATTATAAAGAGAACGCCTCAGAGATCACCTGAGAGGAGCAGCAGAGAGGGTGAACCCTACAACAAGCGACAAGCGTCGAAATCGTAAAAAAGCGTCGAATTGTATAAAAAAGCGTCGACAACCAACGCTTCCTCGTCTACGCCAAACGTCGTTGTCATCCACCCTCTCTGCTGCTACAGGTTAATAATTTTTTTACGAGTTCAACCAAATATTTGATCGAGTCCGATACGATATCGTGTTCGAGGATCATGTAAATTTATTGTTATAAATCCATACGGGGTTGACAGAGCGTTACTAAAGAAATTTTTAAATTGATTGAAGTCCATATCAGAGCACCATGTCTGACAAATATTTCGTAACGTATGTGTATCAACGCCGTTAAACATAGCAAGAATATTACAGTTATCTCTGATCACTTTTGGAAACTGAGTGTATCGTTGAGTGACATATATCACGTGGGTGTTTTTATGCCTGCCTCTGGAAAAGATCCTAGCAGGATTTTTTTGATTGTCTAACATCACATCGTCGTATGCGACTAAATTATTAATGTTCCCATCAAGGTCATCCACGGATGGTGCCTCGTCAATATCAGTTATAAAATCAATGGCGTTCTCACCCTTAATTTCTGATGCATTCTCGTTAAAATCCTTTAACACTTCATAACATCGTTGATCATCTACGCTAGGAGCAATTAAATACAACTTATCCCACTTCATCCATCTCATTATTAAATTGAGTAACAATTGCGTCTTGCCGGATCCAGATGGCCCGATTATAATCATCCGGATAGAGTTTGGTAGCGCTGCATGATGCTTAACCGGTTCTCTTGCTTTAGTCGCTGAAAAATCAATTATATCTATATCTCTATACATAAATTATGGATCTATATTGTGTGAAGTGTAAAACGCGTACTGGCACAGATGACTTGACGACGATTACAACTAGAAATAACCGATCAGCGCTTTCTGGTAAATGCGTGCAATGTGGTACAAAAAAATTTAGATTTATTTCTACAAAATCAAAGATTTTACAATTCGGAGATGATTTAAAAAAAAACGAGGAGGTGATATCGCAGCCAAATTGGCAAAGCTCCCTGGAACCCCATGGGCAAAGTACCCCGGAGAAAAGCACCTTCCAGGATATAGCTACTGTGGTCTCGGAACACGATTAGATATCAGACTTGATGATCAAAATCAGCCCCGACCTGGCGAGTATCCGATAAACGCTATTGATAAGGCGTGTCACCTTCATGATGTTGCATATAAAAGCAGCAATTTGCAAAACAGGCATCTCGCAGATGTGAAATTAATTCATGCGTTAAATGCTATTCCTGATAAATCTTTGAAAGAAAAGTTGGCTTCGTGGTTGGTAAAATCAGCTATGAAAGGCAAATTGATGATGGGTGCTGGTAATTAATAATATGGAATCAATTTATTATTCCCCAAGAGGATACTGGAGGGGTAACGCTGCAATCAATAAACTCGCCAACGCCGCAAAAGTGAAAAAGGCTACTGCGGCTAATTGGTTATCCAAACAGGCACTATGGCAGATTTATCTACCACCGCCTAAACAAATCAATTTATCGCATTTTGATGTTACCGGACCTAATGAAGTTCATCAAGCTGATTTATTGTTTTTACCACATGACAACGGTTACAAATACGCGTTAACCGTAGTTGATGTTGCGAGTCGATACAAACAAGCAGAACCGCTAAAAACAAAGTCATCACCTGAAGTTGCTTCTGCATTTGAAAAGATTTATCGAAAGGGTCCTCTGCGTTGGCCGAATCTGTTACAAGTTGATCCTGGCAAGGAATTTCAGGGTGCAGTGTTATCAGCGATGAAACATCATAATGTCACCATCAGAGGAGGGCATATTGCGCTACATCGCGATCAGGCAATTGTTGAACGATTTAATCGGACTCTTGCTGAGCGGTTATTTGGATATCAATACGCGAAGGAGTTTATTCAGGATAAAAGATCCCGTGAATGGGTTAAGAGATTACCAGCTGTGATTACCGCACTGAATAACGAGATTACTAGAACAATTCACATGAAACCTATCAACGCAATTAAAAAGAAGTCTATACCTAAAATGGAAATTCAAGGGATTTCACAAGAGGATTCTAGCATTTCTCAGCCCATTCTTGGTAGTAATGTCACTGTGAAGTATTTATACGAACCAGGAGAGCTTGAGGGTGGCACAAAAAGGGCTACTGATCCTATTTGGAGTGTTACTGCACACAAGATATCTACTATAACACGATCAACTGGTAGACCAGCAATCTATAAACTGGATTCAACTGCCCCTCAGCGGGGTTTTACACGCGAACAATTACAAGTGATTCCTGACGATACTCAATTGCCACCTCATGGTCTTAACTAGCACCCCTTCGTCTGTTACACTCAAGACAAGTCAGCATAACATTATCGTTGGTATGACCAATGCTGCTATTCTTTCTGTCTACGGTAAATTGGCGAGGATCTTTATCCGAATACTGCCAACGCATTATACAATTGCAACTCGCGCAGTGATTATTCTGTTGTTGTTTCAGCGTAATTATTAATTTAGCATCAATGTCAAATTCTCTATTATTTTTTTTATCCTGTTGTTTATAACCGGAGAGTTTTTTTATTAATGATGCTAGCATCATCCATTGTAGTGTCATCATCGCCATTAATGATTTCATCATCGCCACCAATGATTTCATCATCGAAGACAACTCTTCGAAGTTGATTTAATCTCCTCACTCTGGATACTGCAAGATAGACTAAATTTGACCATTCGATGCAATTATCCACCATCCAAACAATTGTGTCTGTGATAGTCAATCCCTGTGAAGAATGTATCGTCGCTGCGTATCCTAGCGTCCACGGGGAATTATTAGCACGTAATGCATCTTCGACGACGCTGATATCAACCAGCACAATATCATTTAATACGAGAATCTGTTTTTCACTCTTCCCTGGAATATCAACTTCAATATTCTGCTTTCGTGTATCCGAAGGCCTATAACACAACGGTACTGGAAGTGTTGCAAATTTTTCTTTATGCGTTTCAAATAACTTCATCTGAAGTGTGTCTCTGACTATTTTTCTACTTGCTACTATCAAATCATTTGGTCTCCACGTTTCCCAAAAATCATTCATGGGAGTTTCTGAAATTATTTCACGCGCTATTTCACATTGGATTTTATCCGGCTGTAATCTAATCAATGCTTTGAACTCGCGTAATTGTTCATCAAGTGATCTATAATCAGTAGTAATTTCTTCATAGTAGTCTACAAAACCCTTTAGCCATTCATGTGGAGATGCACCGACAAATGGTGGTGGTTGGCCGTGATCACCGCACATGACGACTTTTGTGTTTTTGTTTAACAACCATTCGAGAAATGTTTGTAATACTCTCAACGATACCGTGCATATTTCATCCCAAATCATGATTTCAGGAATGAATTTATCGCCCATTCGATCAGGGGTCCATTCATCGCCTTTCCATCGAAAGAAACTGTGATAAGTACAGGCATTTACCCCTCGCTGTATCATCTCTCTGGCGAGTCTGTGAGTCGGTGTTAACACAATCATATTTGACCGACGATATAATTCAATTGCACGAGTTGTCTTTCCTGACCCACCACAACCGTTTAAATAAACTGTCTTGTATCTACATATTGGATCAGATACCGGTGGTGCATTAGAAAATTCTGATTGAATCTTATCACACTTTAAGTACTTTTCATCCATGGTAACATCTGCTGATTCACAATACTCATGTAGTTTTTCCTTTTTAAATGGCCAACGCCCCCACGCTTCCTCTTGGGATGTGAATTTAGCTACATCTGATTTGTATTTCTCGTGGATATAAATAGAATTTGTGGCTACTCTAACTGCGTTATTAGGAAATCTATTTATCATCGAAAATAAATTGATAGAAGCATAAGCTAGCATAGAACTTCTCAGATGCGTATATTGTTTAATATATCCATCACAATAGGTAACAACCGTACCCAATTTCTCACCATTGGATAGAAAAGCATCCTTACGATTTACAAGTTTTCCCTGTTTCGTTAAATCCGCTGCAATAAAATCGTATTCTGCGTTGTCTATGATCAACCTCGAAGAGTATTTTGCATTGTCATATCTTCCACCTTGAGTGAATTTACCGATTATTCTTCGTCCAAAATCTTTTGCTTGTTCTTTTTTTAATTTCAAATAACTTCTTATACCAATTCATGACTTCTTCCTCGCTGAAATTCTTCGAATTTCGATCAGGAAACTGTTTTCGCTGTTCGCTAATTATACGATCTAGATCGGGTTGTGGTAGCCAAACTTCTTTCTGAGCTCGATAGCATATAATCGCTTCACCGATGATCAACGATTGTACCATCTCACAATCAATCAGATATCTCAATAGCACTATTGGCATCCAGTGTTTTTCAGATAGGTGTCTACCAAGCCAAACATAACTACACGGATGTAACCCTGTAGCGAGTTCAAATGATATCACACGAGCAAATCCGGTTAAATCAAAATCAGGTAATGGCCCATTAATCGCAACACGAGTCATTTCATGCGTGGGATGTCCAAATCGTTTAAAGTACTCAGCGCATTCTCCATACCCGAGAAAACTCCCTGGATAACACGCAGATATATCAATTGAAATCATACCATCACGATGGTATTTACTATTCCACAGTCCTCCATGACTAAATTCGACGCAACTCAATTTAACATCCTCGAGAAAATCACTTCGTGTTGGACGCCATGAGTTTTTTTCTCTTGCGAAGTGAGCTACCACTGATGGAATAGTAAAACTATCCGTGAGTAGTTTTTCATGGAATGAAATCTCTTTTGGATTTTCCGGTGAAAAATCATTAGCGATTTTTCTCATTCTGTTATCTAATTCTTCAACGCGATATAATTCACCATTTGGTCTTACAAATTGATCAAATCCTATTTCGGGATCTTCATCACTTCTAAGTAACCACACTGACACAGGATCATCTTTACACAACGCATGAATAGCATCGAATAATTTCTCATTATAAAAAACATCTCCGACGAACTCCTCGGGGATATATCTCACGGTTCTATCTCGTGGAAATATTGTTACTGCAGGTGTCCACGCGTGTTCGTTATGATCAATAATTTGTATTGGAGCTCCATTTTTGTTATATTTCGGTTCGTATAAAACTTCTCCGGTTATCGTCATTACTGATATTGGGAATCTTAATGATGTTTCTAATTTAGCTATATCAGAAATCTTTGCACCGTGCTGTTTCACTGTCAGTTCCCATTCGGTTATTTTCCTACGTCGCAGATCAGTTAGTTTATTTCCACGGGATGCATTTGTGAAGTGTTCCATTACCCGTGTTGCTACACAATTGAGCCTTGACGAAGTCAACGGTGAATATTTCATAGGAGCTAGTTTTGCGATATCGGGTTTATCATTTAACGGATATATCCCATAAACGATTGCTGTTACAGGATAAGATCTTTCGTAGTATGGTTTGTCAATTCCAGTTAGAATTCCTGGTTTAGAATCTCTACTTACAATGACAGTTTTTTTATCCTTGAAGATTGGTTCAAATTTATCCCTGATAATCCATTTGCCTTCGTCTTCGATAATGAATTTTATTCTGAAAAAATACTTCTGTTTGGGAATTGCTTTGTTTGAAATCCTTTGGATTTCCACCTTTGGATTTCCATCTTTAGATTTCCACGAAAATCCTTTGGATGCTACGCCAAGGTGTGTAATTATCTCAGCTGCTCTTTCATCATTCATGGTAGCATCGATGTTCGGTACATTGACATCCTCGTGTATAATTCGAAATGTCGACCAACAGTATGCTGCACCGTCTCGGTAGAATTCATTAAAACACTCCTTGATTTTACTTAATATAGTTCTGTCACCGACGAGACGTTTTGGTGTATCAGAGACTCTATCGAGATTGAATTTAGTATTTCTCCAAGGTTCGATTTTCGATAATCTCTTGAACTCTTCCATGTTATAATTAAAACAAGAATTTAAATAGAAAAATATAGTATAATGAATCACTGCAAGTGGCTTATGATTGGATCAACAACCCCGTGTAACAAATCATGCAGAAGCGAATTCTGTGGGCATCATTTACAAAGCGTTCGGCGAGGAAGTTTTGGTCCTCTCCCTTGCCTCCATTGTGGGGGTGGGGTAAGGGGAAAATTGCAGTTGTGTCTCAGTTGCGGCGGTAAACGATACAGGGAACTAAAACGCTATTATGACAAACGAATAAAAAATGCAGTCATTGACCCCAACGACCTTGATAAAATCAAGGACAAAATCATCAAAAACCCTCAAGACTACATTGATAGACTTATAATTAAAGCAAATAATAAATTAGACAAGTAGTAGTATTATACAAATGAGCCAAGATTTCAGACCTCATCCAGTGCTTGTTAATTACGAAGCATCCCGTGATGGTGTTATTAGAAATTGCAGACTAAAAGAACCGGTTGGGTATCTGAATAATATGGGGTATTTGATGTTTTCAGCTGGTAGGAAGAAGTATCTCTGTCACAGAGCCATCTATGAAGCATTTTACGGATTAATCGAAGACGGCCTTGTGATTGATCACATAAATGGCGTAAAGACTGATAATTGTCTTGGGAATCTTCAAGCCGTCTCGCAGCGCGATAACCTTTTAAAAAGCAACGCTGGTAGACACGCAAAACACCCTAGGGGGGTCAAATCGTTTGATTTAGAAACCAGCGAGGAGAAAATATTTCAATCAATAAATGAAGCCAGTAGATACTTTGACATTTATGGGGCTTCAATTCGATTTGTTGCTGAAAATATAATTAAAAATGCTCTGTCCAAAAAAAATAGTCATAAAGTAAAATTCGTATACACCTGAAACTATTCAAGGGAGATAAATCCCCATGGACAAATCCGCCGCAACTCACTAAGTTCCCTTGTATTATGACGTCAAAGGAATTTGTCGTCTGTTAACTAGGCGCGCACGTGACTGTATATAGTTTCGGTAGAATTTTATTTTTTAGCAATTTCTAAAATGTTTTATTGTCGCTTGGCTACACTGAGTGCAGGATAAAAACCACGCGGGGAAATAAAAGCAAATGCATCCTTCCGATAAGAACCATATGTACATCGCGAGTGGTTTCTATTCATTGAAGTAGGTGGGCGTGGTTAAAATTCCTGTATACAGCTCTTTGTGATCTAATCGAAATGTATTTTGACTAGAGAATTATAACAGAGTAAAAACGCTGTTTTATCTAACAACTACATTATTTTTTTTAGTGTTTTATTAAACTATTTTGTCTTTTTTAAATGTTTTGAAACAGCATTAATAAGTAATTCAAGGAAATAAAATAACACACTCGTGAATCAACGCTGCTGTATTAGTCACCTTATATAGCATATGAAAGGTAGAAAGCTGGGGCTTTCGAAGGCCAATGCGACCGATCAAAACTAACCAGCGCCATTAACCCGGGCGTGTGGTTGTCTTTTGTTCACAATCATGCAACCGGGTTAATTTAATTGGGTTGCTTTTGATTGGTTGGTTGGCCGTAGAAAATCCGCCCCGTCGTTTCATGTTTGTGCTGTCTTGTGCCGTCCCAAATCATTACATCATCGTTTCATTGAATATGGTTGTGAATGTCCTCCCAAGCATATCTTCTGGGCGGTCTAAGATGATGTTTGTCACCTTAGGCCTCCCGCCGGAGATGTATGCTTTGGGGACATCGCAATCCCATCCTTAATTAAGTTATGTATGCCAAAAATCTGCCGCAACACTCGAGTGGAGATATACGGCATTGTACTGTCCATTTATGTATGCCTAAAATCTGACGCAACACTCGAGCGGAGATATACGGCATTGTACTGTCCATTTATGTATGCCTAAAATCTGCCGCAACACTCGAGCGGAGATATACGGCATTGTACTGTCCATGCCTAAAATCTGCCGCAACACTCGAGCGGAGATATACGGCATTGTACTGTCCTTAAAACAAAAACGGGTCAAAAAGGACCCCAAATTTTTTTTTAATAATTAGAGATACAGTATACTATATTTATATAAATATAAATAATGGATATCAAAGATGTAAATGCTATAATTGCCGAAATCTCAAATTTAAAAAATAACGGGGTAGTATTATCTAAAGATCTCGACTGTGACAGGATTGCCTCGGAATATGAAGATACTGAGTATCAGTCTAGTAAGGGTCGTTATGTTTTACCTAAGATGTACAGACTCGTGAAAGGAATTCAAATGTCCATCTATGCTTGTTTGTACGGTAACGATATTGATGTATTTATAACGCTATTTAGCACCGTTGAAGCAATACGTCAAAAGCTCGGCCAAGAGTATCAAAAACGAGCTGAAATTAGTTCTAAGGTTCGTGATCTTAGAAAAATGTTAAACGAGGAAAAACCAGTATCTTAACCACGTGAGCGTTACTATAAAAATAGGCTTTCAGTAAATAATTTAAAAAATAAAAAGTTTTTTTAGCGTTTTTTGTAACACTCACATGGGATTTTCTCCTGAAAGAATACTCATCAGTTTGGACCTGCCCATGCAGTTATGTGCATAATGGATGATCTGGTCGTAGTAGCAAGTAATCACCGCGATGCCTCCATTTTTACGTAGTTGTTGTTGCCGCGTCGTTAACACAAATCGTTCATCGCCGTTCTCAGATATTACAATTCTGAAACCCCCAGCGATGTTATTTCTGAAACACTCGCGGATGGCATCGTACAGTTTAACCCTGTCGAAGATGAATACGTTAGCTTGATAGTACATTTTATTTAATAACTAAGCTTTTAATTGTGATAGTTTCAAATTTTAAAACTCAGTTCACAAACGATATATGGTAGGTGAATCGCTTACAACTAGATTAGCCCGAGAGCGGCTAGCAGCAATTAAAAAGTTTATACCGGTTCGAGACAGAGTTCGTGAGAAACTTCAACAACGACAACAAGCGCAGACTGACTTTTCTGTGTCAAGTGAACAACTGTTCGCCCCGGTAACTAAGGCGACCAAAGATGTAAAAACAGCAACTGAACGAGCAATATACGGGGATATTCCTGAGGAAGGCAAGCGACGAGAAGTGCCTGTTCGTGGTGTGCTTGAAAAGAGAGCAGCAGAGACCGAACAAACAAAAAAGTCTTTAGAAACACTCCCAGTAGATATAGTAACTACTTCACGGCAACAACAAAAAAAAAAGAGCGAGTACTAGAAGAACTAGGTGCTACTGCAAGAAAACCAAAAGAAGAAGACATTGCTATAGAAAAACTATATTCACCGCAAAATATATTTACATACGATATATACAACATACTTAAAAATTATAAAGACAATAATTTAATTGAATTTGCCGCGTATAATTTTCCACTCGATCAAAGAGTACAATTTGTAAACAAAAGGTATAAAGAGTATATAGCAAACGACGAGAATTGGATAAAAAAAATATACCTGTCAAACCGTGGTAGACTTAGAATCACAGACAGTAACCGTAATGATTTTGAGAGTTTTAAAGACAAAGTATTGAGTGAAGTAGAAAAAATATATCCATTTAAAGAGGATGAAGAGGAGTCAACTGGAGATGGATATTTAGGTAGCGGCATATGTGAAAACACTAGCGTTACTTGTCCTGGTAACATTCTCAGTGATATATCACGGCTGGAGGTTCTCATCGGGGGGGAGCGAGCCGGAAACAACTCACCGGAAATAATTAATGAGGCCGCTGGTATCTGCAGACGATTATTTGCCGGTGGTATCATGGACATTGATGTATATCGAGAACTCATTGCTGAATTAGTTGAAAATCACAGAGACGCGCATGGTTATTACAGCGATTGATCACTAATTGAAAAATTACTAGTTTTATAACAAAATGATTATACACTACAACCATGATAAACCCGTAAGCGTCTACGTGGTGAACTCACGATTGCCTGTTTATAGAGCATATTACGGAGACGGTTTCGGCAATACCATTGCGGGGTTATTTACAAGAATGGCTCCCAAGGTGGCGCCGTTAGCTAAACAATCATCAATGAAAGCCATTGATGCTATCCGTGATAAGGGTATTGGTGCTGTTGGAGATCTCGCCGGAAAAGCGTTTTCAGCTGCGAAGAATAAAATAACATCATTAGTGAGACGCGGAAAATCCAAAGGATTTTCAAAGAAACAGTTACCGTCTACAGCGGAAATGCCTGCAAGTGTTAGTAAAATTATAAATAACGCAGTAGATGAAAAACTAGCGCAATTGACTTCGTCAATAGTGGCTGCTTCGGTGACTCCGTCGCCACCGGTAACACTGGACAACAAATTTTTACAAAAGTCATGTTACTGAAATAAAATTAGTCAATTCTTATCAATTTTTATGTGCTGAACACGAATATGACAGTCAAATTGCAAAATTGGCTCTAGTTTTTTTGTAATCTGCAAGAAATTAATGTTTACATAACGAAATGCATTCCAATAGTAAAAGGTCAACTGTAATAGCCTACCTATAAAAAATCAAGTCATTGACTACATCTTAGGTTTCTTCGCCTGTCTCTTGTACAGCTGTTCGGGAGCAACTCTGAGGAGTGTCCAGCAGTAGTCAGCCAGCATTGTAGTGGACCATTTTCCCTGGTATCTTTGTTCCATTGTTGCGATATCTTGATGAAAACGTTCGCCGTGTTCATCACTAACAATACCACAGTTGCTAGGAAAGAAATCCTAATGGGAATGAAGGAAGTGAATCTTTAGAGACATATTGCAGCCAAGTTTCTTATACTTCATCAACATGTCTTCTACTAGTTCCTTATAGTTTTCTGCCCTAACATTTCCGAGGAAGTTTGTAGAAACTAGGCGAAAAGCATTCCATGCTTGTTTCGCGTCACCTTCCAGCAAGTTGTTGAACCGGACATCTTTGAAAAGCTCTCGAATCTGAGGACCCACAAAAACTCCCTCTTTAATCTTTCCTTCGCTGAGTCGAGGGAACTTTTCATGCAGGTATCGGAATGCTGGCAAAGTCCGGTCAATGGCTTTCACGAAGTTCTTCATCAAACCTAGTTTGATGTGAAGGGGTGGTAGCAAGATTTTCTGAGCCTCAACCAGAGCTGGGTGTTGGATATTCTTTTCTCCAATGGCTACATTCTGCCTGTGAGTCCATTCCTTCCTCATGTAGTGCATTTCCCTTGCTCGACTATCCCACTCGCATAAGAAACACATGTATTTTGTATATCCTTGCTGCAGTCCCATTAAAAGGGCAACTACCTTCAAATCACCACAGAGGTGCCAGCTGTACTTGTTATACTCAATGGAATTCAGTAGCTGCCTTAAGTTATCGTATGTCTCTTTCATGTGGACAGCATACGCTACTGGAATAGATGGAAGAATGTTTCCATTGTGCAAAAGCACAGCCTTGAGACTCAGTTTCGAAGAGTCCACAAATAGTCTCCATTCTTGTGGGTCATGAGTGATTTAAAGCATTCATGAGGCCCTCAATATCGGAACAGAATATCAGATTACTTTCCTTTCTGAAGTAAGGCTCCAATTGCTGGTGGCGCTTTCGATATGCAGTAATTGTGACATCTTCTAGAAGATTCCATTGTTGGAGTCTTGATCCTAGCAATTCTGCCTTGTTCTTTGATAAGTCCAAATCACGAATCAGGTCATTTAGTTCTTCCTGTGTTATTCTGTGTGGGGTTAATGATGCACCACAGTGAAAATCTGGATCACTGCATGCTGATGGACCAGGAGAAGAACAGGTCGACTCACCTTTGTCTTCGTCAGATGAATCAAGAGAATATTCTGCTGGAGGTTCTGGAATAGGAAGTCCCTCACCATGTGGAACTGGTTTCAATGCAGACGGAATGTTTGGGTAGACTATTCTCGACTTCTTTCGCTTCGTTATTCCGCCGGAAAGAGGAGGAACCAAGCAGAAGTAACAGTCATTTAGGTGGTTGCTTGGCTCTCTCCACACCATTGGGACTGCAAACGGCATTGATGACCTTTTGCCATTTAATCACTGTGAAAGCTGTGTTGTAAATGTAGCACAGCATATATGCGGAGCCCAAGGCTTGTCTTGGTCACCAACCTTGCATCCGAAGAAAAGATGATATGCCTTCTTCACTTGAGAATTGATACTTTTCTTCTGGTTGGCAAATGTCACTTCCCCACAAATATAGCAAAAATTGTCCGCGGTATTAACACACTTTCGAGGCATTACTGTTCTTTATTGTACGTAAATGGATAAAATAATAAGTTTTATGTAACAGTAGCTTGAACTGTCTCGCACAACATCTAAAATATTTTAAATGCTGAACCTTTCTGATTGGGCTTTATATAGTACACTGCTTACGTCAGCTTCAGCAGCCGCCTGGCATTAGTATATATAATAGGCCTACACATGTATAGTACACTGCTGACGTCAACTTACTTCAGCAGCCGCATGGCATTAGTATTGCATTGCATCAGAAAATGATGCAATCAACTGTGGATGATGTGAGCATGATGGTATTATGCAATGTTACATCATTATTCCGGATGTTGCTGCAGTCCTACTGGAGAAATTTACGCAGTGAAACATAGAAAATGAGGTATATGAATATCTTCAAAACGAGAGCCAATAAAAAAAAATCACGGTTATATTCGTGTTCGGCACACCAAAATACTACAGATTAGGGCCTTTTCAAGTCAGTAATGATTTCACTGTTGACCAGTGTAACAGATAATAGCGCTTTCATGAACGCGATAGCAGGAAGTGGTTTGAAACAAAAAAGAAATTCGAAGAATTTTCAACGACGATGATTATAAAGAGTTTCACAATTGAAAGCACTAAATAATAATAACAATGTTTAAACGAACAGCTGATCCCGCTCTTGATATGGAAGCCCCAGTGCGCAAAGACGATTCCGTCCGCGATTATCAATACTATTCCTATCATGCAATACAACCCGACCTACGATCGCGAGTTGAACTTCAAGTTCAAGATACCAGTAAATACTTTTTGCCATGTGAAGCATTTATTGAAATCGAGGGAAAACTCGTAACAAATGTTGCAGCTGATACCCCATTTGCAGATGACCCAAATGTTCGAGTTGGTTTTGTTAATAATGGCATAATGGCGTTATTTGAAAGCGCACGATATCTCATTGATGGAAAAGAAATTGAATCAATAGACCGCGAGGTTGATGTTGCAACAACAATAATCGGGTTAGCAAGATACTCCGATGATTATACAAGATCGGCTGATCCGTCTATGATGTTTGCAAAGGATATTAATGATCACGCTGATCACATTAATCATACTAGGGTAAAAGCAACACGAGATACCGCAGTTGATCCAGCACCAGCAGGATATACTAGACCGGCTGGTACCTTTGATGTCGTAGATATTAATCGCAATTTCAATCTAGGGTTTGCAACACGAGTAGCGATGTTACAAGGACAAGAACGATATTTTTCATGTGCAATTCCACTCCATCACATATTTGGATTCTGCAGAAATGTCAGAAAAGTCATCTATGGAGCCAAGCACACAATCGCGTTAGTGCGAAAAGGCAATGACAATGATGCAATTTGGCGTACTGGTGCCGCTGATGGTAAAGTTGTTTTGAGTAAAATAGTATTGTGGATGCCAGTAATGACCCCATCAATTACCACGGAAGAGCGGCTACTTTCATTTATGGAAACAGGCGGCAAATCATTGCTAAGTTGGCTAACAACAACGACTGATGTCAAACAGGATGATGTTGATGGTACATTTACATGGCACTTGGCATCAAAACAAGGCGTTTCAGCTCCACGTCATATATTTATAGCGCTGCAGAATCGGAATCGATTAGGCTCCCAAGAATACAGTCATATGATATTTGATCGGTTAGGAGTCAAAGAGGTTTCACTGAGAATAAACGGACAACAACAACCATCTGAGGATATTCAGCTTGATTACGACACTAACCACATAGCACGTGTGTATCATCGGATGCTGTCATATATGGGTCGTGATCAAAATGTTGATACTGGTTTACAAATATCTCAACTTGATTTTAAAAACCTCTATCCGATTTATTACTTTTCGCTGGAACATCTTGATTTAACAAGGCAATCCGTTGTTGATATACACTTCAGAGCTCGTATAGCTCCTGGTGGTGTTGATTATAGAGCGGTTGCTGTCATTCTCAGTGATAAATCAATGTTGTTAGAAGGGGTTGGTGGACGAATGAGAGTAGTTGATGCACCAGTGGAAAATATGTAAATGAAACTTGAAGAGTTTCCAATTAGATCAATTGAAAGAATAAATACGTTTTACAATAAAATGACATATAGTGTTGTTAGTGTCAATCTGACTGATGGTCAGGTCAAGAAATTGCGATCAAAATCCGCTAAAGAATGTGGAACAACAAAAACGTTAAAACCAGCGCAGATGTCCGGCGGTACACATAAAATATCACTGACGGATCGTCAAATAAAACATTTCAATGATGCAATGAAAAATAAGCGAGGGGTTCAAATAGAATTTTCGAAAGCTGCAATCGCGAACATGATAAAATCAGGTGGTATATTTCCATTGTTAGCTGCAATACCAGCATTGATTGCAGCGGCTGCCCCAGCAGTGGCGAAAGCGGCGGCGTTGGGAGCCGTTGGGACCGCGGCAGGAATGGCGTTGAAAAAGGCAACTGGGAAAGGATATAAAAAAAAGAGACGATCCGTTCACGGATTGGGTCTAAGACTACCAGGAACCCCGTATTCATGGTACAGCGGGAGATCCGTTCACGGATCCGGCCTAAGAATACCAGGAACGGTTTATTAGTTGAAAACCCAATTGTTGAGGAACCTATGGTTCCCATGTCCAATTTTGATTTAATTGATGCTGCTAAAACACTAGCGATAAAAAACTTCAGAGGGGTTTTTATGAGAGATCAATTACCGAGAAAACCTAAACGTGTTGAAACCGGTATCATCAATCTTGATAACAGTAACGGATCGGGAACTCACTGGGTTGCATACGCGATTGATCCACGTGGAATTGTCTATTTCGATTCATATGGGTTAGCTCCGCCAAGAGAGTTTATGCGGTATATAAATTCTTCGATGAAACTCAAAGAGTTTCCGATTTTTTATTCCACGCTGCCAACACAACAATTAAATGATCCACCGATATGCGGCCGTGAAGTATTAAATGTCCTCGCGGATATTTCATCGTCACAGAAACCACCTCATCTGGTTGTAAATAAATACACGAGTGGGAAATTACAAGGAGAATCAATAAATTGAAAATACTAGAATCTTTACAATAATGATTAATATTTGGGGACAATCTCTGTCAATGTCGAAACCAACCAAGAAAACATCTGCGGGTTCTATCGAGGATGTAAAAAAAATAATTGAAGATGAAATCGCTGAGACGTTAAATTTAGTAGATGTTGACCCGAACGAAATAGTTGTATTTCAAGATCGCCAGGGTAAATTGAAAAGCAGTAATGTGTCATTGGATGACATTTTGATACGGCAGAGCGATGCCGCTGAAAACTCTATTGCGCTGTATTCCAGCGGTGGACGACTTAAACCCGGCGCACTTGTGTCTACGATCACCGACAAGATCGCCGCCCACGACAACATGATTGCCACCCACGACAACAAGATTGCCGCCCACGACAACACGATTACCACCCACGACCGTGAGCTGGATGATCATATACGAGGTTATAATAGTTTTCGCAAAAATGTCATACATAAATTCTTTGGAACCCCGCTTGTGGTTGGCATGACTCTCGCTGAAATTAAAAACTTTCTATCGCTATTGTTTTTTAACAAAGACGCGGGAAGAATGATGAATGAAAATGAAATCAAGGCAAATTATCTCGATATTTACAATGATATTTTTAAAATAGTAGAAAATCTTGAGCGGGTACAAAAACCCACCAACGACGTCGTTGTTAAGTTTTTTGGAAACCCGCACGTAGCAGGCATGACTCTCGCTGAAATTAGCGAGTTTATCGGCAAGCATACTCACAATGCCTACATCGCTAATAGTTTCTTTGGTGCCCCAGCTACATCTACAATGACTCTCAAAGATATTAATATGTTTATGGTGAGACAAACAACACTTAATACCATCGTTGATAAATTTCTTGGGAGAACACCTGTGTCTGAAACCACATCGTTTGCAGGTATGACTCTCGCGGAAATTAAAAGCGCGTTTGACGAACAAAAATCCACCAACGAAATTGTTAATAAGTTCTTTGAGGGTATTACACCCCAAACTATCACGGTGAAACTTTCTAATATCAACCGGTATATTGAAAACCAAACACAGCTTAGAATCAACAATTTTCTGATGTCATTCTTTTTTAGCAAGAGGGATGGAAAGATGATGTTTCCTAACGAAGTCGAGGCAACTTATCTCGATATTTACGGCGATATTCTTAACCTAAAACACGATTTTAAAAAGGTAAAGATTCCGCATCCCCACATAGGCGTTAAAAATATCGTGTATACGGTTAGTCATGGAACCATGGATTGGATAAGAGACGTTTATACTACATTGTCCATCGGTATCTGGGGTCTCCCCGGCATAGCGGGCCCTGACTACAAGCCAACATGGGCCGATGGTATCTACAGGCTAACGTGGATCTCTATCGATCAATTTAATATGATCGCGGACGGTAAAACCTACTCTGGTGGCACCGCGACGTTAATTACGGATGGTCGCAAAAAAGATTTTAATGTCGTCGCGGTTGATAGCTCCACCGTTAGATCAAAAATAACTTGGTGTTTAGAACTTGTAGACGATTTTTCGGATGAAGCTGATATACCTACAGTGTCCTAACCCATCTACTCACCTGACCCCCGCAACGATGGCGAATAATTGAAAACACTAACGGATTTAAAATAACAATGACATCATTGACGGAGTCAACGAAATCAACTGAACCGATAATAATCCCAGAGGTATCACAATCGCATCGATATCGATATGATACCGTGAAAGAATTTTCCGCGAACCTGAAATCATTTTCTGAGCGCTATCGTGAAAAAATGAAAAAATACCGCAGAAAAATTACCGCCATCGACATTACCGTGTACTCAGTGTCCGGTGTGATGGCCAGCGCCGGAGTTATTTTGTCGACGGTGACCATGATGGCTCCGATTGCAGTTCCAATTGCTATCTCCGCGGCAACAACAATTGCGGCAGTCGCCACCGCGATAACTAAAAAATTATCATCGTGTTCTCAGAAAAAACTCAGTGATTATACAGCTCGGTACAGGGTGGTATTTGACGCGTACTCGAAATTATCCGAGTTGATCTCGCTTTCGATAGATAATTCAGTGATATCTGATGTTAAATTTTCCACGATGACCCAGTTGTATAACTCCGCGATGTTGAAATTGGAAATTGAAGACAGCGTTAACAATAATGTCACTACAATTCAACGAATTGCAACTGCTTCAACGAATCGCGGAGAATACCACTCCGATACGAACAAGCATGATATCAATAACATCAACAAGTCCTGAATTTAGTGTGAACTTTCCTTCTCCGATTCCAGTGCGTGAGATCGCGCTGGCAAAATTACGTGTATACCATAGCTGGCCTAATATCAGATCTGTTGCATTTGGTGGTCAGCAACCCAATAACGCACTGGTGTTCTCGTATAAGAATAAACCCGATGGTACTCCAGCGTGGGAAACTGTTTCGTTACCAACCGGATCGTACCAAACTGAGCAAATCGATGCTGAAATTCAGCGTAGAATAAAATCAATTACTGAAAAAGAATCAAAAATAGCTATTAAACTTCATGAACCGACGCTCTCGTCGTCGATCGAAATAAGCACAGAGGGATACATTGTAGATATCTATAACAGCTCGTTAAGAACAGTGTTAGGATGGCCCGAAAAACCACCGGAAAAATCCACCGCCGACATAACCACGGACGTACAATCATATCATGAAATCAATCCCAGTTATCGAGATAATTTATCTGATATAAGAAAAGGAAGAATCGGCGATAGATTTATATTTACCAACAAAGACACATTGCAATGGGATTTTATCATTAAAAGAACAGCCGACTCATCTGTTACTATTTCATTTACGCTAACTGACGTCCGTGGTTATTTTAATGAAATTAAACAATTATATGAAACACAACTAGAACAACTACGGAAAACAAAATCGCAAAAACACGTTGAAATAATAAATCAACTTATATCTGACATGGAATATATCTATGAACTAATTATTCAAACAATAATTAATGACAACAGCGACAATAAACAACGATTCCTAACCGATTACAATATCACAGAGGACAATCTGCGTAATTTCAAGTTTCCCAAATACAACGCTGATGAACTAGCAAGAATTGTTAAAACCGATATCAAGGCGCTACAAAAAGCAGATTCAACTATCCTCAAGTATAATAATGATCCAGATGGCGGTGGTAGGCATATTGCACCGAACAATGTGAATATATCCTCAGTGATTGCTCTCAATTTAGTATGTGATGTTATCGAAGGAAGCTATCAAATTAATCTAGAGCAATCAAATCAAGCTCAGCAGGGATATATTCTTTATTCGTTTGCACCAACAGCTCCTCCAGGATTCCTAATTATTGAAAATCCAATTAATCCTGTCTACATGCGATGCCATAATAATTCGTTAACGAGAATTAATTTCCGACTCACCGACCAGTCAAATAATTTAATTGATCTACAAGAGGAGGTGTTAGCGATTAGTTTGTTTGTGAAATCATAAATGATTTTCGTCCTAAAGACTGGATCAAATATTTGGTTGAACTCGTAAAAAAATTATTAACCTGTAGCAGCAGAGAGGGTGAATGACAACGACGCTGGCGTCGATGACGAAGTCATCGAGGAAGTCATCAAGGAAGCGTTGGTTGTCGACGCTTTTTTATACAATTCGACGCTTTTTTACGATTTCGACGCTTGTCGCTTGTTGTAGGGTTCACCCTCTCTGCTGCTAGAGGATATTACTTAGTTTATCACAGAAATCGACGAAGTTAATTCTGTGGAAGACATCTGTGGAAGTATTAATAATCTGGTCTACCATGTTAGACAGACAGAAAAATCCAGCTAAAATTTTCTCCCGTGGAAGACACAAGAACACGAAGGTGATATATGTTACTCAACGATACACTCAAATTCCAAAAGTGATCCAAGACAACTACAACATGTTAGCGGTGTTTAACGGGTTGATAATCACACGCTACGAAATATCTGGCAAACTTGGTGCTGCGGCGATTTCGACCATAACCAATTTAGAAATTTCTTCAGAGTTGCTCAATCAAACCTTCATGGATTTGTAACGATAAATATACATCAGATCCTCGAAGAAGATATCGAATAGGATTAGACGCCGTATACGATTACTTCATCGTTCTCTAGTTAATTTAGTTGTTTGTGCTTCCCCGACGTTTGCCATTTATATATAAAATTATACTTTTAATTTGGAAAATCTGCGATTTTCATCGTTGAAAACTACCCGAAAGAGGGATATCTAAATAAAACAATCCATAGGATTTTCAACGATAAAAGCCTAGGACCTCATCACATTGATGAAATTACAGGAAAGTGTTATTTTGTCAAATGGTGGGCTAGATATAAAGGTGGGCTAAACTTCTCTGCTGTTGCATCGAAACAATATTACTGAATCATAAAGTTTGATGAAACATTCTAAAATCCCTAGGCAGTATAATTTGCACAGAACTTGCTGGAACATTCCAGATATTAAATGTTACATTTGATCAGTTGGGTCTTGTCGGGGAATGCAAATTTGAGTATTAAGATGCACACAATATAATCAACAAGTGATAGTTACCTGACTAGCTCTTATTTAACCATTAAAATATACCATTATTCTGCTAAACAGTTCGTCCCAATGCATAAAAAGGTTGCAGAAGAGTCTTGGGTATCTTCTGTGTGCGGTATTCTACTATATGACAAGATTTCCATTATTTACAAACACCACATTGAATATTTGGTGTCTAGAAGTGAGTCAATATCCTGAGATGAGTCTTATTAATCCCTAAATGATAATCCAAGGGAGATTCAAGGCCCACAAGTACGAATAAACTGTCTGTACGATTTTGGACCACGAATTTGATAGTTCACTGACCACTTGTCACCAGCAGGTACCTCGGGAGGTCTCCAATTTCTCATAAAACACAGATTTGTAACGATATAATAAACAGGTATTTATGATTATTTTGTTTCATTAATGGTCCTTTGAAGCAAACAGATCTCGGGATATTATTCCTGTTCGACAAGTGATTCTTCTTTGTCACCTTGATTAGATTAAAAACAATGAGTAACTTAAAAGAGGATCACTGTGATCAATGACATTTGATTCATGCAAATTTTAAATGTGACCTCATCACGCATCAAAGGTCTGACCAATGCCATTGTCAGCTGAAGGAACATATTCCTGCTCATTATCATTTTCAAGAGCTTTTTATGCCATAGCTCAAGTAACTGCGCAAGATGGGAATACTTCAGGGATTTTAATTTATATAGGATCGATTTCTGATCAACTCAAAGCGTGTCAGTTGCGACTGAATCAACCACAATCTTGTCACCAGCTAGGTCATTGCCTTGTAGTTATAAATGAATATCCTCAAAGGGTAAAGAAGATACTATTCAGACTTCACTGGTACTGAGACTAGGTATGATGCAAACTTCACACAACGGAGAAAATAGAACATTCTCATTAGAAAAAGACTTCTCAAAAAAGGTAAAGTATCCCACAATAAAAGACGCTTAGATGCTCCTATGCCTTTAAAAGTTTATTATGGACGTGATTGGTGGTATCACCCATCAGTGATATAGAACACTTCGACATGAATGGTTCATAATTCTCCATAATAAAATCAGACTGGGATTTATTAGATCCAACAAATATATTGCCTTCAATACATGACCGTGACATTAAACTCTTAGAAATAGAGCCTTTGGAATTGGGCTGTCATGATTATGAGCCATATTTGTCAATGTGTAGCAATCAGAAATTTCGTTTCCTTTTTTCTTGCAACGTAAGAAGAGACCAGGATCTAGAATCAAACTTCTCTGGAGTTGGATTTTTAATAGTTGTACCAGTTTGAGTTCAGTTAGTTAGATATATAAATATCTTGATTTTGATATGTATTTGTTAATTTCTTTAAATTAGAAATAACGTAGGGTTTATTCTGCAATAGTTACATGTTGGACAAGATACAGATTTCTAAACATTTATATCAGAAACGTTATTTGTAGAAGATGTGCCAGATTGAAATTTGGAAGGGCTCGTATTAGTCTGAGATACTTTGTTACAAGACGACGACTGAGTGGGAGACTTGTATACAATATAAACTGTATGAGCTATGGAAAACTCGTCAGTAGTACGAGCAGCATTTTCAAACATTTCGACCATACTCTAATCAGGGTAAGTATAAATGCCATTATAGGCACAGTTTTTGAACTCCTCAAATAATACGAGTTGTTTGAGTCTTTCATAATCTTGTTCAATCTGTTTGACTAAGCACCACCTATCGAATATCTGCTATTTTCCTATTAGTGGATAACAGACGCAGGTGCAGCATCATCCAACCACTTTAAAACTGCTTTCGAAATTTGAGTAAAATATCAAGGTCACCTATGTGACCGTCCACTGTATTTTTTCTTCTATATTTACCTTTTTGAAGAATCTGTTCACAGTATGATCCTCCGCCAAACGTTTCAAATATATTTTGATATCAATACTACGTTTAAACATTTTGAAATAATGACGATTAAAACCATCTTTAAACTATATAATTATTTCATGTATCTGATTTGTTTTGAAAATGCTGGCAAATTATTGCCGCAACATTTTTATATAAAAAATGTATAACCAATTGGCATTGCTAATTGCACCACTAAATAGTTTTAAAAGGAAGTAAACCTATTTCAACAGTATAGACACACGATTAAGTAAATACTATCTCGTGATAACTCGAAAATCTGCATGGTATCTACTTTTCATACCTTTGTAACTGGCTGAATGAGATACAGTCTATGTGACTAACATGGTTTAATCTTTGCACAAATGCTCAGTAACATTGTTAAACACTTTAATAAGTTTTTATCAGTTTAATTCTCATGGAATCTAAGAATTAACAACTATTTTAGTACATTGTGGGATTTGTATATATATATATATATATATATATATATATATATATATATATATATATATATATATATATATATATATATATATATATATAGACGGTCTAACCAAGATTCATCATCTAACAAATATTTCCTAATTGTGAGATTATAAACAAACTGAATTTACTTTTAAAAATTAAGAAGCTCAAACTTATAAACATGTTATCGTTTTAAGAATTTTTTTTCAATTTTACTTCTCTCTTTTTTCTATTTATCAGATGTTAGTGGTTTCTCTACCGTTCATAATAATTACAAACAGCAAAATACTTACTACAAAAGCAACATGACCAAAATAATCAGATCACATAACTAAGGTTTGTCCAGCCCATTATTAGGTCAGCTAATTATGCTAACAACACAACAAGATGATGTTGCTTTTGCACTTTATGTCACTTAAATAAATAGTTAGAAATGTTAAATCCTGATTTGAATGTATCATTGAAATGATTTAAAGTGCTACAGCTTCCATAACTAGTGCCTACATTTCCACTTCCTACATATTATTTAATTCATAGTGTATGCTTCTTAGTAAGCGTAAATAACTCTTTAATTAGTTTAAATGATATATTTTCTGTAGCTTTTTAACTAATACAATTCGTCTTTGTCGAAAGTCATTATAAATATGTTGAATATCCACCTAGGTATCCTCTTTAATATTCAGTTCACGTTGTAATTATTCAGATATGCTCCCTTGAATTATTGTGTTCATCTGCAATGAAATGTTTAGTATCTCTTATATTATCGCTTCAATTTGTACGTCAGTTTTTAATAATGTACGCTGTTTCAATAACGTTTCTTATCAGCAACAATGCAACCTCCTACTCTTTCGATTAATGGTTTGTTCTTATCTTGTATTGTCTTTACTACTTGATGTTGAGAAAGACCAATGTATACCGCATTTATACTCCCAGATTCATCTACTACATCTTTACTGTGGCTTTCAATATTTGTTTCATTTTCATGCATGGCCTCTATTCTAACCTTATGCCAACCTATATTTTTAATTTATAATGTTTTAATGGATTCCACAGTTTCAAAACTATATATCATTATATGTATAATATGAAATGATTGCTTATCGCCGATTATTAAATTCTGTTTAATTCAAGTATACAGATTCTTATATATATCATAATAACGCTTTATTTGGTATATTTTGTCTGTCTGTATATACAGATGAGTATGTTGTATTATTATTTACATCGTATGTTAAGCTATTATTATTAGCTTTTCTGCTTATCTTTTATTTGTGTAAACACTATTATAGTCATACAATCGAACTCTCTTCTTCAAGTGTCAGACGCTTGAGGTTAGTTCATTTTGTAATAAATACTGTTAAAAAAATATATCTGAGCAGCAGAGGGGATGAATCAGACATGATTGCAAACAAAAGTAAGGCTTCTATGGCTGAGTACCCTTAGAGATGGTGGGTATATGTCAGTCATAAAGACGTATTTATGTCCTATGGAGAGTGATCGGGACATAAAAAATCGAGAGAAAAAAATTTTAAAAAAAATAATAAAGTCCCCATTTGCCAAATGGGGACTTAGTAATTTTGTCTTTGCAAGGGTCTCCGTTGGGTTAAAAAAACTCACCCGTTGATTTGATCAAGTCTGATACGATATCGTGTTCGAGGGTTTTTAGGATTTCAACCAAATATTTGATCAAGTCCGATACGATATCGTGTTCGAGGGTCATGTAAATTTATTGTGACAAATCCGTGTGGGGCCGACTGAGCATGACTAAAGAAATTTCTAAATTGATTGAAGTCCATATCAGAACACCATGTCTGCCAAATATTTCGTAGCGTATGTGTATCAACGCCGTTGAATACAGCAAGAATATTACAGTTATCTCTGATCACTTTTGGAATCTGAGTGTAGCGTTGAGTGACATATATCACATCAGTGTTTTTGTGCCTGCCTCGGGAAAATATTCTAGCTGGTTTTTTTTGTTTATCTAACATTACATCGTCGTATACAACTAAATTGTTAATATTTCCATCGAGATCTTCTACTGATGGTGCCTCGTCAATATCGGTTATAAATTCAATAATACCCTCGCCGGCAATCTCTGAAGCGTTTTCATTAAAATCTTTTAGCACTTCATAGCATGGTTGATCATCTACGCTAGGGGAAATTAAATACAACTTATCCCACTTCATCCATCTCATTATTAAATTGAGCAACAATTGCGTCTTGCCGGATCCAGATGGCCCGATTATAATTGCGCGGATAGAGTTTGGTAGCGCTGAATGATGCTTAACTGTTTCTCTTGTTTTAGTCGCTAAAAAATCAATTATATTTATATCTCTATACATAAATTATGCATCTATATTGTGTGAAGTGTAAAACGCGTACTGGCACAAATGATGTGACGACGATTACAACTAAAAATAACAGATCAGCACTTACTGGTAGATGTGCAACATGTGGTATAAAAAAGTTTAGATTTGTTTCCCTTGATAAAATCAAGGATTTAAAAAAAAACGAGTAGGTGATATCGCAGCCAAGTTAGTAAAACTCCCTGGAACCCCATAGGCAAAGTATCCAGGAGAAAAGCACCTTCCAGGATATAGCTACTGTGGCCCAGGAACACGATTGGATATCAGACTTGATGATCAAAACCAAGCTCGACGTGGTGAAGAACCAATAAACGCTATTGATAGGGCGTGTCACGCACATGATGTTGCTTATAAAAGCAGCAATTTGCAACACAGACATCTAGCAGATGTGAAATTAATTCATGCATTAAGTGCTATTCCTGATAAATCCTTGAAAGAAAAATTGGCTTCATGGTTAATAAAATCGGCTATGAAAAGCAAATTGATGTTAGGTGCTGGTAATTAATAACAACATGGAATCTATTTACTATTCTACAAAAGGATACTGGCGGGGTAAAGCAGCAATCAATAAACTCGCTAGTGCTGCAAAAGTGAAAAAAACTACAGCTGCTAATTGGTTATCCAAACAGGCGATATTGCAAATTTATCTACCACCGCCTAAACAAATTAATTACTCGCATTTTGATGTGACTGTCCCTAATGAAGTTCATCAGGCTGATATATTATTTTTACCTAATGACAACGGTTACAAATATGCGTTAACTGTAGTTGATATTGCAAGTCGATACAAACAAGCAGAACCGTTAAAAACAAAATCAGCAACTGAAGTGGCTTTTGCATTTGAAAGGATTTATCGAAAGGGTCCTCTGCGTTGGCCAAATCTATTACAAGTTGATCCTGGCAAGGAATTTCAGGGTGCAGTGTTATCAACAATGAAGAATCATAATGTCACCAACAGACGAGGACATACTGCGTTACATCGTGATCAGGCAATTGTTGAACGATTTAATCGGACGATTGCTGAGCGGTTATTTGGATATCAATACGCAAAAGAATTCATACAAGAAAAAAGATCCCGTGAATGGGTTAAAAGATTACCAGCTGTGATTACCGCACTGAATAATGAGATTACTAGAACAATTAACATGAAACCTAACGACGCGATTAAAAGGAAGTCTATATCTAAAATGGAAATTCAAAGAAATTCTAGCGTTTCCCAACCAATTCTTGGTAGTAATATCACTGTTAGGTACTTATACGAACCAGGAGAGCTTGAAGGTGGCAGAAAAACGGCTACTGATCCTATTTGGAGTGTTACTGCACACAATATATCTAGTATAACACGATCTACAGGTGGAAACGCTAGCGTTTCTAGACCTCCAGTCTATAGACTGGATTCAACTGCCCCTCAACGAGGATTTACTCGTGAACAACTGCAAGTGATACCCGAGGATACTCAATTACCGCCGCGGGGTCTTGACTAGCACCTCTTCGTCTGTTGCACTCAAGACAAGTCAGCATCACATTATCTCTGGTATAACCAATACTGCTATTCTGTCTGTCTACGGTAAATTGGAGAGAATCCCTATCTGACCAACACCAATTCATTACACAATTGCAACTCGCGCAGTGATTATTTTGTTGCTGTTTCAACGTCATTATTAATTCAGCATCGATGTCAAATTCTCGTTTATTTCTTTTATCCTGCTGTTTATAACCAGAAAGTTTTTTTCTGATTATGTCCTTGACGTTGTCAGCGCTGATAGTATCACTTATTGCATTGTCATTAGGATTTTCAAGGACGATTCTTCGAAGCTAATTTATATTTCGTACTCTGGATACTGCGAGATAGACTAAATTTGACCATTCGATGCGATTATCTACCATCCAAACAATTGTATCCGATATAGTTAATCCCTGTGAAGAATGTATTGTTGCTGCGTATCCTAGCGTCCACGGGGATTTATTAGCACGCAATGCATCTTCAACGACCCTGATATCAACCAGCACAATATCATTTGATACGAGAATTTGTTTTTCACTTTGTCCTGGAATATCAACTTCTATATTCTGCTTTCGTATATCCGATGGCCTATAACACAACGGTACTGGAAGTGTTGCAAAAAATTTTTTATGCAATTCAAATAACTTCATCTGAAGTGTGTCTCTGACTATTTTTCTACTTGCAATTATCAAATCATTTGGTCTCCACATTTCCCAAAAATTATTCATTGGAGTTTCTGAAATTATTTCACGCGCTATTTCACATTGGATTCTATCCGGTTGTAATCTAATTAGTTTCTTAAATTCTCGTAATTTTTCATCAAGTGATCTATAATCAGTGGTAATTTCTTCATAATAGTCTACAAAACCCTTTAGCCATTCATGTGGGGATGCACCGACCAATGGTGGTGGTTGGCCGTGATCACCGCACATGATGACTTTTGAATTTTTCAATAACAACCACTCAAGAAATATTTGTAATACATCTAATGACACTGTGCATATTTCATCCGAAATGATGATTCCAGGAATAAATTTCTCGCCCATACGCTCAAGAGTCCATTTATCTCCTTTCCATCGAAAGAAACTGTGATAAGTACAGGCATTTACCCCTCGCTGTATCATTTCTCTTGCAAGTCTGTGAGTTGGTGTTAGCACAATCATGTTGGACTTCCCACGGAATAATTCAATTGAACGAGTTGTTTTTCCTGACCCACCACAGCCGTTTAAATAAACTGTTTTATATCTACAGATTGGATCAGAACACGGTGGTGCATTAGAAAATTCTGATTGAATCTCTTTGAGATTCCGATAATTATTTTCAATCGTAACATTTGCTGATTGAATATAATCATGAAGCATTTCTCGCTTAATTCTCCATGACCCCCAATTCTTGTCCCCTCACTTGTCAAGGAATTTATGAATTCAGCCATTTTTCTAATTATGTAAAATGAATCAGTGGCAACTCTAACTGCGGTGTTCGGAAAATTATTGATCATCGAAAACAGATTAATAGAAGCATAACCGAGCATAGAAGCTCTCAAATGTGTGTACTGCGGATTGTATCCATCGTTGTAGGTAACAATTGTACCCAATTTGGTTCCATCGGACATAAATGCGTCTTTACGATTGACATATATCCTCTTATTCGTTAAATCCGCGATTACAAAATCGTATTCAGCATTGTCTATAATCAACCGTGAAGAATATCTTGTATTGTCGTATTTACCACCCTGGGTAAGTAAATTTACCGATTATTCTTCTATTGAGATCTTTTGCTTCGTTGTTTCAGATTTCAAATATCTATTGGGCCAATCCATGATTTGTTGTTCATTAAAATCAGGAAACAGTTTTCGCTGTTCGCTAATTATTTTTTCTAGATCAGGTTGTGGTGACCAGACTGATTTCTGTGCTTGATAGGATATAATCGCTTCACTGACAATTAACGATTGTTACATCCCACAATCAATCATATATCTCAATAGCACTATTGGCATCCAGTGTTTTTCAGACATGTGTTTACCAATTCAAAGATAACTACACGGATGAAGTCCTGTAGCCAATTCAAATGATATTACACGAGCGAATCCGGTTAAATCAAAATCAGGCAGTGGTCCATTAATCGCAACACGGGCCATTTCATGTGTAGGATGTCCAAATTGTTTGAAATATTTCTCGCATTCTCCATACCCGAGAAAACTCCCTGGATAACACGCAATCATATCAACGGAAATAACGGTTTCAGTATCGTATTTTGTATTCCATAACCCTCCATGGCTGTATTCAAGACAGCTCAATCTGACATCTGATAAAAACTCACTTCTCGTTGGTTTCCACGCGTTTTTCTTCCTAGCAAAATGTGCTGCAACCGAGGGAAATGTAAAACATTTTGTTAATAATTGATCTTTTATTCCCCCCCAGAAAACTCACTAGCTAGTTGTTTCATGTGATTAGGCAGCTCTTCAGTACGGTACAATTCTCCGTTGGGTCTTACAAACTGATCAAATCTACATTCATCGTCTGAAGCACTATGAAATAGCCACATTGACACAGGGTCTTCTTTACTCAAATTGTAAATAGCATCAAATAATTTCTGCTCGGAAAAAAACTCTTCTGTTGGGGGAATATATTTTACGGTTCTATCCCGTGGGAATATTGTTACTGCAGATGACCACGCGTGTTCGTTATAATCAATAATTTGGATTGGCGCACCTTGTCATTGATATTTTGATTCGTATAATACTTCTCCGTTTATTGTCGTTACTGATATTGGAAATCTCAATGATGTTTCTAATTTGATTATATCCTGAATTGTTGCCCCATGCTCTTTCACCGTTAATTCCCATTCGGTTATTTTTTTTCGTCTTAGATCAGTCAGTTTATTTCCCCGGGATGCATTTGTGAAGTGTTCTATTATTCGTGTTGCTACACAATTGAGTTGCAAAGAATATTTCATTGGTGCTAGTTTTGCAATATCAGGTTTTTCATTTAACGGATATATCCCGTAAACAACTGCTGTTACAGGATAAGATCTTTCGTAGTATGGTTTGTCAATTCCAGTCAAAATTCCTGGTTTGGAATCTTGATTCACAGTGACAGTTTTTTTATCCTTGAGATTGGGTTCGTATTTATCCCTAATGATCCAATTTCCAGTGTCGTCACGGATAAGGAATTTTATTCTGAAAAAATACCTTTTCTGCGAAAGATGTGAGATTATCACTGCTGCTTTTTCATCATTCATGGTAGCGTCAACACGGCCATCAATTCGAAATGTTGACCAACAATGAGATGCTCCATCACGCTTGAATTCATTAAAACAGTCTCTGATTTTACTAATCATGGCTCTATCAAGAATTTTATTCTTTGGTGTATCAGAAACTCTATCGAGACTGAATTGAGCATTTTTTCAAGGCGTAATTTCCGATAATCTCTCGAACTTCTTCATATCAGAGATTCTATCGGGATTAATTTTCAATAATCTCTCAAACTTCTTCATTAGACGTTTTGGTTTATCGAGATTAAATCTAGGATTAATTTTCGATAATCTCTTGAACTCCTTCATATCAGAGATTCTATCGGGATAAATTTTCAATAATCTCTTGAACTCCTTCACTAGACTTTTTATGGTTTATCGAGATTAAATCTAGGATTAATTTTCAATAATCTCTTAAACTCCTTCATGTTACCGTCTACTAGACGTTTTTTTGGTTTATCGAGATTAAATCTAGGACTAATTTTCAATAATCTCTAAAACTCCTTCATGTTACCGTCTACTAGACGTTTTTTTGGTTTATCGAGATTAAATCTAGGATTAATTTTTAATAATCTCTTAAACTCCTTCATGTTACCGTCTACTAGACTTTTTTTGGTTTATCGTTACCGTTTACTAGACTTTTTTTGGTTTATCGAGATTAAATCTAGGACTAATTTTCAATAATCTCTTAAACTCCTTCATGTTACCGTCTACTAGACGTTTTTTTGGTTTATCGAGATTAAATCTAGGACTAATTTTCAATAATCTCTTAAACTCCTTATCAAGATTAAATTGAGCATTTTTCCAAGGCGTAATTTTCGATAATCTCTCCAACTTCTTCATACTATAATTAAAACAAACATTTAAATGAAAGATTTATGTATAATGAATCACTGCAAATGACTCATGATTGGATCGACGACACCGTGTAACAAATCATTCAGAAATGAATTCTGTGGGTATCATATGTAAAGTTTTCGACGTGGAAGCCTTGGTCCGTTACCCTGCATACGATGTGGGGTTGGGGTCAGGGGGAAATCACAATTATGTCTGAATTGTGGTGGTAAACGATACAGGGAGTTGAAGCGTTAGTATGACAAAAGAATCAAAAATGGAAAATCATATGAATTTTCAATCAAAAAATCCGACCCTGACTGTGTCCTTGACCTTGACTCTGTCAAGGACAAAGTCAGTATCCCTGACAAAGTCAGCGACAAAGTCATAAGAACTCCCCAAGACTACATTGAAAGATTTATTATTAAACCAAACAATGAATTATACAAATAGTATTAGTATACGAATAAACCAAGAATTCAGACCACACCCTGTGATTTTAAATTATGAAGCATCTAGTGATGGTACTGTCAGACACTGCATTTTGAAGAAACAAGTTGGTGCTGACAATGGTATGGGTTGTTTGGTGTTTACTGTTGGGGGAAAGAAGAGATATCTCAATCACAGAATAGTGTATGAGTGTTTCCATGGATTGATCAATGATGGTTTTGTTATCGATCATAAAGATTCCAATCCAAAGAATAATTCTTTATCAAATCTGCAAGCTATTACACAAAGTGAAAATTTGAAACGAGGAAAGACTGGAAAATACTCGAAAAAAGCGAGACCAGTAAAATCTTTGAATACAACAAATAACGAAGAAAAAATATTTCAGTCTATGAATAGCGCCAGTGGGTACTTCGATATTTGTCCATCTTCTAAACGACTCGTTGCCGAAGGAATAACCAAGACGGCCATTTAAAAAAAGACAGGACAAAAAATTCAATTCATTTATGCATATACTGAAATATATTTTTCATTTAGAAATATAGAATTGTTATCGAATATGAATTCTGAAAATATGAATAGCATTATAGCTGAAATTTTAAAATTGAAAAGTCAGGATATCAAACTATCAGATGGGTTAAATCCTGATCAAATTGTGTCTGATTTTCAGGATATAGAATACGGAGTTAACACTAACAAGTATATGCTACCAAAGAAATATGCGCTCATCAAAAAAATTCAGAATTCTATTCGGGACTCTCTTGCATTTTCCAGTGAAGTAAGTGTGTTTGTCCCGTTATATACTATCGTAGAGGGAATACGAAAAGAATTGGGTAACGAATACGAATTGAAAAAAGAGGATAATTCTAAAATTAGAAACCTACGAGCGTTAGTTCAAGAAAATGAACGATTTTGACCGTGACCGACCCTCAAAGAGATTTTGTAGTTTTTTGATTGTGACCGACCCTCAGAGAGATTTTCATTTTTTAAGCACTTTTTGATTGAAAATGTCAAAATCAGTCAATAAAAAATATTTCACACACACTGAATAAAAAATATTTCACACACAGTAAATAAAAAATCGATAGGCCGTTAATGGTTGGTTTTCCCGATACGACTGTTCAGATTGATCAAAATAGAATGGAGCAAGTGTCAGAATTAATTATTTTATTAAGAAATATGACACTTGCGCCATCACTGATAGAGCCATTAAAACAACAAAATAACGCTTCCATGATCGTGTTAAAAATCATCTGACATGTCTGACATGTAACAAAAAATGGCGCAAGTTTCAGTATTATTATTTTATATACAATTTGGACACATCCTCCATCACTGATAGAGCTGTTAAAACAACAAAATAACGCTTCCATGATCGTGTTAAAAATCATCCGACGTGTCGAATTAACTGAAAAGTGTTTTCGTCGGTTAGGTCAGGTTCGGAAAATTGTTTTACGATTGAAAAATTGTTTACGATTTCAAATAATGGTCAATGAAGCATTAACGACCCGATTGGCTCGTGAAAGACTAGATGCAATCAAGAGATTTATACCAATTCGAGACTCTGTAAGGAATAAACTGCAACAACGACAGAGTTTACAAACGGATTTTGCTGTGGGATCTGAAGAATTGTTTAAACCAGTAACCACAGCAACGAAAGGGGTAGAGCGTGCTATACGGGGAGATGTTCCCGAGACGGGGAAATCTCTTATTGGTGAACTTGAAAAAATAACTGAACAAACAAAACAAGCTGTACAAAAAATGGAATCTAAAACACCTGAATCGAAAAGAACAGTAGATGATTTACGCGTGAGATTTAACGAGGAAGGGTTAGCAGCAATTGATGATACTGATTCAGCAGAAATTCCTGCGCTTGTTGTTACGACTTATGAAAACAGGAAAAAAATGTTGAAACCAGAACATCACAAGTTTGTTAGGAGTATAACTCACTGGGCTGATATATTCTACAGAATCGAAACTAAAAAAAGTCAAATTAATACCGATAATGCATCATACATTGGATATATCAATGCGGTGGGTACAGTGTATAAACGATTTGAAGAACTAAAACAACAACAAAAACCGCAAAAATTGCAAGGAAAGCGACAGCAACCTGAAAAGAAAATATTTTTCTCGCCTAAAAAACAACAACAACTACCACCTGATGATTATTTACAACCCACGGATACAGAAAAACTGGATGAAGCAACTAGTTATAGCGGGAAGGGATTGCCAGATTCCAGTGAAAATCCAAGGATTTCATGTCCTGGTAGTGTTCTCAGTGATATATCACGATTAGAAGTTCTTGTAGGAGGGTTCCGAGCTGGAAATAACTCTCCAGAAATAATTAATGAAGCATCTGATATCTGTAGACGGTTATTTCAAGGTGGTATCATGGATATCAGCACATATCGAGATTTCATTGGCGAGTTATCAAGTGGGTATCATAGTGACTGAATTTATAATTGAAAAATTGTTTTACAATTGAAATCTACGATTTATAATAATGATCTTACACTACAATCATGATAAACCCAATCCCCGTCTATGTAGTTAATTCACGGTTTCCAATTTATAGAGCATACTATGGTGATGGTTTAGGTAATACAATTGCAGGGTTATTTTCAAGAATGGCCCCAAAAGTGATGCCGTTAGCTAAACAATTTTCAATGAAAGCAATTGATGTTATTCGTGATAAAGGTATTAGTACTGTTGGAGATCTTGCCGGAAAAGCGTTTTCAGCCGCGAAGAATAAAATAACATCATTAGTTAGACGAAGAAAGAAACCGGTACCACTGCCATCTACAGCGGAAATGCCTGCAAGTGTTAGTAAAATTATAAATAACGCAGTAGAACAGAAACTATCATCGCTGGGGACTCCGAGTGACCAGGATAACATGCTAGCAAACATGATAGCAGGAAGTGGCTTTAAAAAACCACGACGAAAACGCTAGCGTTTTTCACGATGAAATCCTACGATTAGCAATGAAAATCTTTTACGATGAAAATCCGTAGGATTTCACGATTTAGACTCTGATAAATACAATAAAATGTTTAAACGAACAGCTGATCCCTCGCTTGATATGGAAGCCAAAGTGGGCAAAGACGATTCCGTCCGCGATTTTCAATTTTATTCGTATCACGCAACACAACCAGATCTCCGATCACGAATTGAACTTCAAGTTCATGATGCCAGTAAATACTTTTTGCCTTGTGAAGCGTTTATCGAAATCGAAGGTGAACTCGTAACAAATGTTGCAGCTAATACACCATATGACATTAGCCCAACTATTCGAGTTGGTTTTGTCAATAATGGCATAATGGCGTTATTCGAAAGTGCAAGATATCTCATTGATGGAAAAGAAATTGAATCAATAGAGCGTGATGTTGATGTTGCCACAATCATAGGGTTAGCGAGATATTCTGATGATTATACAAAATCAGCGGGTTCCATCTATGATGTTTTCTAAGGATATTACTGATCACCCTGAACACGTCCAGTATTCTAGAGTAAAGGCAACACATGCTTCTTCAGTTAATCCAGCACCAGCCGGATATTCAAGACCAGCTGGTGATTTTGATGTCATAAATAATATTACTAATTTCAATCTAGGGTTTGCAACACGCGTAGCAACGTTGCAAGGACAGCGTCGACAATTTTCATGTGCGATTCCACTGCATCATATATTTGGATTCTGTAGAAACGTCCGAAAAGTTATTTATGGAGCGAAGCATACAATAGCGCTTGTGCGAAAGGGTACTGATAATGATGCAATCTGGCGTGATGCTGGTGTTCCCGAGGGTAAAGTCATTTTAACAAAACTATCATTGTGGATGCCAGTGTTAACTCAATCAATCACAGCAGAAGAGCGATTACTATCATGTATGGATCAAGGAGGAAAGTCGTTGTTGAGTTGGTTATCAGTGACCACGGATATTAAACAAGACAATATTGATGATATATTCACATAGCACCTGGCATCAAAACAAGGTGTTTCAGCTCCACGTCATATATTTGTAGCATTACAGAATAATGAGCGAGTTGGTAATCAAGAACGAAGTCATATGATATTTGATCAGTAAGGTGTTAAAGAAGTCTCTCTGAGAATAAACGGCCAACAGGAACCATCCGTGGATATACAACTTAATTACAATCACAACCATATTGCACGTGTATATCATAATAAACTGTCATTTATGGCACGGGATCAAAATGTTGATACTGGTCTACAAATATCACAGTTGGATTTTAAGAGTTTATATCCGATCTATTACTTTTCATTGGAACATCTTGATTTAACAAGACAATCTGTCGTTAATATACACTTTAGAGCCCGTGTAACCCGTCCTGGTGGTATTATTAATTACAGAGCGGTTGCTGTCATTCTCAGTGATAAATCAATGTTGTTGGAAGGAGATGGTGGACGAATGAGAGTGGTAGATGCGCCAGTGGAAAATCTTTGATTTTCAAAAACATGTAATTGAAATCGTAAACGATTTTCTCGATTTAGATTAATCTATTATGTATAATGTCGTATAGTCATATCAATGTGTCTTTGACACCTGGTCAATTAAACAAATTGCAATCAGAATCGGCTAAGCAATGTAGAACCACAATAACGCTGAAACCTAATCAAATGAATGGTGGGGAAAATAAATTATCGCTGACAACTCGTCAAGTGAAACATTTCAATGATGCACTTGTAGCAAAAAAAAAGGTGTTCAGATTACTCTCTCTGCAGCTGCTCTCAAAAATATGATAAAATCAGGTGGTATATTCCCGTTGTTAGCTGCGATTCCAGCGTTGATTACAGCGGCTGCCCCAGCGGTGGCTAAAGCGGCAGCGTTAGGGGCTGTTGGTACCGCGGCAGGAATGGCACTAAAAAAAGCAACTGGGCAGGGTTATAAAAAAGGGGAAAGGGTCTAAGACTACCAGAAACCCCGTATTCGTGGTACGGCGGAAAAGGCCTGAGACTAGGACCGGTTTATTAACTCAAAAATCTTTGATTGGAAATCCTTCGGATTTCACGCCAATGTCCAATTTTGATTTAATTGATGCTGCTAAAAGACTCGCCATAAAAAACTTTAGAGGTGTTTTTATGAAGGATCAATTACCAGCACAACCTAATCACGTTGAAACCGGTATCATAAATCTCAATAACAGCACCGGACCTGGATTTCACTGGGTTGCATACGCTATTGATCCACGTGGGATTGTCTATTTTGATTAATATGGATTAGCCCCTCCAAAAGAATTTATGCGTTATATAAAAACTTTTCCAATGAAGACTTGGTATTCTACGCTACCAACACAACAAATGAATGATCCACCAATATGTGGCAGCAAAGTATTAAATGTCCTAAATGCTATTTCTAACTCTTTGGGTAACCCAAGTGGAAAACCACCACATGTTGTCGTAAATGAATACACTAGTAATCGCTGGCGAAAATCATAGATTTTAGAGAGAGAGTTTTACAATAGCATGATTGATATTTGGGGAAGACCTCTGAAACCCAAACCCGATGACACTGCAAAAACAACTGCAACGGGTGATATAAAAATAATAATTGAAGATGAAATCGCTGAGACGTTAAATTTAGCAAGTGTTGATCCTAATGAAATAGTTGTATTTCAAGATCGTCAGCGTAAATTGAAAACTAATAATATTTCTCTGGATGATATTTTGGTTAAACAACGAAACGCAATCGAGGATACTATCGTGTTATTTTCCGATCAGGGTAAACTCGAACCGGGTGTACTCTTCTCGACTATTACAGATAGATTCACTGAATACGATAAGGAATTTGACGATCATTTGAAAAATTATAATAATTTTCGTAGAAATGTCGTTCATAAGTTCTTTGGGTCTCCGATTGTAGTTACACCATCTATCGCTGAAATTAATTAATTTATTGATGAGACGAAAAACTTCATTGAAGACATCAAAACTGATTTTCCGAGGATGATAACAATCATTGAAAAAACAAAAATTCCTCATGAGAAAACTAATAACGTAGTATACACGATCCAACACGGATCATTTGCGTGGACACCTACAAACAACAAATTAGATATCACTGCAACCGTTAAAGGTATTTATCGATTAACACTAGTAACAACGACTCAATTCAATATTTCATCGTCAAGTTCATCCGGGGTCAACAATACGATTTCAACGATCATTGACAAGGATACAACTGAAAAGTTTACGATAACATCTACTGCTAAAATTTGGTTAGGGTTTCAACAACGTGGTATTTGGAATTCGTAGCGGATTTAAGTAAATAACGGTTTCAATTGAAATTGTAAACTGATTTAAAAATAAAATGATTTCATCATCGCAATATCGCTATGATCAGGTCAGAGAATTTCAAACTAGACTCAAAACCCTCGCCGAGGAGTATCAAATAAAAATAAAAAATACCGCCGAAGAATCACCGCAATTGATGTTACTATGTACTCGGTGTCAGGCGTTCTCGCTGGCGCCGGAATAATACTTGCATCGGTTACAATGATTGCCCCGGTCGTAGTTCCAATTTGCATTTCTGCGGCGGCTACAATCGCGGGTATATCAACCGGGATCACAAAAAAAATATCATGCAGCCAGAGTAAACTGCAAGATTACTTAATTCAATTTCATGTTGTATCAACCGCATACTCGCAATTATCCTCGATAATATCGTCATCGCTCGATGATACAATTATATCAGATAGTGAGTTCTCAGCGATGGTCAGTATTTATGATTCCGCGATATCAAAATTAGAAATACAACAAAAGTATAATAACAATGACAACACCGATGGAATTGGAGAACACAAACCCGAAAACCAGCATGATCTCAATAACCTCAACGATATCAGATAGTGAGTTCTCGATGATGGTACGTGTCTATGATTCCGCGATATCAAAATTAGAAATACATCATGAGTATAATAACAATGACAACACCGCAGGAATTACTTCAACAAATAGTGGAGAACACAAACCCAGTACAAACAAGCATGATATCAATAACCTCAACGAATCCAGAATTCAGTGTGAATTTCCCTTCCCCGGTTCCAGTGAAGGAAATCGCGCTAGCAAAATTACGAGTATACCATAGTTGGCCTAATATCAGATCAAAATCATTTGGTGGTCAACAACCGAATAATTCCCTGGTATTTGCAAATAAGAATAAACCAGACGGGACTCCAGACTGGAACGTTGTTTCAGTACCAACAGGGTCATATCAAATTGAACAAATCAATGATGAATTAGCACGTAGAATAAAATCGATTACTGGAGCAGAATCAAAAATCGCTATAACGGTTCTTGAACCCACGCTATCATCTGCCATTGAAATAAGCACAGAAGGATACGTAGTAGATATCTATCAGAGTTATATAAGAACCGTACTAGGATGGCCTGAATTACCACCCCCGGGGGAAACCGTTAAATTACCACCTGAACCATAAAAATCTGATTATATTACTGACAGGATAAAATGTGATAATCCAGTAAAAAGCTATATCGATTACACCAAACCGAATGTTTTTAATGGATTGGTACGTACCTCAACTAAGAGAGAATACTACTTAATTCGACGGGATAAAATCACTGAAAATTTCACAGCGTTCAATAATGATTTTTAACTGTTGTTAATATCCCTTAAATCCGGCTCTCTCACCCGAGATGAATTTATCAGCGTTGAAGAAACATGTAACAAAATCATCAATGACATGGAAACATTTCATTCACAAATTATTCAAGAGGTATTAGATGACAGTAGTCCTGAAACAAGAGATTCATTTGCAAATGAATATAAAAACCCCGTCAAAGATATTCCAACAGTCAAACTACCAGGATATGACGTACCAGAACTAAAAAAACTTCTCAATGATGTCATCGATATTGGTTTTATAATAATTCATGATGCGTGGAAAAAAACATCACCGGAAATAAAAATCCTCAAACATAATAATGACCCAGACGGAGGCTGCAGACATATCGCTCCGTTCAACGTGAATATAACCTCAGTGATAGCACTCAATTTAGTATGTGATGTTATCGAAGGAAGCTATCAAATAAATCTCGAACGATCAAATCAAGCTCAGCAAGGATATATTCTGTATTCATTTGCAACAATAGCCCCTCCAGGATTTTTAATCATTGAGTCTCCTGTTAATCCAGTCTATATGTGATGTCATAATGATTCATTAACCAGAATTAATTTCAAACTCACTGACCAGTCCAATAATCTGATTGATTTACAAGGTGAGGTTTTACAAATTAGTCTGTTTGTGAAATCCTAAAACCCTCGAACACGATATCGTATCAGACTTGATCAAATCAACGGGTGAGTTTTTTTTAACCCAACGGAGACCCTTGCAAGGACAAAATCACTAAGTCCCCATTTGGCAAATGGGGACTTTATTTTTTTTTTTTTATATTTTTTTTCTCTCGATTTTTTATGTCCCGATCACTCTCCATAGGACATAAATACGTCTTTATGACTGACATATACCCACCCTCTCTAAGGGTACTCAGCCATAGAAGCCTTACTTTTGTTTGAAATCATGTCTGATTCACCCCCTCTGCTGCTATCTGTGATTCGATAATGTTTTCCAAATATTACTTTAGCATACAGTCTGTGTTTGGTCCAAATGTATTCATTATTTTGATATTTGTATATATTAAGTCAATGATGAAATTTGTAATAATAGCAATAACGACCTAAGTAATTAGATTGAGTGTATGAAACTTAACTTCAGCATTTTAGAAGCTCGAATCAATACATAATCAACCAACAGAGCCATTGACAATTGCCTTGATTTGATAGCAATTAACAATTTAATTTTGTATATCGATTCATATCAATACTTGGCTGAACATGCTGCTGAGACAAGTCTGTCAATCATATGATGATCTTCACATCTAATCATTTCACCTACGAATATTTATTAGAACATGCCTGAAAAGGTTATTTTTCCAAGAGATAGCAATATTTGTTTAGGTCAGCTTCACACCGTTTCAGTAAAACAGTCTAAGCTAAACAGGTATTAGGCAATGGGTAGAAAACATGACAACTTTTCATAAATGCCACAACCTAATCAATGTGTCTTGATATCAATAGCAGAATACGTGACAAAACTCATTTGTCTTTGCATCGAGAAATAGTTAAAGTGAAACAAACCATAACTTACATTACTTTGATCTCTACCTAGAATGATTTTGTCTACATACATATTCAACAAGATTGCATTTAAATACACTGGACAGTGATATGCTCAATATCTGTATACCATTCTTGTTTGGGTGACGAAGGTCCACTTGATGAATATAGTCATTATTTCACTAAGTCGCATACAATCTATCGCAGTTACATTTGTCTACCTATTCATTCATTACTTGTGTCAATGTTATTTTGGAACTATGATAGTGGTTCACTCCAGTTTCGTGTTTTACATGATTGTATGTTTAAAAGATAAAGAATTCCCAAGGTTTGCATCACTGGTTATTCTTGCTATTTGAAAGATACATTTTATATCTTATGTATTTTTTTTAAAAAAACATCTGTTTTTTATTCGGTGTACACTTGATTGATGTACCTTGAGTTATAGAGTATACAGTTTCACCTACCTTCAGATTTGCACCAATTAAACTACTGCAATTATTAGGCTGCTACGATATCTGAGATTGAAATTAGCAAACTAAATACACTTTCTTTGCTAGGCTTATATCAGTGGCATTGGAGGTGACAAAGTACGCAGTATGAATCAACATGAAATAAAATAGTATTCAAATTGTAGAACAAGAAAGCGAGAAAGCAAACTGGACACAATATGTTGGAAACAGGCGGAAGAAGCACGTTTCTCACCTTCTGGGCACAAAGCTATGTATTACATCATAACAAGATTCAATATTGAAACGGTATTGGATATATCTATTGTTTAACTATAAGGTGGATTAATTAAATAAATGTACTCGGGGTTCCTTTCTGTGTACAACTTTAACAGAAGTCGGTAGATGTATATCGTATATTATTCCAAAATGGTGCGTTAAGTTCATCCAATCATGCACAAGCAACGTGCTCACGATACGAAAACCAACGTGCCTTGAGCGCACAGGCAGTATTTGGTTATATGGACTGTGTATAAATTACCTCATGAAATAAATAAACATTATATTACGAAGAGTCTTGTCAGTGTGCAGTCCACTTTACGTCCCGCAATCTCCAGCTGAAGAGGTATGTGAGTTAAATATTATTTTCCTATTTGTATTGTATGATATAATTGTTTTCCTATCGCATATTGTAGGTAACTTCCAATTTGTTTCAAGTAATGCATAGTCATTTTTGAGTTTACCTGTATGTAACATAATATAACAATTATATTCACATTGATGTTGTCTTCATTAATGAAAAGAGCGTGATACATTAAGTACAAAAGGATTCTTCTCAAACACAGGTTTATTTCTGCACCTGATTATCACCTTGTCAAGTAATCCAGATAATATAATTTGCATACAATAATCAGGTAATGTTTACAGTATATAACGTCTTTACGTGTTACTATACATGGCCATGTGTATTACATGGTTTATGATATTATGTTTTAAGCTGACTGATTTGTGATTGATTGATGGCCGGTGACTGGTGAATGGTGACTGGTGAATGTTGAAGTCATTGCATAATGTGGTTTAACCGTGGAGCTAATCTGTGTTGTGTTACACACAGCGTGATGTTGTTGGCACGGAATAAGATCAACACATGGTGAAGAACTATGGCTTCTGGACCAACGGGTCTGCAGAGAATAAGAGATATTGCTGATATTTAGGGAGACCAGGAGGGGTCGACAGTTCATGGTGGCTCAACCATTCGACAGAGCTGTGCGGCTGAACAGACCGTTTGGATTTATGTTCTACTCTACAAGATATGGCTCAATGTTTCAAATCATTTTTCACTATTTGAGTTAAAACTAGTCATATTTCATTAAGTGAGCGAAACATATACTATATCGTTAACTGAGTAAAACTTATCATGCAAAGGTTTTGGCCTGAACTATAACATTTATTACTATGTTTGTGGAAATTGTCAATGTTTAGGCGAAAGGTTTTCTCCACTGTTTGTATGGAATAACTTTGAATAAATAATCATCATAGCCTATTTACTATTTAAGATTTTTCAAGCATTTCAGCTCACATTTCATTTGAATCAGAATGCATTATCCGGTTAGTGCATATTTTGTCACATATTCAATATATTGATTTCTTGGCGAACGAATCAAACATAGTATTTTTCATCGAATCATTCATAAAAAACACTATGTTTGTCACCATCAGAAGTGTTCTTTGTTGTAATCGGACCCCAACCCGGTTATCCTCTTAAACATATGCAAGATGGAAGATTATAACAGTCGTACACGACATTCCCATCTAATCAAGAATTATTTGTCAACAGCTAAACGACAAGCAGATATATGAACGTAAAGGACACCACTCACAAAAGATCAATGATCATCGCATATAGTATACTCAGGAAATACAATTTATGTATTAATTTAAATTCGCTGATAAAGAACTCAATAGTCTAGTATACACAGGAGATATAATTATAAGAACTAAATTAAATCCTTTAAACTAACTGAAATTCTTTTACCATTAAGTTTGTTATCGTTTCATTGTTTATAAAAGTATTTATGAGAGATTGCTTTGCATTTGTGTCATATTTGTTACAAATGTTGCGTCGTGTGTATTTTAACAAATAGATGCAACAGTTGAAGAATAAGATTGGCATGTTGCCAATAAGATTGTTTTCATAACTGGCTAATACATGAAGCGAATTGCACTCAATAAGTCACCTTTTGTGAAACACGTTTCTTATTTCAGTATTATTGCAGGAAGATACTAAATGTTTTATAAAGAACTATCGGAACTTAATTTGGTCAGGATTTCATAACCTGTTTGTCAGAACAAATTAGATAATTATGTTTTCAAGTCTTAACAATGGATGTTGGATTCGATGGAAAATCTTCATCAGTATGTCAGCACTTTTAGTATCGGCACCCAAACGTATAACAGATTAGTATCAGTTGTATAAATGTATATGTCCTTTATACGGCTCCATTTTGTCAAATGTCTACCAGTTATTTTCTCGAAACCTGTGTAAAATCTTTTAATTTCTAATTGTTATATGAAATATATTTGATAATTAATCGGAATTCTTTATACAGACTTGATAGCCTTTTATTTCAAAGTTCTTGCTGACAAATTTAATATGATTACATTCAGCGAATGAAATTCGGATTATAAAGGTTTTATAATATTTAGTAGTATGGACCGCATTTGATAACGAATTTAGATTTCTCTGTGTTCATGGTACAGGATAGGTAACCCAACAAAACGTTAAAGCAGTAAAAGTTGGCATTGTGGACGACGAAAGGTGAATATGCATGCCTGACGCAACCAATACCATTAGTTAAATTGTAAATATGACTACATTTGATATAATCGTTTACAATCATACTATATCAGATACTAACGCCGACATTACATAACACTAGAATTATACGTTTGAGCTTATTATCTAGTGATTAAAGTAGTTTTTGTTATTTAGTGAAAACACATTTAACAAATAAAAAAGTATTATCATACACAATCTCGTTTGGACTGGTTTTGTCAATGTGTTAGTGTTAACTCACACACAATGATTAAAATAGTTTTAAAATATGAATAACACATTCATTCAGTAATAATGAAGTACATACATATGAATATGTAAATAATAAAGAAATCACCTCGGTTGCAGCCTCTCTCAAAAACTCCATAGCAGAGACAGTCCAGGTTGCAGATACCGCAAGTACCCAATGAATGTCATTATCTTTGAAACGACATACTTCTTGTGATTCCGAGACATTTAGCAAATCATCCTTAAGATAACGGATTGCCATTGTAAAAACCTTTATGGCTGGCATCTTCAGTCCCTTTTCATCTGTGAATTCAAACCCCATATTTACCTGCGAAGAATAGATGTAATATGCGAGTATGTGATATTTTAATATAATCTAATGTATCGGTTATAATCCTAAATAGGGCATCGAAGAAAGCTTTTCATGCTGGGGTAGAAAATTTATAGTTACAGAAACTAAACTGTCACGTATTACGTATTGTAACAAAGGTGTTTACAGCAACACAGACATGTAAGACTGTTATATATATATATATATATATATATATATATATATATATATATATATATATATTGTAAATCTGTATATATGACATTATCTATATTATGTGTACATTTTGTTCTTGATTGTAAAGTGTACTAATTATCTATAATCAAGATATTAGATTACTAACTAATTATTTGTTACATTGGTATGGCATTCTGTATTAAGATAGAATGTCGATTGCATATTATCTATACATAGGTGCATACATTCATTAATAATAATATTAATAATAACCCCAGTTAATACTTCACACGTAAATTTACTTCCAATGGTGGGTGTCAGGTAAATTGCTAGGAGAATTAGATTTTATTTCCCTTCGTTATTTTTCATTATGTGGATTCCTTTACGATACTTGCAAACATACAAGTAGCTATTAGGAACAAATCGTATTTTCAACCCATATGATTGTATATAAATACTTGGAGCTGGACATCTTGTCATTCTTATGAAGGATGTTCTTGCTGTAACATATAGTGACAACGTATTGGTTATTTAATAATAAGTTCCTCTCAAGTCTTTATTTCATGAGGATTTTGAAATTTTAGTTGATTTTCGTTTCGGAGTTTTCTTTGCCCAAGGTGTCTTATTTCCACATGGTGATGCAAATAATATTTCACAATGTCATATTGTTTCCAATCCGACTAAGAAAGTTTGAAGTGTTGAAGGAAAGATGAGTTGCTGGGTCATACCAGCGTCTATTTTCTTTCAGACCGTGATTAGAAAGAAAACAGAAAATTGGTCCAACATTTGGTGGAAAATGACATATTTAGCTTACGTGCATTGGTTTTTTTCTAAACCTCTAAATACTCTGAATTGAAAATAATATAATTGTATTTCAAACACAGATGGAAATAAAACTAATATAACTTATTAATAAATTATGCAGATCCAAAGTCAAAAAAAGAAAGAGCGAGAGGCAAATTAAAATTAAGAGCGAGTAAAGATAAATGCAATGGAAATTGAAGATGCAGGAGGACTAATGTGAGACGGAAATGCAATTAATATTGAGGCCTTTGTGTAGCGCCTAATCATTGGAAGCTCTAAGAGTGTCAAAACATTTATAATGAGATGACTACACTAGAGAAAAACGAAAAACGAAAACCATGAAATTGGAAAACATAAAATATCCTGAAAACTTTTATTTAAAATACTTTATTAAGTATCGATGTTTGTTCCCGCAGTCGCAAATGGTGAGTGTTAATAGCACTATTAAAAGGGATTACTGTATCTGTGTGCCCAATTTCAATGGAAAATTTGTTCCACATCGCCGGGTCCATATGAATTCGTTTTCATAGTGGGAACAATGAGTATACGAATATCACAAGAGCAGCGTAAGTATCTTGCTGGTGTATAGACATGGGTTAGGTCGGATAGGTATGTTGGACTGGCGTATGTAAGTAAAACGTAGCACAGAGAAAAAATGTTGTGTTTGATTCTGTATCGAATGAATGGCCAGTGTAGAGTACAGAGCAGTGGTGAGGTGTGCTCTGATTACGGGACTATGAAAATGATACGAGCAGCTTTATTGTAAAGTTGTTGAAGTTTCTGGAGTAGATATTGTTATGAACCAGAGAGAATTTAGTTACAAACTTCCAGTCGTGAAAGTACTAAAGAACATACAAGTGTCTTAGTGGCATCAACTGAAAGATGTTTGCGAATGGGGCTGACGCGTCTCAACACAATATTTGCACAGTACTGCCTAGAGTAAAACACCTTGGTTTCGCACTGACTGTGAGAATTTAATGTTGGTGTTGCTGATATTTATTGTCTGTGGTAAACGATGCGAATGAGAAAGTCTTCGTGTTGTGATCCGAATGGCCTCAATTTAATCATAATTCATCTGCAGCTTGTTACATGTCATCCATGATTTCACATCAGAAATGCACCTCTCTACTTGGCTAGAGTTTATTCCGTTTGCAGATACAAATTGTGTCCTATTAACTAAGCAAGATTTGAACCACTGTAAGACTGTATTATGCATGCCAAATACATGCTGGAGACGGTGAAATAATATATCATGGCCTGTTGTGTCACATGCTGCAGACAAATCAAGGAGGGTAAGGACTGTAATCTTTCCACTATCCACAGCAGAGAGAATGTCATTAAATACTTTTAGAAGAGTGATTTCAATACAGTGGCAAGCTCAATATGCGGACTGTACATTGCTACAAAAACGTTTTGAGTTTAAATCAGATACAAGCTGGATTATAACAACATTTTCTAAGATTTTTTATATGAACGGGAGATTAGAAACTGGGCGGTAATTCATTACATCGTTATGGTCGAGTGTTGGTGTATTCAGCAGTGACTTTATGATGGCAGTTTAGCAGCAGAGTGAATTAACCCACCTATTTTTCAAACAAAATTAAGGCCTCTACACAAAGAGGGTGAAACTACCTTTTCTTTCAAACAAAAAAAGGCTTCTACAGGGAGAGGGCGAATCCATGTCAGATATTCGTCAACCTAAAGCCGCCTACGCAGAGAGGGTGAAGAAGAAACATCGTCTATTTGTCAAACTAAGACCTCCGAGGAAATCGAGAAATACAGTTTCAATGAACAGAAATACGGCTTCTAACTTTCGAGACGCAGATTTGTGTCACACCCTCCTTGATGCTATGGTTTAATCCTAAAAATCTGATCAAATCCGATACGATATCTTGATCTAGGGTCGTGTAAATTTATTGTTATAAACCCATGTAAGGTTGGTTTGGATTGGCCAAAGAAATTTCTTAAAAGATTATACTCCATGTTACCGCTACACCAAGAGCAGAGTGGGTGAATCGGACAAATTGAAATAGAGGCGTCTTTTTGGTAATCCAAAGCTTCCTCATAAATGCTTTATAGAAGCGTCCATTTGGTAAATAGAATTTTAAAAATAACTACGCCACAGTCGTTGTCACAACCCCCGTTGCTGCTACCGGGTTAACCGAATTAGCTATAGATACGATGATGAATTAGCGATATATTTTTATATAAATGGCAAACGTCGGAGAAGCTCAAATAACTAGATTAACTAAAGAACGGTTGCCTGCGATTAAGAAATTTCTCCCAGTGAGAGATTCTTTCAGAGATAATTTGCAAGCTCGACAACCAAGCAAAATTAGATTTTACCGCCGATACTGAACAATTATTGAAGCCTATGACTGCGGCGACTGGAGAAGTTGTAACCGCAATAAAAGAAACTAAACCACCTGTAACACCTGAGGTAAAACCTCCAAAAAAACTAGATAATAGAGTTCAAGAATTACGAGATAAATTTACTGAGGAAACTTTAGCGAAGATTGATAAAGATGATATAACTGATTTAGTAAAGTTTGCTGCGTTGGGATATTATACTAAAGAAAATTATTTAAAACCTGGACAAAATGGTTATATCAAAAACGTAGGTGATTTTCTAAAGCAGTTTACAAAATTAAAATTCAACTACCACAAATTGATAATGATGATCCCATATATCAGGCATGTTTGACTGCTGTTGAACAGGAAAAAAGAGGTTTATTAGTATCTGAACAACAACGACTAAAAACCGAACAAAAACAACGAGAGAAAGAAGAACGAGAATGATTAAAACAAGAACGAGCAGAAGAACGAAAACGTATACAACCAAGTCCACGAGGACGAGGAGGACGAAGACAAAATGATCCTCTTGTTGAGGATCCTCAAACCCAAGAAGAAGAACCTGAAGCTGATCTCACGGAAGATATACCTGAAAAATCCGGTACGGGGTATCACGGTGGTAATATACCATGTTCAGGAAGTGTCCTCGATGATATAGCACGGTTAGAAGTTCTCATCGGAGGAAAACGAGCTGGAAATAATTCTCCGGAGATAATTAACGAAGCGGCTGAAATCTGTCAGCGGTTATTTCAATGTCGTGTAATGGATATCGGATTATATCGTAGTTTCATCGATGAACTTACCGATGATTATTACAGCGATTGAAAATCCTTTGGATTTTTCATGTACGCGATTAATCATCGATTAGATATATAGCATTTAAATAAAATGATAGTACATCGTAGCATGAGCAGAGCAAGACCTGTTTATGTCGTAAATTCACAATTGCCAGTTTACAAACTCAGATACGGAAATGGACTTGTTGATGTTGTCACCGGATTATTTACTCGAGTTGCTCCAAAGCTGCTACCGATCGGTAAAGAAATAGCATCAAAAGCTATTGGGGTTCTCGGTAATAAAATTGGTACAGAAATTGGTAGCAGGGCTAGTAATCTTGCTATTGACGCGTTTGATGCTGCCAAAGAAAAACTTATGTTGTTGGCAAGAGGAAAAACCAGTAAAATGACATTCTACAAATCAAATGCCACCTAAGGTAGGTAGCGCAATAAATAAAATAGCAAAAGCGCGGATGAGATTAACTGCTGGTTCCGGTCTGAAACGATTAATGATTTAGATCATCGACGTTATAGTATAATGTTTAATCATGAAATCGATGATGCTTTTGATGTAGATGCTCCTGAACGAAAAAATGATTCCATACGCGATTATCAGTATTTGTCATATAGAACCCAGAATCCAAATACAAGGTCACGAATTGAACTTAGATTCGATGACACATCTAAATACTTTTTACCGTGTGAAGCATACATTGAGGTAGAAGGACAACTAACAAAGCATGATAATACTCCATTTGCAGCAGGTGATCATCTTGAAAATATCCCGATCGGGTTTGTCAACAATGGAATAATGGCGCTATTTAGCTTTGCACAGTATATGATTTCTACTAGAATTGAATCTATTGACAACAACGTTGATGTTGCAACCACAATAATAGGTTTAGCTAGATACTCTGACGATTTTATTAAATCTGCAGGGCATTCAGTGATGTTTGCGAAGGATATTACCAATAACGCTGATCATAATGAATTTATTATAAGAGTACCAAAATTAGTTTCAACTCCTGCTAATGATGCTGATGTTCAAGCTGTTGTTGTTAATAAGAATGATACTTACAACGCAGGATTTGCAGCACGAAAAAAGAACATAGACTCCCTTGGTAGATTTTCATGTGTGATTTCGTTGTCGCATATATTTGGATTTTTTTGTCGAGATGTCAGAAGAGTTATCTTTGGTGCTAGCCATACTGTAGTACTTACACGAAGAGCGACTGATGACTATGCTCTTCATCGTGGTGTTGCTCCTGTTAGAGATGGTAATGTAGAATTAAAAAAGTTAGCGCTATGGATGCCAATTATGACTCCATCGTTGACTGTTGAAACACGGTTGCTATCTTTTATGGATCACGGGGGGGGAAATCATTATTGAGTTGGTGTGATGTTACAACAGCTACTACAACTAATAGCGTTAATGATTTTAATTGGCAACTTGCACTAACGAAAAATATTTCCGCGCCAAGACACGTTTTTGTTGATCTACAAAATGTTAATAGATCGCAAAAAATAGCTGGGGTTGCAGATGATAGTCAACAATTGCGGTCTCACATGACATTTATCAGTATGATGTCACTGAAGTATTACTGCGAATAAGTAATCAGCAAGAACCAGCAGAGCAACTTACTCTCGATTATGAATCTAATCGAATAGGAAGAGTTTATCATCGATTGTGGTCTTTTATGGGTCGTGATCAGAATGTAGATACCAGTCTTCAAATATCACAATGGGATTTTAGACAATTGTATCCGATTTATTACTTTTCACTCCAACATCTTGATCTATCTAATCACTCGACCGTTGATGTAAAGTTTCATGCTCGTATACGTAATCTTCCCGCCGGTGGATTTAGAGCAGTTGCTGTTCTTTTTAATGACAAGTCGATGATCCTCGAAGGTGGAGGTGGAAAATGCGAGTTGTTTATGCACCTATTGAAAACATGTAATGGAAATGGAAAAGGATTTTCACCTTCGGATTTCAACGATAATTAGATTATCACTATGTAAATAAAATGTCGTACAATCATGTTAATGTCACCCTGACACCTGGTCAGGTAAAAAAACTTCAATCGAAAAAATCTACTGCTCAGATTAATCATTTCCATAAAGCATTACAGGGTAACACAGGAGTTAAATTGACTTTTTCACAAGCTGCTGTCAAAGATATGATTAAAACCGGTGGTATATTCCCGCTGTTAGCTGCAATTCCAGCGTTGATTGCAGCAGCGGCCCTAACGGTGGCTAAAGCAGCGGCGCTAGGAGCTATTGGTACCGCGGCGGGGCTTGCAGTAAAGAAGGCAACTGGTAATGGATATAAAAAAAAGAAAAGGGATTCAGATTACCGGGAAGTCGGTTCACAAGGCATTACAGACCCAGATAAATTCAGTGGCTGAACAATCTTTGATGGATTTTCCAATGTCAAATTTTGATTTACTCGACGCAATAAAAAAACTCCCAATAAAACATTTCAGAGGTGTATTCATGAAAGATCAATTACCAGCACAACCACAAATACCAGAAACTGGTATAATTAATCTAGATGACAATACTGGACCTGGAACTCATTGGGTTTGTTACGCAATATATCCACGTTGTATCGTTTATATTGACTCGTATGGATTACCACCCCTGAATGAATTTATCAATTATGTGTCTAAGTTGTTTACAACTCAAACTAAAGTTTCGTCAAACATCCCAATTTGGTATTCAACGTTACCAACGCAGACATTAACAGATCCTCCAATATGTGGACGAGAGGTTCTTAACGCGCTAACAGCTATCTCGACGAGTTCTAAATTACCTCACAAAGCAATCCACGAGTACACGATGAACAATCAAAAGATTTCCAAAAATCACTTAAAGAGATTTATGTATATATAACACGGCAGATATTTTGGGAGATCAGTATCACGTGTTCCCGAAACAGTTACTGTCGGAGAAGTAAAAAAAATAATCAACAAAGCTATCACATCGATAGCAAACTTAGATGAATTAAAAAAATTACACGATCTAACGGGATTACAAAAATCCGTCGGTGACAACGTCACTGATATGAAAAAACTACGTGACGAGTATAATGATCATATAACCAAATTTAACCAAATCCAGCAGGTTATAATTGACACCATTGAAACTCCCAGAAATAATTTCTTTGGTGTCCCCCGTGCATACCCTGATTTACATATCGCACAAGTAAAAGCCACCGTCGACAATTTACCAAAATTACGAACTGATTTTGATTCTCATCTCGGTCAATTTAATAATTTGCGTAAAAATTTTAGAAAAACCGATCATGCTGTCGACAAATTCTTCGGCAAGGATATGAAACCAGAATAAATTAAAATAACCCTTGCAAATATTATTTCAAAACTCGATGAAATAACCGCAATTAATTCCCGGTTAGGTGTTATTCGCGAAGAGAGATCAATTTGAGATTCTATCGCGGTTATTAAAAAAATCCATCGAGGATCTTAATACGGTCACCGATGCCATCAAACATGATTTACCGAGGATGATAACAATCAATGAAAAAATAAAAATTCCTCATGCGGAAACCAACAATGCAGTATACACGATTCAGCACGGATCATTTGTGTGGACTCAACTAAATAACATTAAATATCACTGCAACCGTCAAGGGTATTTATCGATTAACACTAGTGACACCAACTCAATTTAATATATCATCGTCGAGTTCATCTGGGGTCAACAATACAATATCAACAATCATCGACAAGGATACAATTGAAAGTTTACAATAACATACACTGATAATAATCTAGCTAGGGTTTCAACAACGTGGTATGTGGAATTCGTAGCGGGTTTAAAGTAAACAATTAAACCGTTAACGGTTTCAACTGAAGTGAATTTAAGTAAATACATTGAAATTGAAAATGACTTAAAAGATAAATGACCACATCTCAATATCGTTATGATACCGTCAAAGAGTTTCAGAGTAAACTACAAGCGCTGATTGAACAATACCGTATAAAAAAGAAAAAATATCAACGAAGAATTTCCATCATTGACGTAATTAAGATGCTTTTACAGTTGTCCTAATGTGCGATCAGAGCCATTTAATGGTAAACTCGCCAACAACAGTTTACATTTTTATGGAAAAAAACGGGTACAACAGAACCAGAAACGCATACTATACATTTATCGAATATATCAACGCAGAGATCATAAATTCCATTGAAGCAATCACAGGAAAAAATATCATTGTCATCCCAGATGAACCTGATAAATCTCCAAATGAAATAAAAGGACATGAACAATTGCTGAAAACGGTCATTGAGATAAATTCACTCGATTACTCCGTGGATATATACAGCAGCTCAATTAGAACCTTAATAGGGTATCCTGAGTATATCCCGGGCACCATTGATATAAAAGATCTACCACGTGAGCCACTAAAATCTGACTTTATTTCCACGAAAGAAGACTATCACGGCTTTAATCGTGGTGATGTTGGTGTTATACCTAAATTAACATACTTGTCAGAAATAGAATCGGTTTTTACAAGTTATCGAGACAAACACGGGCATATTAAAATAGATGAATCGCATATTACTAAAATATTAACAGCGATGAATAGTGATTTTGAGCGATTTAACGGCTATTTAATAACAGCAATAAGTACAATTCCACCAACCCAATCCGAGATAATCAAGTACATACAAGTATGTAATCAAATCATCGCCGATATGGGCGGGTTCACAAAGCGTGGTTGAATAATCTTCCTTCGGTTCATTTCCAATTACTTGAACCTAAGCGCGTTGATTTCTTCGATGATAAATTACCTGATGTTGATCCAAAGTTCAATTACAATTTCGACATCAGTTTTCTACGACCCCAAGATATTTATCAAAAGTATTCATATAACGTCTACGACGGAACAGAAACTGATACACTTGGACGTTACGAATATAACGAGTATGGTAGAATAATATGGCGATTTGCTCTTGGTGATCAAGGTGTATTTGTGATCACAGAGAACACTCGATGAAACAATTATTCCAAACAAAACTAAATCAACTTCGAGATTATCTACAACGATCTCTGTTACTCGATTTAACAACTCAACGTGATACAATCAAGCAACAACAGCGTCAACTAAATCAAATTATCGCCGATATGAACTACCTCAATGATAGATTAATCTCTCTCGTGTACGAAGATAAATCTGGAAGTGCTAGCACTTCAAACAAAGAAAAGTTCAAAAAGGTATTTTCACGCACTAATGACAATTTAGGTTTATGAAATTTACAGGATGGGATGTACCAGCGATGAAATTGTCACTGAAGAAACTCATTCATGAATTTTTCCCACAAATTCACGCATTATGATTTAAAATAAATCCTCCCGTGGCAATTCTAACCTCGACGAATTCAGTGTACAAAAACAACAAACACAGATCACCTGGCAATGTTGATATATCATCTACAATTGCGTTACATATTATTTGTGATGTAGATGTTTCAAGATCAGATAATGCAGATCTTGGATACATCCTATATACGTTTTCCCCGAATGTTTCCCCGGGAAGTCTCATCGTGATGAATCCATCTCACTTAACCTACTTGGAAACCACTAATAGACTCATAACAAGGATGAATTTTAGAATAACCGACCAGGATTTTTCCTTGATTGACCTTCGAAGGGAAAAATTACAAATGACATTAGATGTGAAATCGTGAAAATCTGAAAGATTTTCAACAAAGCAATTTCAATGGAAAATCTGAAAGATTTTCAACAAAACAATTTCACTTTCAGGATTTCAACAAGCAATTTCAATAAAATAATTAAAAATAAATTTATGAATGGAATTGCTTTGTTGAAAATCTTTCAAATTTTCCATCACTGATTTTTGTCTGTTGTTTATTACAAATCTTTGATTTTCAGTGATTGAAATCACATTTTGTGATATTTTTGTCTGTTTTTGATTAAAAAACTACAAAAATGGAAAATCTCAAATTCTCCCCGTGAAAATCATAAAATGATTTTTGAAAATCATAAAATGATTTTACGGACAAGTACTCGATGCTCCATGTTATTTCTCGTAGAGATTTCTCATTAGAAATCATTTTCCATTGAAGATTTTCACTTACAATTGCAAAGCAATTCAATTGCAATTGAATCGCATTGCGATTTAGAGCAGTGTAGACTTTTTCAATAAAATGTATCATCATACGCGAATAACCATTTACGACAAACATAAACTTGAAAACGCAATCTGGAAAATTTTTCATTATCGTAAAAACGGAAAATCCTTTGGTGAAAATTCTACGAATTTTTCATTTTCACCTATAGATTTTCACGTTGAACTAATCATTGATATTGTCGACGACAATGATAAATTCATACTGACTGAAACACAATTACAACAATTGCAAGAAAATACTATAACAACGATTAATTGTGACTATGATCAAATCATGCAATATACTCCTTCATGCCTGGACGTTGAAGAATTACTGAGAATACTAGCCTAAATCGGAATCTCGAAGAGATTCAAGTCCGCAGGTGAAAATGAAATATTCGACGAGTTTTCACCAAGGGATTTTATTTCAATGACAAAAAAAAATCAGTGTTAAAGATCTTACTATGCTATAACTGTTAGAACTTCCTGGTTGTATTGTTTGGGCCATACCTGTATTTCCATTCGTTGATAGCGCGCGCCAGCTAGTATATAATTTCACCGCTATTGTTTGACTAAAACTACCTTAACATATAGGTATTCTACACATGTCCGACTGAAGTATTTTACGCGCAGTTATACAAAAGGGGCACCCGGAAGGATATTTTCATTCAGTTCAATTAGATTTTTAATATACCTAACCTTTGAATTAATTATCTTTTTTGTTTCATACTCACCCCCCCCCAAAAGCTTTTCTTACACGCTCAACGATAGTACATAACATGACAAACACACCGACATCTTCACAATAACCCAGAGAATTACGTATCGAAGTCTGAATCCGCTTTATGAATCCATATTTCTTTGAAAGGGTGTACTTGTTGTTGTTAGTTGCAAACTCAATATTTTGATATTCTGACATAATTTGATCAGGGTTCAAATCATCTACTAATTGTATTTTTTGTTTTTTTTCAGATTTTTTTATTTCATTTATAATCAAATTTATATTTTCATGATTCAATTTATATATAATTATATATTTTCAATTATAAAAAATCAAAAAAGTACATTTTTCAAAAATGAACTCTGTCCGTGATAAGATGTTGGTCAACTTAGCACATCCAGAGAGATATATGATATTTATGGACCCCGTTCGTGGTAATTTGTTGTATCATTTTACTCACACATAGGGATATTATGAGATTATATGCGATTATATACGATTGTGAACCCCATATGCGCCTCAGGTATCTTCACATCGGAGACGCATAGAGGTTATAACAATACAGGTACGTCACAATACAAGTACAATACAAGTACCACTAAACATAATCTCCTATGAAGATATCTAACTCGTGAACAATGGGTTAGAAATCTAAGAAGGTATGCTTAGGGAATGACATCACAATTACATATATACATATATACATATTTACATATATACATATTTACATATTTACATTAGACTAAATTGAATGGTATATACAATGAATGACGTCAATGGCGTAATTATATTACAATTCCCAAATCGAGTCTTATGGCGAATTGTATTTAATGACAATGAATGATAATGGATGAATGATAATGAATGAATGAATGATGAATGACAATGGATATATACAATGACGGAGGCGGGTCTACATTCATACGTGATCATTACAACCTAGATAAAATCCTAGGTTGTATGAATTACAAAAGAGTACCTATACACCGGATACTGTATAGGTTGTAATGATCACGTATGATTTTCGACAGCTTAAAAACCTCCAATAGTATAACAGACGATATGGTATATAAGCCGTTTATACACGACTAACAGCGCATAGAGGTGTGCGATTTTATTCTTTGTTGTGTTTAATAATGATCATTGACAACGCTGAAGTAACACCGAATACATGCAAAAAATACACAAAAAGCGAATACAACTGTTTGTAAACACTTCATGTTTGATTTTTTTTCTTATAAAACAAATAATTGATTATATCCTGTTGAGATTCATGATAGCGAACCAACCAATCAAAAACTGCCATCGAATTAGGTGACAGTGTTTTAAAAAAAAAAACAACTATTAAGATCCGTAACTGTGTTAGGCCGTAACATACCTAAACGAGTTATTCCCCTTAATGCTACAGTTAGACATAAGTAAACTGAATTTTTTTGTCCATGTCTGGAAATCGCCGTCTTGGTTATATTCTCTGCAACAAATCGTACCGAGGTTATACAAATACCGAAATATCTACCGGCTGCAGTCATTGATTGAAATTTTATCTCCTCGTTTGTTGCTGTATTAAAAGATTTTATCGGTCTAGCATTTTTCGAGTATTTCCCAGTCCCACCTCGTTTGGAATTCTCCCTCTGAGAAATAGCTTGCAGATTATTCAAAGAATTATTAGTCTTAATGCCATTTTTGTGATCAATAACAAAACCATTCTTGATCAATCCATTGTGACATTCATGTATTATTCTATGATTGAGATGCATTTTCCCTCCAGCGCCAAACACCAATTATCCAAGATTATTCACAGTACCAACTGGCTTCTTCAGCCTACGATTTCTGACAATGCCATCACGGGATGCCTCATAGTTTATGATCACTGGGTGGGGTTGAAATTATTGGTTTATTTATATACTATACTATTATTTATCTAATTCATTATTTGGTTGAAATATATTACTTGAGAATCTCTGAATGTAATCTTGTGGAGTTCTTATTATCTTGTCGTTGACGCTGTCAGATTCTTTGATGGAATCTTTGATTTTCTTATCATAATAACGCTTCAACTCTCTGTATCTTTGGCCACCACAACCGAGACACAACTGTGATTTTCCTCTAACCCCTACCACACATAGTATACATGGTAAGGACCCATTACTTCAACGTCGAAAGCTGTGCCTATGATACTCACAGAACTTATTTCTGCATGATATGTTACATGGGGTCACTGATCCAATCATGATTTCGAGAGATTATCGAAAATTAAGCCTTGGAAAAATGCTAAATTTAATCTCGATAGAGTCTCTGATAAACTAAAAAGTCTAATAGACGATAGAACCGTGTTGGGTAAAATTAGCGATTGTTTTAATGAATTCAAACGCGATGGGGCAGCTCATACATGGTCAACATTTCGATAATCTCACATCTTGGGGGAAAAAGGTATTCTTTTAGAATGAAATTCATTATCGTAGATGAAGGGAAATGGATTATCAGATATAAATTTGAACCAATTCTCAAAGATAAAAAACTGTTCTTGTGAGTCGAGATTCCAAACCAGGAATTCTAACTGGAATTGACAAACCATACTACTAGAGATCTTATCCTGTAACAGCAGTTGTTTATGGGATATATCCGTTAAATGATAAACCAAGTATTGAAAAACTAGCACCTATGAAAACGTCGTCATCGAGAATAAACTGTGTAGCAGAACGAGTAATAGAACATTTTACGAATGCATCCCGGGGAAACAAATTAACTGAACAACGACGTGAAAAAATAACTTCATGGGATTAAGGGTGAAAGATTACGGGCAACAATTCAGGATATAACTAAATTAGAAACATTATTAAGATTTCCAATATCGGTAGTGACGATAACCGGAGAAATATTACATGAATCTAAATATAAATCAAAAGTAGCTCCAATTGAAATTATTGATCATAACAAACACGCGTGGACATCCGCAGTAACGATATTCCCACGGGAGAGAACCGTAAGATATATTCCCGAGGAGTTTTGTAAGGAAATTTTCTATGAAGAGAAGTTATTCGATGCTATTAACGAATTGTGTAAAGATGACCCTGTGTCAGTATGGTTAATTGACAGCACTGAAGATTCAGAATTGGGATTTGATCAATTTGTAAGACCTAATGGAGAATTATATCGCACTGAATAGTTACACTCGAGGATGAAAAATATCGCTGATAAATATTCATCTCGTAAAAATTCGACGAATTTTCCAATCGAAGATTTCAACAATGAAAAATTACTCACGAATAGTTTTACAATTCCATCAGTGGTAGCTCATTTTGCACGAGAAAAAAACTCATGGCGTCCAACACGAATTGATTTTTATCGGATGTTAAATCAAGCTGTCTTGAATTCGGCCATGGAGGACTGTGGAATACAAAATATTTCCGTGAAGGTATGATTTCAATTGATATATCTGCGTGTTATCCAGGGAGTTTTCTCGGATATGGAGAATGTGCTAAATATTTTAAACGATTTGGACACCGCACACATGAAATGATTCGTGTTTCGGTTAATGGTCCATTGCCTGATTTTGATTTAACTGGATTCGCTCGTGTGGTATCATTTGAATTAGCTACAGGATTACATCCGTGTAGTTATGTTTGGATTGGTAGACATATGTCCGAAAAACACTGGATGCCAATTGTGTTATTGAGATACATGATTGATTGTGGTATGCTGATAACGTTGATTGTCAGTGAAGCAATTATATGCTACCACAACTCGATCTAGATAGTATAATTAGCGAACAACGAAAATAATTTCCTGATTTTAATGAACAACAAATCATGGATTGGTCTAGGCTGTTATTTGAAGGTGAAAACGAACAAGCAAAAGATTTTGGACGAAGAATAATCGGTAAATTTACTCAAGGTGGAAGATATGACAATGCAAAATATTCTTCGCGGATGATCATAGACAGCGCTGAATGCGATTTTATTATAAATAATTTAACGAAACAAGGATAACTTGTAACTCGTAAAGACGCTTTTCTAGCCAATGGGACTAAGTTGGGTACAATTGTTACGTATTGTGATGGAACCAGTTCCCAATATGCACATTTAAGATCATCTATGCTTAGTTATTCTGCTATTAATCTATTTACGATGATAAATAGATTTCCTAATACCGCGGTTAGAGTAGCCACTGATTCGATGTATATACATAACAAATACAGATTATACGTGGCTGCATTTACAGATCCGGAGGAAAAATGGGGGTGTTGGAGATTTAAAAAGGAGACGCTACACGAATATTGTAAATCTGCTGATGTTACGATATACGACAAATACTTGAAAAGCAACCAATATCAGAATTTTCTAATGCACCACCGATGTCTGATCCTGTATGCAGATATAAAACTATTTAGTTAAACGGTTGTGGTAGGTCAGGAAAGACAACTCGTGTGATTGAATTATTTCGTGGTAAATCAAACATGATTGTTCTAACACCAACTCATAGACTTGCAAGAGAGATGATACAGCGTTGGGGTAAATGCTTGTACTTATCACAGCTTCTTTCGATGGAAAGGCGATGAATGGACTCCTGAACGAATGGGTGAGAAATTTATCCCCGGGGTTATTATTTGGGATGAGATATGCACGGTATCGTTGAAAATGTTACAACAATTTCTTGCATGGTTATCAACAAAAACAACAAAAATTATTATGTGCGGAGATCATGGCCAACCACCTCCATTTGCTGGTTTATCCCCACATGATTGGTTGAAACGGTTTGTTGACTATTATGAAGAAATTGATACTGACTATAGAGCACTTGATGAACAATTACGTGAGGTCAAAAATTAATTAGATTACAACCGGATAGAATCCAATGAGAAATAATCACAGAAATAATTCCTGAAACTCCCATGGAGGCATTTTGGGAAGCATGGAGACCAAATGATTTTGTAGTGGCAAGTAGAAAGATAGTCACACTTCAGCGAAAGTTGTTTGAATTACACAAAGAAAAATTTCCAACACTTCCAACACCACTGTGTTATAGACCCTCGGATACACGAAAGCAAAATATTGAAGTTGAAATTCCAGGACGCCTGACAGAGTCAGGAACAGAAAAACAACCACTAGTGTTAAATGATATTGTGTTGGTTGATATCAGTGCTGTCGAAGACGCATTGCGTGCTGATAAATCGCCATGGACGCTAGGTTCCGTAACGACGATACATTCCTCTCAGGGTTAACTATATCGGATACAATTGTTTGGATAGTCGATAATCGCATTGAGTGGTCATATTTATTTTATCTTGAAGTATCCAGAGTACGGCGAATAAATCAACTTCGAAGAATTGTTTTAGATGATGACACCACAATGGATGATGCTAGCATCGTTGATGTTAAAATTATTGATAAACAAATCTCCGGTTACAAACAACAAGACAAAAAAAAACAATGAGAATTTGACATTGATGCTGAATTAATAATCACGTTGAAGCAGCAACAGAATAATCACTGCGCGAGTTGCAATTGTATAATGAGTTGGCAGTATTCGGATAAAGATCCTCGACAATTTACCGTAGACAGAAAAAATAACAATCTCGGTCATGTCAGAAACAATGTGACGTTGACTTGTCTTGAGTGCAATAGACGCAACGGCGCTAGTTAAGACTATGCGGTGGCAATTGAGTATCGTCAGGTATCACTTGTAGTTGTTCGCGTGTAAAACCCCGCCGAGGGGCAGTTGAATCCAATTTATAGATTGCTGCTCTACCAGTTGATCGTGTTATAGTAGATATTTTATGCGTAGTGACACTCCAAATAGGATAAGTAGCTCTATTTTTTACCATCTTCGAGTTCTCCTGGTTCATATAAATATCTCACGGTGACATTGCCGAGAATTGGCTGGGAAACGCTAGCGTTTCGTGCTTGTGGTATATACTTTTTTATTGCGTTGTTAGGTTTCATATTGATTACTCTGGTAATCTCGTTATTTAGCGCTGCAACTACTCCTGGTAACCTTTTGACCCATTCACGAGATCTTTTTTCTTGGATAAATTCTTTTGCGTATTGATATCCAAATAACCGCTCAGCAAGAGTCCGATTGAATCGTTCAACAATTGCCTGATCGCGATGTAACGCAGAATGCCCTCGGCGCATTGTGACATTGTGATGTTTCATTGTAGATGCAACAACACCTTGAAATTCCTTGCCAGGATCAACTTGTAATAGATTTGCCAGCGTAGTGGACCTCGTCGATAAATCCTTTCAAATGCAGAAGCTACTTCAGTGGCCGACTTTGTTTTTAGCGGTTCAGCTTGTTTGTATCGACTCGCAATAGCAACTACAGTTAACGCGTATTTGTAACCACTATCATGTGGCAGAAATAGTATATCAGCTTGATGAACTTCATTAGGAACTGTCACATCAAAATGCGAGTATTTAATTTGTTTAGGCGGTGGTAGATAAAGTTGCCATATTGCCTGTTTGGATATCCAATCCGCAGCTGTAGTATTTTTTACTTTTGCAGCGCCAGCGAGTTTAGTTATTGCCGCTTTACCTCTCCAGTATCCCCTCGGAGAATAATAAATAGATTCCATGTTATTATTAATTACCCGCGCCTAACATCAATTTACCTTTCATCGTCGATTTTATCAACCATGAAGCCAATTTTTCTTTGAAGGATTTATCAGTGATAGAATTCAACGCATGAATTAATTTCACATCTGCGAGATGACGCTGTTGTAAATCATTACTCCGGTATGCTATATCATGTACCCGACACGCCTCATCGATAGCATTTATTGGATTTTCTCCCGGGTTAGGATTATCCTGACTATCAAGTCTGATATCTAATCGTGTTCCCGGTCCAAAATAACTATATCCTGGAAGATGTTTTTCACCTGGATACTTCCACCATGGTAACCCTGGAAGTTTAGCTAACTTGGCGGCGATATCACCACCGCTTTTTTTTACAAATCGATATTTTTTATCCCATATATTTCACACTTGCCGGTGACCGCTTCTCTGTTATTTTTTGTGGTAATAGTCGTTGGGTCAAAAGTTGGTGTACGCTTCTTACATTTCATACAATATAGATCTATATTATATGTATGTTATATCTAATGGAAGTGATTGATTTCTCAGCGCTAAAGGAAAACAACAAGTAAAACATCACGCGTTGTTACCAAACTCTATCAGGATGATTATCATCGGACCGTCCGGAAGTGGTAAAACTCAGTTGCTGCTCACGATGATAATGAAATATATGACTTGGGACAAATTATATTTAGTTGCCCATAGCGCGGATGATCAGCATTGTTATCGAGTGCTAAAAGATTATAATAAAACTGTTTCTGAAGCTTACGGCGTAAACGTTATTGAGTTTATCACAGATATTGACGAAGCACCATCCGTGGCAGACTTAGATGTATACGTTAACAATCTCGTTGTGTACGATGATGTAATGTTAGACAAACAAAAAGTTCCAGCTAGAATATTTTCCCGAGGGCGTCATAAAAACTCTGACGTGATATATGTCACTCAACGTTACACACAGATCCCAAAGGTGATCAGAGATAATTGTAATCTATTGTGTGTATTTAACGGAGTTGATACTCGTACGTTACGAAATATCTGGCAGACTTGGTGCGCCGATATGGATTTTAACAAATTTCAAAATTTCTTTAACGGTGCCAGAGTCACCCCACATGGATTTGTAACGATAAGTATACACGATCCTCGGACACGATATCGTATTGGATTAGACCGTATCTATAGCTAATTCGGTTAACCCGGTAGCAGCAACGGAGGTGGTGACAAAGACTGTGGCGTCGTTATTTTTAAAATTCTATTTACCAAATGGACGCTTCTATTAAGCATTTATGAGGAAGCTTTGAATTACCAAAAAGACGCTTCTATTTCAAGTTGTCCGATTCATCCCCTCTGCTGCTCAAAGTTTGATGAATATTTCTTAGTGTGTGCGTGCGTGTGTGTGTGTGTGTGTGTGTGTGTGTGTGTGTATCTGTATGTGCGTGTATCAATTGCATTAAATACCGAAAGAATATTATTATTGTCCCTGATCACTTTCTGGTTTTTGTGTATACCGCTGGGTTATATTAATCACATCGGTATTTTTATGTATACCGCGTGAAAATATTCTACCTGGATTTGATTGTTTTATCCAGCATCACATTATCATACACAACTAAATTATTACTAGATCCATCAATATCATCAACACTCGATGCTTAATTAATACCAGTAATACATTCAATAACATTACTATCTTCATTTACCGTCTTTGAATTTTCATTACAATCTTTCAGCACATCATAGCACCGTTGATCATCTACAGATGGTGCCTCTAAATACAACTTATCCCATTTAAACTCATCTCATTATTAGATTAAATAACAAATGCGTCTTGCCACTTCCATATGGAATTTTGATAATCATTCTGATGGAATTTGATAACGGTACATGGTGTTTAACACGTCATCGTGTTTGTCTCGATGAAAAATCAATTATATGCATGCTGCTATAAATAAATTCTTGATCTCTATCGTGTTAAATGCAACACACGAACTAGCACAAACGACTAAACATCAATTACAACAAGCAACAACAGCCGATCGATCACTGGCAAGTATGCACAATGTGTTACAAAGAAATTTAGATGTATTTATATGAAATATGGTGATGATTTTAAAAACCAAACAAACGAGGAGGTGATATTCCAACAAAATAGACAAATTACCAAAGACTCAGTGGGATAATATACCCATGAGAAAAACATCTTCCTGGATATAATTATTGTGGCCCTGGAACCAGAGTCGATATCCGACTTGACAGTCAAGACCAACCAAAACAAGGTGAATATCCAAGAAACGCAATGGATAAAGCGTGCCATGACCATAGTGTGTCTTATAAAAATAACAATCTGCACCATATGCATCTGCAGATGTCAAATTGATTGACGCGTTAAATCCAAGTACGAATAAATCTTTCAAGGAATCATTATTAACTAGCTGGTTAATAAAAACCGCGATGAAGAGTAAATTAGTGTTTGGAAGTGGACCTTTCCGTGCCAGTAATTAATCGGCTGATTAATATTATTATGGAATCTATTTATTATTCCCCAAGAGGATACCAGAGAGGTAAATCAGATATTAATAAACTCGCCGAAGCGGCAAAAGTAAAAAGGTTACTGCAGCAGATTGGTTGTCAAGACAGACGATATGGTGGAGTTATCTACCACCGCCTAAACAAATTCACTTTGAACATTTTGATGTCATCGTTCTAAATAAAGTTCATCAGGTGGATATATTATTTCTGCCGCATGATGTTGTCAAAAGATAAACTTATAAGTACGCGTTAACTGTAGTTAATGTTGCAAGTAGATACAAGGAAGCTGACCCATTATTGATAAAGACATCATCAGAAGTAGCTTCTGCGTTTGAACGAATTTATCGACGAGGACTTTTGTAATCACCATAATTATTACAGCTTGATGCTGGTAAGGTATTTCAGGGTGGAGTGGTATCATTAATGAAACAAAATAATTCCACCATTAGACGAGAGCATACTGCAATACACCGTGATCATGCAATGTAAACGATTTAATCAAACACTTGCTGTGTGGTTAATTTGATATCAATACACGACGGAATTTGTTCAAGACATCAACGGGTTGTAAGATTACCAAGTGTGATAGCTGCATTAAAAATACAATTACTCGAACAATCAATTTGAAACATAATAACGCGTTAAAATAAAATATATACCCCATTTATAAAATGGACAAAATAATTTTTCAAAACAAGGAACACTCGGTAATGTCACCGTAAGATATTTATATGAACCAGTTGGGTTCGAGGGAGGTAAAACAAGAGCTACTGATACTATTTGGAATGTTACCACAAACAACATATCTAACATTACAAGATCCACGGGCAGACCCGCAATCTATATATTGGAATCAATTGCTCCCAAGCGTGGATTTACACGTGAACAGTTACAAGTGATACCCGAGGATACACAATTAGATCATGTAACTAGCACATCTGCGTCTATCACTCTCTAAACAGGTCAGCATATTATTTTCACGTGTATGACCACGACTGCAATCTTTTCTGTCTGCGGTAAATTGGCATGGATTTTTGTCTTTAGATCAGACTATATCATAATACAATTACAACTCGCGCAGTGATTATGCTGCTGTTGTTTCACCATCACTATAAATTGAACACCAATATCGAATTCTTTATTGATCTTTGCCGCTTATAACTAGCGATTTTTTTCCCTTTTATATCACAGTTTTAGTGTTGGTGTTGTTACTATAATCTAAAACGAAGTTGATTTATTCTTCTGACTCGTGACACTGCGATATAAACTAAATTCGACAATTCGATGCGATCATCTACGATCCAAGCAACTGTATCAGATATGGTTAACCCCTAAGATGAAAGTATTGTCATTGCGCATCATAGGGTCCAGGGATATTTGTCAGGGTGCAGTGCATCTTCGTCAACATTGATATCGGTGATAACAATATCATTTAATACGAGATTCTGTTTTATTGTTTTCCTTGAAATATCAGCTTCAATATTCTGTCTTCCTGTATCAGCTGGTCTAAAACACAACGGCAATAGCAGCGTTGGGGACCTTTCTTTATGTGTTTCAAACAATTGTTTCTGAAGTGTGTCTCTGTCTTTCGTTTTAGTACACACTATAAAAATCGATTGGTCTCCACGCTTCGCAATTTTTGTTTACGAGGATTCTGAAATTATTTTACGCGCTATTTCGCATTGGATTTTATGCGGCTGTAATCTGATTAATTTCTTGAACTCGCTTAATTCTGTCTCTATGATCAGTATTAATTTCTTCGTAATAATCTTCGAATCTCTTCAACCAATAATGCGGAGACAAACCAACAAATCGCGGTGGTTGACCATGATCACCGCAGGTTATCACGGCTGTATTTTTCAGTAAGAGCCAATCAAGAAACATTTATAGTATATCCAGTGACACTGTGCATATCTCACCCCTAATAATGATCTTTGACACATATTTCTCTACCATCCTCGAAGAGGTCCGTGCGTTGCCTTTATACCGAAAGAAACTGTGATTAGTACAGAAATTAACGCCCCTCTCACTTTTTCATCTCACTCGCGAGTCTGTGTGTAGGTGTTAACACAGTCATATCTGACTTCGTTCGAAAAAATTCAATAGCACGATTAGTTTTCCCTGATCCGCCACATCCGTTTAAATAAACGGTTTTATATCTACATATTGGATCGGATATAGATGGCGCCGATGATACGACTGATATTTGATTTTTTAATGTAATTATCTTCAACTGTAATTTCCTCTGATTCAGAATAATCGTGTAACATTTCCATGTGCTATTCCATTGTCTCAAATTTTGGGATTTTGCAGAAATGTAAGAAAAGTCACTTTTGGAGATAACCACACAGTGGTCTTGGTGCAAAAGTGTTTGATAATGATGCAATCTGGCGTAAAGTTGGCCCTGCTGCAGCTCCAGTCGCGGATGGTAAAATAAATATAACATAACTCTCTCTGTGGATGCTAGTAATGGTTTCATCAATCCTCGCAGAGGACAAATTACTATCATTTATGGATACAGGTGGTAAATCATTGTTATCTTGGTTAACAACAATCACATATAGTATTCAGAGTACTATTAAAGTATATTTTCATGGCACATGGCATCACATCAAGGTGTTTATGCACCACAACATATATTTGTATCACTACATGATGTTACGAGATTAAATTCACAAACTCGTGTTCATATGATATTTGACCCACTCGGATTTAACGAAGTCTCGTTAAGAATAAACGGTCAACAAGAACCATCTGATGACATTTTACTTAATTACATACAAAAACAAATAGCACGCGCATATCATCGTTTGCTGACATTTATGGGGAGTGATTTGAATGTAGATACTGGTCTGCAAATATCACAATTAGATTTTTTTAAAAACTATCCGATTTATTACTGTTTTTTTGGAACATCTTGATTTAACCAGACATACTATTGTTTATATACACTTTCGAGCTGTTGTAACTCTTCCGACTAATGCAACAGGTACTATCACTATCCCTAACTACATAGCAATTGCCGTCATAATCAACGACAAATCCATGTTACTCGAGGGTGTTGGTGGTCGAATGAGATTCGTTGACGCACCAGTAGAAAATGTATAAAACAATTAGATCACTCGTACTATTATAAATGTCATATAGTCACCCTACTGTTACTCTGACTCCTGGTCAAATAAAAAGGTTGCAATGGGATTCAGCTAATAGAGGGGGAACTACGACATCTTTTAAACACAGTCAGATTACTGTTGGTCAGAAAAACTAACACTGATAGCGCGTCAGATTAATCATTTCAATGATACAAAAAAAGATTAAAAAAGGTGTTCGGGTAACTCACTCTCTCTGCGGGCGCGATCAAAGACACAACTAAATCTGGTGGTATATTTCCACTTCTCGCTACGTTGCCAGCATTGATTTCCGCGCACTCCCCTGCAATCGGCAAAAGCCTCCGCGTTAACAGCAGTAGGAACAGCGTCAGGAATGGCACTAACGAAAGCAACGGGAAAAGGATATAAAAATGAGGTGATCAGTAAAAGGATTGAGTCTAAGACCACCAGGGGCTCCGTATTCATGGTACAGCGGAAGCAGACTGAGCGTGCCGGGGACTGTTTACGAAAACCCCTGTCAACTTTTAATTTACTTGATGCTGCTAAATAACTAAGAATAAAAATCTTCAGATGTCGTTTTTATGAGAAATTTCAATTACCAAAATACCCGAACAACATTGAAACCGGTATTTTTAATCTCGACGTCACCACTGCACCCGAAACTCACTGGGTCGCATAGGCGATTGATCCACGTGGAATCGTTTATTTTGATTCGAACGGGTTAACACCACCAAAGGAATTTATGTACTATATTAATCGATTCCAATCTGGTATTCATCACTACCAACACAGAGAAAACCGACCCACCAATATGAGGCCAGCAAGTAATTAATGTACTTGAAGCTATATCAAAATGAATCAAACCACCCCAAAAAACCGTGCACGAATACACGAGTAATCACTTTTTAAAGAGATCTAAAAATATAGTGACTGATATTTACGGGAGATCACTCTCGACAAACAAACCTACCGGTGAAATATCGGCAACCAAAGAGATTTTTTTTATCGAGGATGAAATATCCGAATTGTTAAATATTGCAAGTGTGGATCCAAATAAAATAGTCATATTTCAAGATAGACGGGAAAATTTAAAAATGAGTAATCTTAATTTGAATAATATCATCGTTTGACTCAGTGGAAAACTAACAAAAATCTACGTAAATGCAATAAAAAATAGACTATCAACGCTGAGACCCGAATATGTTGCTCATGTATTCCTGCCTTTTGCAAATCTACGTGGAAATGTATAGGAACAATGATGAAACAATGAATAATTTCATAGGGAAATCGCCAAATTTCCCCATGAAACTCTCTGAAATCAAGACAAGCATTGACACGATTACACAAACACAGGATAATATCGTTAGTGATTTTCTTCCTATCGCAACCAGGCTTAATAAGATTAAAATATCGCATATACAAAATATCAATGCAGTATACTCGATATACGCGTTCACCTGGACACCTCAAAATAATACTCTTAAAATTACTGCCGAGATCCTGGGTAACTACAGATTATCCCTAATTTCGCCGTTACAGTTTAATCTATCATCAAGTACATCTACGGGAATTAATACTGGATGTGCAATAATAGATAGGGATCATATAATTAAGTTGCATATTGCTAATGCCGCATATTCCGAATTATCTTCATGGATATCATCCAGCCTCGTCGATACAATAACATCCGATGATTAGTTCATGGCAAAGTTTAAGATCTATGATACAGCGATATTAAAATTAGCAAAACATACTAATTATACCTTTGATGGAATCAAGGGAGATACTGCAACAGATATCCTTAAATACAACTCAGCTTAAGACAACCATGATCTCACTAACCTCAACTAACCCTGAATTCAGCGTGAACTTTCTATCGGCAATTCCAGAAAAGGAAATCGCGCTTGCACAATTTCGAGTATATTACAGATGGCCCAACATCAGATCAAAATCATTTGGTGGAGAGCAGCCAAATAATTATCCGGAGTTTGCAAAAAAAAAGGTAAAGATGGAAACCATGATTCATATATCATTTCTAAACCATATGGTAATTATTAAATTGAACAAATTGATCATGAATTCCAGCGTAAAATAAAATCAATTTCAGGAAAAGAATTAAAAAAATTTATAATAGTTCATGAACCAATATTATCAGCCGCCACAGAGATACACTCACTTCGCTATATTGTAGACATTTATCAGTCATCGATGAGAAAAGTGTTAGGATGTCCTGAAATTCCACCACATAAATATCAAGCACCGCGAGAACCAGCCTTGAATGATTTTACCATAGAAGTGAAACATTTTATAACACAAACAACACGCGTATTAATAAATTATTTATGAATGGTACTATATGGCCGAATCCTAAAATGTAAACGAGGAGTATATTAACAGCTTTAAAATCAGAATAACTCCCGAACTTACTCTTGCATTTGGAAGATTACACAATTTACTCATTAGTATTACACAGAATTATTGTGATGACTTCAAACAACGGATAATTGAAACAGTTCATCATTTAAAACAAATAAAAGACGATATCGATTACATTAATCTACGAATTCGTGATCGAGTAATACAAAATGTATATGCTCGCACGTATAATAATAAGCAAATATTCTATTTAGAAAAGACATTTATTGATCATTTCAAAATAACCGAACAACAGCTACCGACATCTGAAATACCCGAACTTGCAACCAAACAACAAAAGAAAGCACTCAGCGATCTAACCAACGAGAACTTCTAAAAAATACTCGCTGCATGGAAAAAAAAATAAACCTTGGGGATATTATCAAGCATAACAATGACCCGGATGGAGGTGGTATATATATATATATATATATATATATATATATATATATATATATATATATATATATATATATATCACTTGAAAATGTAAATATATCCTAGGTGATCGCAATAAATTTAGTATTTGATGTTATTGATGAAAGCTACCAAATAAACAGTCTAGCAGGCTCAGGAAGTCGCAATCCATAATACTTAATAGTTCAAATGATGTGTGGCAGAAATTGAAGGTTGTGTTGTACTTAAGACATTTTATCATGGATTTCTTTGTCATGACAGAAATTCAACATCCGCGAGAATTGCGGGGCAACGACTTGATGGCGTCAGCGGTTGGTGTTAAATCCGCGTACTTGGGCTCATCGCCTGATGTGTTTGGCCTAATTTATGTCAGGACGAATACGTCAATATTCTGGTCGTTGATAAAATTAACTATTCATGTTCGCCTTTCTGGAGGTCCTATTGATTGGGCGTTTAATAATGCAATTCGTTGTGGTATCTCTGGGACAGTTGACACAATGTTTGAAGTTTAAGATGAATTTGCACCTGGTTATACAAATTAAAGGCCAAATGTTTAAATTGTTTGTCTGTTAAGGAGGATAGGGAGATAACTGGAATTCTTCTTCCGGTTCTACGCCGGCCACCTTTGAAAATACGTTTCGTTTTTCGCTTCTGTTTACATTTAAGTAATGACGAATTTAGTCCCAGTTCGTTTAGTCTTGAGCACAATGTATTATGAAGAGTCAAGGTGTGGTCATTTAATGCAATTAATGAGGGTCCGTCATAGCGTAAGTGAGTTAACTGGCGATCACGTGATGGCGGTTTATTAAAAAGCAATGAACGTCTTAACAGTGGAACAAGATAGCTAAGAAAAATGATAATTGCTCTGGTTCCCAAAACAAGAAGATGAAGACACACATACGTTATGAACAGCCAATGCATGATGAAACCCAAGAATGTAGACTAAGATAGTTAACAAGCCATTTAAGTGATACCTGCACTTTTTTGGAACTCATTGAAATTAAAAGAATCAGAACTGGCAATCAGAAAGCAGTTTCTCAGGTTTTGATATTATCCAGTGTTATGATGGTACTCTAATTTGAAGCAAAAGATGTAAATCAGTATGTTTCTCACTTTCACAAAATTGCCGATAATTTAAAATGGCCATGCGAGCACAGGAATTTGTAACTACAGAATGTACTAAAAGGCAATTCTTGTGAAGTTTATAGCTTTCATTGAAACGAATCAAGTGCTGATTAAGATTTGGTTAAGGAATGTCTCTTGAATGTTTACGAGTTGGTATCTTAGGCATATCAACAAAGGCTCAGTAGTGTAAAAACGAATCTGGACAGACACTTGTCGAATTTTCCAGATAAGAAAAACAATCATTTGATCTTGGTGGCGCTCTGCCGAAAAGGTTTGTAAAAACTACAATAACCTCAGAAAACTCATTTTAATTAAAGACTATATTAATTTCGTCAACTGAGACGTTACTAAATGAGCAAAAGATATAAACTTTAAAAAATGCAGTTGAGGATTATTCCTTTTCTCGCAAGGTTTTCTTTGTTTGAAAGTCTTTCTCTCAGCAGTTTATTACAAAAAAGGTAATTGTAGTCTCATAAAATCACTCCCAAATATCAAACGGGCATAACATGTAAGAATCAAGTTCTGAGAAAACGGATCAAATCTTCTTAACGCGTAAATATAGCATGAGGATGGGCAAGTTGATGTTGATTGCTACAGGATGAAAACTAAGCAAACAAATCAGGACAGAGATCATTTATATTCTTTCAGTTTAAAGAGGTTATGGTCACGATCATGTTTTGAAAGCTAAACAGTTTTTTGGCTCAAGCATACCAATGTCTGATATTATGGCGACTTATGAACCATTCGTGTTGAAATGTTATGTCGAGAGGTTATGTATCACATTGCAATATATCATAAACCGCAAAGCTGCAGGCATTACTGCCATATGACAGAACATTTGTTAAAGCTAAGTTTAAAATCCAAATCATAGACACATTTTGTTAAACATATCGTTTATATGTGAAAATGGTGACGAGTTTGCAGAGAGCTATCATGTTGTTGTTCCTAAGTCATAACGACAGGAAATTATTAATCTACCCCATGAATCTCCTTTAGCTGTTCATTTAGGATTCAATAACACTTATCATATCATTTTAAATCATTTTCATTGACTGAAACTTTTAGAAGGGATAAATAATATAAATCTTATCACACTTATCAAATACAAGAAAGCCTAATCAGAACATAACAAACGCTCATCGGTTAACTATTCCTACATTTGACGAGCCATTTAGCAGAATAATGGTAAACTTTGACTACGTTAGGTAACCTATACATGTTGACCATAATGTGTGCGTCCACGTGAGGGAGACAAGATCAAAATTTCAGACCGAAATAAAACTTCCAGACGAGGGTGAGAAGATACAAGGGTCAATAACGCTTATTCAGAAACGGTGAACAGACCCATTTGATTCCTGAAAATAAAAGTTCCAACGGAGGATGAAAACTCTAAGTGTCACTGAGACTTCTTACCAGGTTATTTTTGTCAAATAGATTTACCGGGAAAATCTCAGACGTGTGTAATGTAACCATAGTCATATGGCGTATTTAACTTATTTTTGTACTATAATGAGTTAAAGGAGCTCAACAGCGACTAGATGCAATTAAAAATATCATCACGTCCGTGACGTCCGTGATTCTGTCAAGAAAAAACAACTGCAAGCTCGTCTTGAATCTCATGTGGAATTCTCAGAAAGGGCAGATCAGTTATTTAAACCAAGTAACAAAGGCTACTGAAGGAGTTACAAAGGCTATATTAAAGGTATTCTTACACATTGGAGCAATCCGCTGCACCAACTGTAACAAATCGCGTGAAGAACTAACCAAGGAAAGTTTATACGAGCCGTTAAAACTGTTATAGCGGCTATTCAACCACAAAAACAAACAAGAAATACTTGATGATAATGACCAGCTTCGTTCTGAAGTAGATGCTATTAAGGATATTATACCAGAACCAGAACAACATAAAACAAATTAGCAGCATGAGAGATATACCTGTGCTTTCCGCGGCTATTTTTGCTTCCAAAAACGATTTGTTTAAAATCTGAGTACCATAATTATCCTGATGTTGAACAGGACCGAAATCGTAACACAAGATATACTCCATTTAACAATGGAAGTGATAATTTTTATTCTTGATTACAAAAATAAAAAGAAAGACAAAAGCACCAACCACAAAAACAACAAATACAACTACCACAAAAACAACAACCACAAAAAGAGTACCAACCACAACAACAACCACACAAACAACCACTACCACAACAACAACACAAATCACAACAGCAGGAATCACAGCCATGGGACAAAAACAAACAAAGTGGTCTTGCTACTCGAGGATGTGGCCTTATATCCTCATGCCCCAATAATGTCCTTGCTGATAATTAAAGATTAGAAATTATGTTTGGAGGACGACGAAACGGCAGTGCCCCTAGGCTTCAAGCTTCTTTGGGCCCCTCAACATCCGCCCGGATGTGAAATTTTGAATTACGCAGCAATGCCATGACATGGCTAAAGGTTGCATAGGCCCCTGCTCTAGGTGGGCCCATAGGCTTCAGCCTAGTCAGCCTTATGGATAATACGGCCCTGCAAACCGGCAATAATTCCCCAGAAATCATTAATGAGACAGCCTCTATTTGTCAGAGATTATTCACTGTCGGCAACATGGACATTAATGTATATCGGTCCCTCATTGATGAAACTATTGATGATTACCATTGAATAATGAAATGATATCAGTGGGATAAAAACAAGAAAAGATAAACATACATAATGCTCAATTTGAAACTCTAATGATCGGGGTGATAATTTGCTATTACTAACATATTATTCGATCTACAAAGATTGGCTCTATATTATTGTTCAGGGTTTATTTAGAATGATATAACAATAGCAATACCGATTGCAAAGCAACTAGGAATTATAGCTTTTGACATTGCCCGTGATAAAGGTAATGGTACTGTTTGTGATGTTATCAATATTAGTCTGATGCCGCACTTGAATCACGACGATGATGCAATCTGGCAACCTGTCAGTGATGCAGGTAAAGTAATACTGACAAAACTTTCATTGAGGATGCCAACAATGATATCATCACTGACCGAAGGACAAGAGTGGCTCTTATGGACTCATGTGTTAAATCAAAATAATCATGGTTGACGACGACAACAGATAGTGTTCAAAGTAGCTTTGCTAGTTTATTCATATTGCAGATAGCATCACAGCAATGTGTCTCTGCACCGCGACATATATGTGTTGCTTTCCAAAATGCCGATTGAGTAAACTCCCGAGCATACACTGCAATGATTTGTGACAAACTGTGTTACTTAAGTTTTATTTCATAAAATATAAATGGCCATCAGGAACCAGACGAGGATATATTATTGATTTTTGATAGCAATGATGTTGCTCGTGCATATCCTCGTTTGATGACATTTACTGAACGTGATAAAAAATGTTGACTCTTGTATACATATATAACCATTGGATTTTTACAACGTTATATCCGATCAATTACGTTTAGCTGGGACACGTGTATTTATTTACAAAATGTGTTGCTGAAATACACGTTCGAGTTCGTGTGGCAAGGGGAGCAATAGCTAACTACAGAGAGATCTCTGTTATATTCTCAGGCAAAACAATGATACGTGAAGTTGTTGGTGGACAAATGAGAATCCTTGATGCGACATTAAAAAGCATGTTATTAAATTGCTTGTGATATTATAATATAATATCATTATGCCAGTGTTACTCTGACTATTGGTCAGATTAACAAGCTACAATCAGTATCAAAAACGAAATGTGGAATAAAATATTGTTGAAATCAGAACAGATTGCATGTGGTACAAATAAACTATCACTAACTGAAACTCAACTCTTGCGCGTCAATGACTCCAAACGATCATAGACTGGCGTTTGACGCAATCCTACTGATCGTGCTATTAAGGACGCAGTCACGATGGGTGTTTAACCTTATTGCAACTATACAGGACTTGATAGCCGCTGCATATCCAGCTGATACGAATCCAGCTGCATTTGGTACTGTTAGAACGGTCGCTAGGATGACATTAAAAGAAAACAACAGGTCACGGAATAAAGATTTCCAAAAAATGAAAACGTCTGAGACTGCCAGGAACCCCAACGCGGTATCATCAAGCCTCTCGCGGCTCAATTCGGAGACTACCAGAAGCACATCGTTCATGCTTCCCATATCCAATTTTGATTTTATTGATTCTGCTAAGACATTCAACACAAACTATTCAGAGGTGTGTTAATGCTTGATCATTTACCAAAACAACCAAACCGTGTTGGCTGTATTATTATTCATTTTCTCCTGGGACTTTTTTAATTACCTTTTTGTTATTTTCCAAATTTCATACTCGGATGGAAGCGTCTGAATGATCTCATATCCGGTAATCTTCATCATCGCGATCAATCTTGAAATAAAATAACACCAGGAATTATTCTCATTGATGATGTTGCTCATAAACGCGTAACCAAATCCCGTATTGATCTCACCGATATTTGGAGTTCTAAATAATTTCTCACTGGGGTTAATATTTCGCTCATTAGTAAAGATATCGTCGCAGTGGAAGATCGCGACTGAACTGTGGTCGTCGCGGTGAATGTATTTCAGTAATATTTCTGAATCGATGCAGTGCTTGTCTTGTCACCTCGACAGATCCTAAATTTTCCGAGAACACAAATAGATGTTTGAATCTATCATCGACGATACTAACATCGACTTTGAACGTACGATTAAAGGTCACCGCGTTGACATTGTTGAACGCATTGCCAAAATCAGAGAAATCGTGCTGTTTTAGTTCCCGATTGATATCTGCATGATAATATTTCACTGGATATTTAGGTGTTATAATGGCGCGCTAAACCTTCTATGGAACAACCGCCATGAGATTTGTTTTGATTGAACACCGCGACAATATTCCCCGCCTCGAAACATTTTAGCTATTCAGCATAATTATCCTGGTGGGATCGTTCCACAATACAGTTCTTCTAGCGGTCGGGTTGATAGTCGTTGATGATAAATTTCATATCAGGTCGTGCTAAATAATCTCTGAACAGTGTAAAATCATCGTTGTCCGCATCTAAAACGATAACTCTTGGAGCAGTAATTATCAACTCAGCGAATTTATCATAGCATGTTCTACTCGCTTTTAACGACGGGAAGCACTACCTGCGAATACCTTGCTATTCATCAACGATGAACACATCAGGAATTCCTTTATCTCGCTGTAATGTTACTCGCTGTAATGATTCATAATGTTAAACAACCTTTCTACCACCGGATGGTTTAAAAATAATTTGTATGTTTCAAGATTATAGTCTGATGTAGTTTTCGCAAAAAGAGTTTTTCGATATAAAACATATAACACTGTTTGTTCTTCGCGAACAGATGTCCAAGCGGCTTCAGCTTTCCCCATTCCACAAGTAGATCCATCAATGTAGTCGTCTCCGTCTTCGTCAATTCGACAACCAAAACCCGATTCGTGCTTCGGTAGCGTTATATAATGATAATCTGGTTTTCGATTTGGATATTCTCCAGGATAATTACTGCGGCGATAACTTATTGACATTAAGTATTTGATATATTCAGGATCTCGTTGTGGTCCTGTTAAACTTTCAACGATGTTTGAAATTGTGCCATTGGTCGATTTTACCGCGAGGCAATCTTTGACCTTTTCATCAATACATCCACGAGGAATAGTTATCGTGTTCCTGTGTTGCCTCAGACAGACGACGAAAATCGATCATCATGATTGTATACGAGACAATTATCACATTTCTCCAAAGAGGATTCTGTAATATAATTATAGCCGTGTCACCGTTAACAGATATTATAAGAATGTCCTGTTCGTCTTGAAATCGTCATACTGTTTTCGGTAGCATTAATCACATACGTTAACTGATCCGGTTCTCCAGTTAACGCCACAAAAATAATCGTCAACTCATCCTCGGAAAAATATCCGCGTGGGTGTTGATAATCATATTCTTCGATGACGCGGCCAGTGTACGGTTGAATCATCACCGGACAGGTGAATAATTCAGATCTATTAGTATTCTCCCCGAGATGAATGTTTTACACATGCTATTTTTGTCCGATCGTGTCCCCGTTAATGTAATACTGTACAATTCAGCTCGGGTAACGACGCTGTTTGTTTCAAAGGTCGCCGGGGTAGTTTTACATATCACGTGGTAACCAACTGTCGTGTCAAACAAATAGACCTCACCGCAGCACTACGTTGAGAAATCATTAGTGATCTCATCGAGGTCAATGTTAGATTTTGTATCAAGGTCAAACACTGGATATCTTAATTTGACCCTGGTAATGATTTAAATAACCGCTCATTGCCCAGTAAAATCAACTCGATTAAAATCTTCATCGCGGACAAAAACATACAATCTACTGAAATGCTGAATTATAATTCAACTTAACAAATGCATATCAACCATCAAACAGTCAATATAATCATTTTTTCTATTAAAATAAATTACATCATCGATATATTTTACAACGACGCGTTTGCCGATTGTCTTCCATTAGGTCCATCAGATGAGTTCTTCGAAGTTTTTCCCACTGAATGGGTAGGGCACGTGATTCATTTATGATCTGGAAGTTTGTAATTTGGAACGTAGCTAGTAGGAGCGAAATTCGTGTTCACCCCTTATACGTGAATACATGTCATTGGAGCTGAAACAGTTTATTCGTACTTATTTTTCATATTTTGTTTTATGTAACCTCATCAAGAAAGCGTATTTAATGTTGTGTATATATTATTTGAGGAAAGATTCGTTTAAATTATTCATTGGAACTATAATTTCATTACTTGACTTAAGTATTTTTCTGGGACTATCATGAATTTATTCAAAAGGAGCCATTGTGATAGATCAGAACTTTGGCAATCTGTTATATTCGAAGACTTGAAATTATGACTATAGAGTCATAAAAGAAGTACACACGATTTTTTTTATAATGAGGATAAAATCAGTTATTGTCGTGAAATTGTCGTGCGTGTTATAAACATTTTAAATACGCCTCGTTTTAAATAAGAACGATATCATTTAATTAGTCTCCATTTATTAGAAAAGCCTCAGTTAACTCGTGATGTTTGAATTGTTTTCTTTTTTAGATTTTTGTTTGAGAAGGTAACCCAATAATTACATGCTGGTAAAACCGTACAAATTTGTGTGCGTCAGATCCTCAGTATATGACATACCTAATCAAACCATGCTATCCTTAAGGCTTTATATATATAACAAGTAAACCATATTTACGTTATTTGATATACGTTTAGGATCTATATCTTTATAAATTTCTCAGCTTCTTTAACTTGCATAACACCCATCACCTTTATAAGTTACACTTTGACATCATCTGTTCATTTCATCATTCACACATTGGAACGAAATTTCATATTTTACATTTCTCAAACAAATAATTGAATTTTTTTCGCTAGCTGCAGCATATATTACCGTGTTCAACTCCAGCAACATTTTCTATATTCGGAATACACATTGATCTTCATTTTCTTCGTGCACTAATGTGTACGGATATTATCATCGTACCAAAAAATTTCATTTTAAACCTTTTACAGTTATATTGGTTGTTTCAGAGATAAAATATTTTTTTTATAAGTTTTATACATAACTTAATTTTGATAAGTACACATACCATTACCGCAATATTGTATTACCTGCTTCTCGGACAGCATATTGATGAATTTTGGGAAAAAGTACCAGTTGTAGTGTTCATTATCTGCCGATAACGCAGAGTACTTATTCTCAGCATCATACCCAAAGCTGTCGAATTCACCTGCTGAATTACACAGGACGCATGTTGGTTGTTTAACAGAAATCAAACATCCGGAACACCATTGTCGGATTTTGACATTCGTAGGATCCCTTTTATAGTCGGAAATTAATGAGTAGCCATATCCACTATCTTCTGTTCCGAGATCAATTGCAGCCACAAGTTGCTTTTGTGTTACTGATAGCATTTTCTAAAAAAAAAATATAAACCCGGAACAAATGAATTAGTATTTACTATTGTACGTTTCAAACGGCGTTCATACAAGCTTACAGCTTGTATATAATGATAATGATTTCGACCTTGAAATTAGATCCAATCTACAAAATATGAAAAGAAAAATAAACAGGATACATCCATTGATAAGACAAAATAATACATTGTGTATATCATTATTAATAGTTATGTTTTATGAAGTTTAGAATAGTCTGTTTACAGCCTTTTCAGACATTTAAAATAGTTACTGTACTAGCTGAATATATGTTGTGCAATTTTGTTAGACAAGAAACATTTGATACGACAAAAATGTTAATAATATTTTGTCTGCAAGAAAATGCCCTATTGTATGTGATAGGTTTAACGTTTTAATAAAAAGGAAAACTTAAGAGCAGATGGAATTCGGACTCGATATTTCTAACATTATCATTTCACTCTTTCCACTGAAGTAGTATGAACATAAAAAACGGAAAATATCATAGAAGAAAGTAAGTTTCAACCGGTTTCTAATTTCTTTACAAGGTATATTTTACATGAAGTTATCCCATGTTTATCTTTAAAATAAAAATATTTCTTCTGCATTTCATCGCATGTGCAGATACTTCCTACCTCATTATGCTAATTAAACATTTAAACTCAATATGAGCCTCTACGCACGATAAAAACAACACTACAACACAATGATAAACTTGGTGCCGTCAGTTAGCTAATGTGAAGGTACTCAGTTACGTTTAGGCGTGTTTAAATAAAAAAGAATATACGCACACAATCCGATCAAGATGTTTTGAAACGTGAAACTAACTTCTTTTGAGACAAATTTGTTTAACGTCCGATATTGTCCTTTTTCACAAATGCACACTGTATCAGAATATGAGAAATAGAGTATCACTATAATACAAAATTCTACACATAAAACCATTTAGAGATGATTTCCAATCTAATTGATGGAATGGGTATGAAAATCATGCATGAAATATTATAATATACAAAGAATTCCGTGCTTTACGTAATATATTGATGGACAGAGGTGGAATGACAGAATGATGGAAGGATATATAGAAGAGTAACTATTTATCGGTGTATTTCTTCAGGGGAAGAGAAGGATTGTGTGCGTTTGTGACGTGCACAGTGTTTTAGAATTTGGATCCATACGCCATTGTGTTGACATCTGGGCGTGAAGCTCACTGTATAACCGAGACCATGCGATGTTGTCCGTCAGGATGTGAGTGCCTACTAAAATGACGTGAAATAGTGGGTTTAAGGTGGTGTATATTATGTAGTGAGTGGCTATAAAGAATCATTATACAAATATGATACATTAGGCGATGAGGTGGAGGAAGCACAGTAGTTTTAATACTTTTGCGTTGATATAGTTATATCTAATATTTGTAGTAGCTTTGGGGAGTTAAGTCTTGCAAGTAATAGTCTACTGCACCACTCACACACACGCACACACACACACACACACACACACACACACACATATATATATATATATATATATATATATATATATATATATATATATATATATATATATATATATATATATATATATATATATATATATACCTTGTTACATATATCTAATTGAATGTACATTGATTTTAATTTAATTGTGTGTAAGTTTGAAATTTGTTTATTCTAATACATGGTATTACGAGTTTTGGAATCTTTTTTTCAAAAAATCCGTTTGACCTGACCCAATTTGTGAACACCTAAGGTTTTCCTATCACCTGACCTAAATTCAAAACTAGTAACATCCGCGGAATCATGTGCTTTTTAAATTATTTTTCTTGTGAGCGAGATCGAGGCTGCATTGGATACCTGACCCTAATCTTGTAAATAGTTTTGCTGAAGTAAGAAACATTTTATTCTATTCTTAGAGTAAAACGATAGGTTTTTGTCCCGGTCATTTTAGGAGTACATGATGTATATATGATCATTTACAAAGCTTTTTTGATTTCCCTTTTCTTTGTCCCCGTTTATTAGAGCCTAAACACGTAACAATATATATATAAATATATATATAAATATATATATAAATATATATATATATATATATATATATATATATATATATATATATATATATATATATATATATATATATATATATATATATATATATATATATATATATATGTGAATTGGGCCAATATTGTATGACAGATTGTGATATCACAGTCCTTGCAATTTCCAATCTTCAGCTGTTTTCCCAGAGCTCGGTGCGTTATGGCATTTTGCTTTATACACATTATCCTACCCACATTTCAAGTTCACACCAGGAACATGATAAAAAAATGGGGAAAGTTAGTAAATAATGATGTCGCATATCGGTATTTATTACAAAACTATTGTTAGGATAGAATGGATAAAATAAACTGATCCTGCTTTACGAAAAGCTGAACATTGCTTAGAAGCTCCATGTTTCCTATCAATAAAAGAAGTTATATAAGAACCAAACTAAAGAAACCTTTTTCTGATATGATAAGACTTCAAGTTTAATTTTGACACACATACACACACACACATTTATATATATATATATATATATATATATATATATATATATATATATATATATATATAAGATCATCGATCCATTATATTCCTTTTATCGTGACCCGACCTAAAAGATATCATAATATATAGGGAAACTTAAATAGAAACCAATCTTGAGAGGCAGTATATTTAGTTATGGAAGGGAACATCAAAATACGCATTATATATGATAGAAGTATCCGTCGCAAAGAATGTATCGATACACATTTACTATTTTTAACAAGTACAGATATTAAGCAAAATTGTCCTTAAGCTTTGAGGCTTTTTAAACCTTCAAATATTGAGAAAAGGTTTCATAACTGAAAGTGATAGACTTTATATTTTGCATACAAGTTTTATGCCAACTTACCCTTTTTTTAACACATTAGTTTACTATGTACATATAATCTTAAATATAATTGTACACATGACTTAGTCTTTGCAACATTAATATTTACATTTTGACGTTCAATAAAGAACTTGACAAAATAATTTGTCCAAGAAATTATAATTATACATAAAACGATTTAGATTATAATATTATTTGAAATGTTCAGACATAACTACTAAGGATTTTTTTTATTCTTATGTTATTATTTGTATCTTGGTATTGTTCAATGAAAATAGTTCCATTTAACAAGAAGCTAACAACAAACAAAAGGACACATACTAAATGTAAAGACCGACACAAAAATGATGGCATCAGCTTTAAATGTGTTACGTGATCTGTAGTTAAGCATGGAAAAAAAGACATAAACATTTTTAGCTAACATGTATATGCCTATTCTCATAATATTATATTTGATTTGCGATTAAAATGATAAAACTATAATGCAAAACAGTATTTTTATCTGAAAACGATTTGATTTTTATTACATAACGTATTGACAGTTTACAATCAACTAAACATTGTGAACATTCAAGCAATAATACATAAATTGATACCAGCCGTGAATTGTGTTGTGAAATTTGTTTCTGTATACAGATCTTTTTCAGGGTAACGTTATAGTATAATATATAGTATAGTATAATATAAATATTATTAGACCATATTGTTTTACGTAAAAATATTTATTATAGATTTTCTATATTTCCTTATAACTATTGTGAAGAGTCTATTATGTAATATTTATTTCATACGGAACTGTTGTCTTCAAGGGTGATGGTCTCTAGTTTTATTAAGACTTGATTTTTCCAGTGGTATCTCAGATACTGGCCGAAGTTTGTTTTATCGTCAAGGTTTCATAAATTTGCACACGATGAGAAGGATATTAAATTAGGTTGATAAAGTTACCTACACAGTTTTCGCTTATCGATAGACACATTTGCTAACATTGAACGTGTCCTTTGTTACCGGCACGTACTCTTTGTGTACAAGGGACATAACAGACATACATCAAATTTATATTTCTGACACCACACTGGAGAGTTTTGCATAATTTCAGAACGGTTTCCTGCTATCTGACTAACACATTCACCCATATTTGACACTTGGACCGTCCTAATTATTGCCTTAATGTCTGATAATGTTCTCTGTTAACATAGTATTTTACACGAATGGAATTATGCTACGGAACTCAGAGAAACAGGTACATATTTAGACCAGATCTGGTCTTCAAACACTTCATTTGATGATACTTCGCTGTTATTTTCCTGCTTGTTTCTTTTGGTAGTCATTTTTATAGACAGCGGTATGATATACATTAACATGAGTAGCTTGTCCATGAACATTTGATAACTTTTTATGCCAAAGTTAAACGAAATGTTGAAAACATAACTTTTTGCATGACAATTTGATCATAATCTATGCTCACCTGTTAGACACGAAAAGGTTAATAGGACAGATATTGAATGTTTTTTGACTATCAGGTTTATTACTAACATGATTGGCAACGATTTTACCCCTTGCGAAATAAATTATCGTATCCGATTAAGGGTAGTGATATAAATATATATTATACTTTGGAAAAAATGAATCGTGAATACAATGAAGGAAATCTGAGTTTTTGTTAAACGTCCTTATCGACATTTAATAATATAATTAAAACTCACATTGTCGTTTCTTTTGTTCCACTTTTACCTGGTAACCTCAATATTGCATATCATCATCTAAGGTTATAGAAAAACACTTTGCTTGAAAAATTTAACTTACCTTCTTTGCAAACCAAGTAAACATGATCACATCAATGAAAATATTAGAGACGGTTACAAATTCTCCACTACACGTCTGTCTTATTCGTTCTAATATTTTTCTGGAAGACGTATTAACAGACTCCCTGAAGAGGACATCAGTGTTACCTGTTAAAACAAAATCTGTAGCTTTAAATATCGTTTCTTTATCGCAACTGGAATTTGACAGATGATAAACTATAATCGTCTAAAGTTAGTTCATGAACTTATCAAACTGTGCTACCGGAAATATTTTAAAGTTACGTGTGCGCGTGGCACACATATCTATTGCAGATAGAGTATTTCCTGTCCAATAAATGTCAGTAAAAATCTGGACAAACCCAAAACCTGGACAGAATATAAAACATGGAATTATCTTAAATTAGTATAACTCTAAAAATAAAAATTCAGAGCTGATTTTTAGTTCTAAAAACTGATCATATTTGCTAAATGTTTACACAGTAAAGATCTTTTTTTCACAATTCTGAATTTTGAGTTACGTCTTAAATTAACATTATAAGAGGAATTATTGTTACATGAATTAATTGTTCTCCATTTGAAATTTGGATTGACTGTGCACGTTTTATACTCTCAGCAGAAACTGTGATAATGTATGTGTAAATACAAAAGTAAGTAACGATTAATTGATTCAAGACTTCGAGCATGCGAAATAGCAAAGCCTCCACCTTCTGCTCCGTAACATAGATACCTAGAAACAAATGATATATATATATATATAAGCACTTTACTGGAAGTAATAATGGACGCAATTACAGTTTAAGAAATCAAAGGATACATATTACTGGTTAAAAAGAGTCAACACAATTGACGACATGAAAGTCTTTCGGCTACGACCAAATTAGCCATGTGCTTTCTCAAGAATTGATAACTTGATACAGGTACAAGTCTTCGAATCAATAATACTGAAACCACATTCGTCTGTACCGTTTCATATTCGTTTTAAAAAATATAGCTATCGTATGTATTCTTTGATATCATGAAATGGATGTAGACGTATCTTTTGGTGGCTCCGTGGGATCAGTCCTTGAGTACAGATTCTAATGTAACCTGAACAGGTTTAGTGGCATCAAAAGACGTCCAGTCAAACGCTCGGGCTTTTGCATGCAATTGCATTGGATTATTTGAAAAATGAACATCAAGATGTCCACATTAAAGTTTGAAGAGTTTCCAGTGGAGCGTCCAGGTCATCTGAATCTGGGTGAATTGTGAGTCTGCTGTACGTCGCTAGATCAGCCTTGGTTTTGTATTGCGAGTTGATTTTCCTCTGTTGCGCTGGCTCTATATCAGAAAGTTCGCATTATGTATACCGGTTGGGGATGGATTAAGCCAAAAGACGGTATCATCACCAGATAAGGGCATTGAAGCTGCCACGCACATGGCATCAAAACTGCAGCTATAAATATAGTAAAGCCGCATATATTCAAGCAGAGCTTTCTACAATTATTAAGTCAGCAAAGAAAAGTTTACATTATGTCAAATATTGTCTGTTTACAGCGGTTGAAATATAACGACCGATTTATCAAGGTCTCTGGAGTTTGCTTGTGCTCAAGTACTTTGAACACAGCGATTGACCGGAAACAGGACCATCAATACTTTCTAACAGGGATCGTGGAGTAAGCCAACTGAAGTATATTGTGGCTGTCTCCTCACGCTCTGCGAACATATACTACTAGTTCAGGAGTCGGTGTGTGGTCGTACAAGTCAAATTAGAGAAGATCTGAGGGTGTCCCTCTGAGCACCACTCCATTTTTTCCACTGGTCTGAGAAACGTTGATGCTGACGATACCAGATGTATGAATGCTGTCTCCATACAGATGTGCCACCTGATCACAAATATAAAAGCCTGAGAGTCGGACACCTCGACATTTTACGACCACGGACGTCTTGGCCAAGGTCATTTCTGAGAGAAAAGACTACCAGCTGTACAAGCCACTCTCAGCGCTAATACGTTCCCAGACGTTCACACAGCCCGGGCTAGGAAGAAAATGCATCCACATAATTCGACCTTCCTTCTGTATACCGTGCCTATCAGTTGCAAAATGATTGGTGTCGATGGTGCGCTTTGCCTGCTAACGTCTTGGAGGTGATTTATGTAGGCGAACATCAGCATGATCATAATGTGGACAGGAAGGCCGTCAGGGATGCGTCCTAAGGGACGATTCCATGGTAGGTCTTTAAGGTGGTGAATACCTTTCTTAATAAAGGATCAATTAAATGTCTTTTTACTAGCATTGTATTGCGGTTCTGATCGCATTTAATTGCGTATCGACCATATGTTTAAACTGTGTTTTCTATTGGGGCGTTGATTTCTATTTTCGACTCCCAGGGTCGAATGGCATAAGTGTTTTGTCTAAGATGATGTCGTTAATAGTCACGTGGTTGTCAAATTTACACTTTGTGACACAAATCTTGAAGTAGATGTCCTTTCCATAAAATATTGTTAAAAGTATTCTTAATTGAAGTAATAAATTGAGTACAGGCCTGCAGATTAATTAAACGGATTTTTCATTATGAGTTCACAACAATACAATTCAGAACTTATCGGTACGCGCGAGCCATGTCGCTTTTGGAGTAGTTTAGATGGTTTGTTCGACCGACGACTTGTTTATATTGATACACATGATCGTCACAGTAACGCCCAGCTTGTCACACCCTATTAGGTATTGTTTGTTCGTATTAGTTAAACTCTTTCCCGTTGTGGAATTCAACATAGATTGGCAGGATTGCTCTTTTACGTTAACGCTGAGCACGTATCCGCCAGAAAAACTGGTAATTTAAATGTTTTGGTGACGGTAAGCATGTTGATCTCCTCCACCAGGGACGGTGCTAAAGACATCATCCAAATAGCAAAGTTTGCAAGATTAACTTTGCCTTCAGCCGCTAGAGATGGCAAAATCGCTATTGCCTTTAAGTTTTAATGTGACTGTGTGCTTGGCACCAAAGATAGCTTAAGACTTATCACACACCTAAACGACCAAAAAATACAATGACGCTTATACAACCGTCTTGCGATCCACTTAACACAGAAACGAAATTAACAAATCAAACATGAAGTATCAAATATTGAAGTTGTACAATTATAATTAGTCTCTACTATTAGGTAAGTCGAGGAGCAGCAACAGGAATGCGTTTTCAAACAAGATGGTACTGTGAAATACGAAATATACATCGCACGTAATACACGTTTCCGGCAATGTTAGGTCAAGACCAATGTTTTATATCTGATTAATGGCTTGTTACACATGTGAGTCTGTTAGAAAGATAGAAACACAAAATAGGGGATTAAAAACTAGTGAAAAAATGAACCTGCAAACTTTATAAATATATAATGTAGCAATGCTTGTTGCTTGGAATCTCTCAGCTCCGCAGATTATCCTGGGAATAGTATGAGCAGCAAAAAGGTTAGACAGACCGAAACTATTTCAGTCAAACCGAAACTATTTCAGACAAACCAAAACTATTTCAAAACGAAACTATTTCAGGCAGACGAGAATAGAAAGAGAGGAAATGGACCAGAGACAAGTTTTCACACAAAAATAAGACTGGTCAGTGAGTTTTAACTTAATTCTCGTTAACGAACCATGATGACGTCGCATATACACTGGATTTGTTGGTTCTTCAATTATTGAAGACCCTGGTGGAGCCTTTGGTGCAAACAAATATAAAATATATCCCTGCTGGGCTTGATTTGATCTTTCAAGATTTATTTGCTAACTTCCATCAATAGCATCACATACTAGATGTATTGCAAGCACAGAGGATATATTCACATTTTGAGGAGCAATAATGCCGCCCACCCCGTCTGGGTCATTATTATGTTTGAGGATAGTAATTTGTGGTTATGTTTTTTTTTTTCCATGCAGCGAGTAGTTTGCATTGATAAGATAGATCACTGAGTGTTTTCTTTAGTTGGTCTGTTGTATATGCTGGTAATGAAAATGTCGATAATTGTTGTTCTGATATTTAATGCTCAAGATATATTTGTTTAACAGTTCTTTATCCTTACCTATTTCAAATTTACTGTAAATTATTATTTCAATGAGATCTCGATTAGCATATTCTAAAGATAATATAATATAGTTTATATCTTGGATTGTTTTAATAATTTGTATTTTCAGATTGTCATCAGGATAATTCAGAAGATAACTATTAAATAATCGTATTAAATTATCATAGGTGGATTGATAGTTTTAATTTCATTAGCACAATATGTTAAATTATTTTCACAAACATAAGGTATCTGAGTTTTTGGATCAACTTTGGTTAATGATGCTGTTGTTGAAGGATTAGACATAAATCGACAATCTGTATCTTGCTATCCCCACTATTCTTATGGCAACATCAACATCATGCTCTGTTGATTCAATATCTCTTCCATCAATCATATCTCTAGCACTACTAAATAATGCCATGATACCATTATTATTGGTAAAAGCAGTCTTATTAACTTAAAAGCTTACTTTTTATTAAATAATTTGGTTACAGTTTATAATCAACTAAACATTGTGAACATTCAAGCAATAATGGAATGTATCCCGAATCTGGAGCACAAAATTGATACGAGGCGCGTAGTGTCTTGTGAAATTTGTTTCTGAAAAATAAGATCTTTTTCAGGGTAAAATTATAATATATAGCAGCAGAGGGGGGAATCCGACAAACATTATAGTCGTCGACGAGGCTTCCCTCTCGTTAATATTTAATAGAAAGGTCTATTTGACAAATTGAGGCTTCCTAGTAAATATTTAATAGAAAGGTCTATTTGGTTCCTCGTAAGGGTCCATTTGGCAAAAAAAGAAAGACGCCATGTCGTTGTTCCCCCCCCCCTGCTGCTATTGGTTAACCGAATATTTCATCAAGTCCGACACGATATCGCGTTCGAGGATCTGATAAATTTATCGTCACAAATCCATGTGAGACTGACTGAACGCGACTAAAGAAATTTCTAAAGAGATTATGATCCATATCACCGCTCCACCAAGTTTGCCAACTATTTCTAAGAGTATGTGTATCAACTCCGTTGAATACGGCAAGAATATTACAGTTATCTCTGATCACTTTTGGTATTTGTGTGTATCGTTGAGTGACATATATCATGTCAGTTTTTTATGCCTACCTCTGGAAAATATCCAAGCGGGATTATTTTCATTGTCTAACATGATATCATCATATACGACTAAATTGTTAATATCTCCATCAATATCGTCATTGCTCGGTGTTTCATCGATATCTGTTATAAACTCAATAATACCCTCACCGGATTCTTCTACTGCTTTGTCGTTAAAATCTTTTAACACATTGTAACATCGTTGATCATCTAGACTTGGAGTTATCAAAAAACAACTTGTCCCATTTCATCCATCTCGTTATTAAATTAAGTAACAATCGTGTCTTGCCACTTCCAGATGGTCCGATTATAATCATTCTAATTGAATTCGGAAACATCATCAACTGAAGTGGCTTCTGCGTTTGAAAAGATTTATAAACGGGGTCCTCTGCGCTGGCCAAATCTTTTACAAGTTGATCCTGGCAAGGAATTTCAGGGTGTAATGTTATCAACAATGAAGCATCATAATGTCGTTATTAGACGAGGACATACTGCACTACATCGCGATCAGGCAATTGTTGAACGATTTAATCGGACACTTTCTGAGCGGTTATTTGAATATCAATATGCTAAGGAATTTATTCAGGATAAACGATCTCGTGAATGGGTTAAGTGATTACCAGCTGTGATTACCGCGCTAAATAATGAGGTTACTCGAACAATCAACATGAAACCTAACAACGCGATTAAAAAGAAGTATATACCAGTAAATACCGCAAAAAGATTTTTCAAAACAACCAATACTCGGTAATATTTGGAGCGTTACCGCGTATAAAATATCTAGCATAACACGATCTAAGGGTAGACCAGCAATCTATAGATTGGATTTTACCGCTCCTCAGCGAGGATTTACTCGTGAACAACTACAAGTGATACCCGAGGATACTCAATTACCACCGCGTGGCCTTAACTAGCACCTCTTCGTCTCTTGCACTCAAGACAAGTCAGCATCACATTATCTCTAGTATTACCTACGCTGCTCTCTTTCTATCTACGGTAAATTGTCAAGTATCTTTATACGACCAACACCAACGCATTATACAATTGCAACTCGCGCAGTGATTATTCTGTTGTTGCTTCAGCATAATTATTAATTCAGCATCAATATCAAATTCTCTATTATTTTTTTATCCTGCTGTTTATAACCAGAAAGTTTTTTTCTGATTATGTCAACGCTGACAATATCAATTATTGTAGTGTCGTTATCATCTAAAACAACTCTTCGAAGCTGATTTAATCTCCGTACTCTGGATACTGCGAGATAAACTAAATTCGACCACTCGATGTGATTATCCACCATCCAGACAATCGTATCTGATATAGTCAATCCCTGTGAAGAATGTATCGTCGCTGCGTAACCTAGCGTCCATGGGGATTTATCAGCACGCAATGCATCTTCGTATCAACCAGCACAATATCATTTATATCATTTAACACTAAATTCTGCTTTCTTGACTCTGTCAAGCCTGGAATATCAACTTCATTATTCTGTTTTCGTGTATCCGAAGGCCTATAACATAACGGTACTGGAAGTGTTGTAAATTTTTCTTTATGCAATTCAAATAACATCATTTGAAGTGTGTCTCTGACTATTTTTCTACTCGCCACTATCAAATCGTTTGGTCTCCACGCTTCCAAAGATCTTTTAATGGTGTTTCCGAAATTATTTTACGCGCTATCTCACATTGGATTCTATCAGGTTGTAATCTAATTAGTTTCTTAAACTCGCGTAATTGTTCATCAAGTGCTCTATGATCAGTACTAATTTCTTCATAATAGTCTACACAATTCTTTAGCCAATCATGTGGGGATAAACCGACAAATAGTGGTGGTTGGCCATGATCGCCGCACATTATTACTTTTGTGTTTTTGTGCAATAACCAATCGAGAAAATTTTGTAATACATCTAACGATACCGTGCATATCTCATCCCAAATAATGATTTCAGGAATAAATTTCTCACCCATTCGTTCAGCAGTCCATTCATCGCCTTTCCATCGAAAGAAACTGTGATAAGTACAGGCATTAATTCCCCGTTGTTTCATCTCTCTGGCGAGTCTGTGTGCCGGTGTTAGCACAGTCATGTTTAATTTCCCATGAAATAACTCAATTGCACGAGTCGTCTTTCCTGACCCGCCACAGCCGTTTAGGTAGCGGGTTTTATATCTACATATTGGATCAGATATCTGCGGTGCATTAGATAGTTCTGATATCTGATTATTTTACAAATATTTATCTTTAATCGTAACATCTGCTGATTTGGAATAGTCACGCAGTATTTCCCGCTTAATTCTCCATGATCCCCAGCTCTCGTCAGAATTAGTGAATTCAGCCGCTGCTTTGCTGTGTTTCGCGTCTATATAAAATGAATCAGAGGCTACTCTAATTGCGGTGTCAGGAAATCTATTTATCATCGAAAAATAAATTGATAGTAGCATAATCTAGCATAGACGCCCTCAAATGTGTATACTGAAGAATATATCCATCGTTGTAAGTAACAATTGTACCAAATTTTGTTCCATCGGAAAAGAAAGCATCGTTACGATCGACATATATACCCTTAGATGTTATATTCGCGATAATAAAATCGTACTCAACGCTATCTATAATCAACCGTGAAGAATATCGTTTATTGTCGTATTTTCCACCTTGAGTAAATTTACCAATTATTCTTCTACCGAGATTTTTTGAGTGTTTATTCCTAATTTAAAAATAATTGTTTGGACCATTTCACGATATTTTCTTCGTCAAGATCGGAAAACTGTTTTCGTTCTTCGTTGATTATACTATCTAGATTGGGTTGTGGTAACCAGACTTCAGTCTGAGCTCGATATGACATAATCGCTTCACTGACAATCAGCAATATCAGCATTCTACAATCAATCATATACCGTAACAGCACTATTGGCATCCAGTGTTTTTCCGATATTTGTCTACCACTCCAAACATAACAGCACGGATGAAGTCCTGTAGCCAATTCAAATGATACCGCACGAGCGAATCCGGTTAAATCAAAATCGGGTAGTTGTCCATTAATTGCAACACAGGCCATCTCATGTGTGGGATGTCCAAATCGTTTAAAGTATTCAGCACATTCTCTGTACCCGATAAAACTCGCAGGATAACACGCGACTATATCAACTGAAATAATACTTTCACGTTCATATTTTATATTCCATAATCCGCCGTGATTACAACTTGATTTGATGTCTGTGAGAAACTCACCTCGCGTTGGTTTCCATGTGTTTTTCTTTCTCGCAAAATGAGCTGCAACCGACGGAATTGTAAAACAGTTTGTTAGTAATTGCTCGTCGTCGAAACTCTCCGAGAAACTACTAGCTAGTTTTTTCATCGCCTCATGGAGGGCTTCAGTGCGGTATAATTCTACATTGGGTCTTAAAAATTGATCGAATCTACCTTCTTCGTCTTGAAAACTGTGAAGTAACCACACTGACAAAGGATCGTTTTTACTCAACTGGTGAATAAAATCAAATAGTTTCTCTTCTCCGGAGAACTCTGCGTGTATATATTTTATGGTTCTATCCCGCGGAAATATTGTTACTGCAGATGTCCATGCGTGTTCGTTATGATCAATAATTTTGATCGGAGCTCCATTTGATTTATATTTTGATTCGTATAATACTTCACCGGTTATTGTCATTACCGATACTGGGAATCTTAATGATGTTTCTAATTTAGTTATATATTGAATTGTTGCCCCTCGCTGTTTCACTGTTAACCCCCAAAAGTTTATTTTTTTACGTTTTAGATCAGTCAATTTGTTTCCATGCAGCCCATTTGTGAAGTGTTCTATAATTCGTTCTGCCACACAATTTATTTTTGATAGTTTCATGGGTTTTAGGTTTTCAATACTCGGTTTATCATTTAACCGATATATCCCATAACCAACTGCTGTTACAGGATATGATCTCTCGTAGTATGGTTTGTCAATTCCAGTCAGAATTCCTGGTTTGGAATCTTGACTCACAGTCTCAGTTTTTTTATCCTTCAAGATGGGTTCAAATGTATCCCGAATAATCCAATCTCCCGTGTCTGAACGGATAATGAATTTTATTCTAAGAAAATACCTTTTCCGCGTAAGATGTGAGATTATCACTGCTACGTTTTTATCGTTCATGGTAGCATCAACGCTACCATCAATTCGAAATGTTGACCAACAGTGAGATGCTCCCTCACACTTGAATTCATTAAAACAATCGCGAATTTTACTTATCATGGTTCTATCACGAATTTTACCCTTTAGTGTATCAGAGACTCTATCGAGATTGAATTTAGCATTTCTCGAAAGTGTAATTTTCAATAATCTCTCGAACTCCTTCATATTATAATTAAAACAAGTATTTAAATAGAGAATATATTATAATGAATCATTGCAAATGGCTTATGATTGGATCAGTAACCCCGTGTAACAAATCATGCAGATAGGAGTTATGTGGGTATCATATGCGAAGCGTTCGACGCGGAAGCCTTGGTCCAATTCCATGTATAAGATGTGGGGTAGGGGTGAGAGGAATATCACAATTGTGTCTCGGTTGTGGTGGTAAGAGATACAGAGAGTTGAAGCGCTACTATGATAAACGAATTAAGAACTCCATTAATGACTCGACTCTGACAGTGTCAAAATCATAAGACCTCCTCAAGACTACATTGAAAGATTCTCAAGTAATGTTATCATTAGACCAAATAATTAATTAGACAAACAATGGTATAGTATATAAATGAACCAAGAATTCCGACTACACCCTGTGATTCCAAACTATGAGGCATCCAGTGATGGTATTATCAGACACCGTAGATTGAAAAAGCCAGACGGTGTTGTGAATAATATGGGGTGTCTGATGTTTAGCGCTGGGAAGAAGAATTATTACTGTCACAGATTCGTCATCGAGGTGTTTAATGGAATGATCAGAAATGGTTTTGTAGTTGATCACATTGATTCCAATCCTCGGAATAACAAATAGGATAATTTACGAATTGTTACACAGTGGGAATAATGCATACGGGAAAACTGGAAAATACTCAAAAAATGCGAGGTCTGTAAAATCATTTAATACAGCAACTAACGAAGAAATTGTATTCCAATAAATGAATGAAGCCGGTAGATATTTTGATATTTGTATACCCTCAGTACGAAAAGTAGCAGAGGGAATTTATCGATCAGTTATTTCAAAAAGGACTGAACAAAAAATGCAGTTCGTTTATGTCTAATCATGTTTTGCATTATTCTATATAACACCAAGAGATATAACTCGTTTAGTTGGGTTTATTTTCCGATTATTTATCAGTGGAAATATACTATATTTTATAAGAAAACGAATAAAATATGTAGTGATTTACAAATAATTGTATTTTTAGTTTGTTTGTTTTTTTTTTTCTTCAAGTATTCGGTTTTGTTTCATAAACGAAAGGTACATGGTGCTGTTATATGAATTCCAAGAACTGATATAATATGAATTCCAAGAACTGCTATGATATGAATTTCAAGAACTGATATGACATGAATTCCAAGAACTGATATGATATGAATTCCAAGAATTGATATGATATGAATTCCAAGAACCGATATGATATGAATTCCAAGAACTGATACGATATGAATTCCAAGAACTGCTATGATATGAATTCCAAGAACTGATATGATATGAATTCCAAGAACTGATATGGTATAAATTCCAAGAACTGCTATGATTGTTATATGAAATCCAAGAACTGCTATGATATGAATTTCAAGAACTGATATAATATAAATTCCAAGAACTGATGTGATATGAATTCCAAGAACTGCTATGATATGAATTCCAAGAACTGATATGATATGAATTCCAAGAACTGATATGGTATAAATTCCAAGAACTGCTATGATTGTTATATGAATTCCAAGAACTGATATGATATAAATTCCAAGAACTGATATGATATGAATTCCAAGAACTGATATGATATGAATTCCAAGAACTGATGTGATATGAATTCCAAGAACTGTTATGATATGAATTCCAATAACTGCTACGATATGAATTCCAAGAACTGCTATGATATGAATTCCAAGAACTGATGTGATATGATCCTTCAAAATTGACCCCAATTCTTTTTGTTTTTTTGTATTAGAAATATGTATTATCATATATGAATTCTGAAAATATGAAAAGGATTATAGCTGAAATTTCAAAATTGAAAAAACAAGAGATTACATTGTCTGATAATTTAAACGATGACCAAATTATGTCTGACTTTCAAGATATAGAATACGGTATTATAATCGGGTTAGCGAGATATTCCGATGATTATACAAGATCAGCGGGTCCATCTATGATGTTCTATAAGATTATCACTGATCACGCTGATCACATTCAGTATTTTAAATATACTGAATATATATATATATATATATATATATGTATATATATATATATATATATATATATATATATATATATATATATATATATATATATATATATATATATATATATATAAGATACTGCAGCTGATCCACAACCATATGATGCTTCTCCTGAGAATCAAGCAAGACCAGCTGCTGCCTTTGACGTTATAAAAAGCGTTAATGATCATTACAATCTAGGATTTGCAACACGCGTATCAACATTGAGGAGGCCTCGTCGACAGTTTCCATGCACGATTCCACTACATCTCATATTTGGATTCTGTAGAAACGTCCGAAACGTTATCTATGGAGCGAAGCATACAGTAGTACTCGTGATAAAGGGTACTGATAATGATGCAATCTGGCGCGGTGCTGTTGTTGCTGCCGGTAAAGTTATTTTAACAAAACTATCACTGTGGATGCCAGTACTGAATCCATCAATCAAAACAGAAGAACGATTACTATCATTTATGGATAAAGGAGGAAAGTCATTGCTGAGTTGGCTAACAACGAGTACAGATACCAAGGATTTTGATGTTGATCTTACATTTACGTGGAACTTGGCATCAAAACAAGGCGTTTCAGCTCCGCGTCATATATTTGTTGCGCTACAGAATAAAAATCGATTAGGCTCTCAAGAACGCAGCCATATGATATTTGATCAATTAGGTGTCAATGATGTCTCGCTGAGAATAAAGGGACAACAGGAACCATCCGAGGATATACAACTGAATTACGACGCCAACCAAATAGCACGTGTGTACCATCGTCTGTTGTCATATATGGGACGTGATCAAAATATTGATACTGGTCAGCAAATATCACAGTTGGATTTTAAGAGTCTGTATCCGATCTATTACTTTTCGCTGGAACATCTTGACTTGACAAGACAATCCGTTGTTGATTTTCACTTAAGAGCTCGTGTAGCCTCTGGCGGTGTTGGTTATAGAGCGGTTGCCGTCATACTCAGCAACAAATCAATGCTACTCAAAGGTGACGGCGGAAGAATGAGAGTGATAGATGCACCAGTGGAAAACATGTAACAATTAGATCAATCTGTTATTGTATAATCAAATACAGTCATATTAGTGTTGCGTTAACCCCGGTCAACTCCGGAGTCAGCTAAAAATGCGGAACCACAATAACACTGACACTCAATCAGATAACTGGCGGGGCGAATACGTTGTCACTGACAACTCGTCAAGTAAAGCACTTCAATGATGTATTCAAAGATTAAAAAGGCGTTCATATCACTCTTTCTCTGCAGCCGCGACTAAAAACATGATAAAATCAGGTGGTATATTCCCGCTATTCCGGCTTTGATTGCAGCAGCGGCCTCATACCGAGGCAGGGATGGCACTAAAGAAAGCAACTGGGCGAGGATATAAAAAAGGAAAAGGGTCTAAGACTAACAGGAACCTCGTATTCATGGTACAGCGGAAAGGGTCTGACAATTCCAGGACGGTTTACTAGTTGGAGAGTCTTTGACTCCAATGTCCAATTTTGATTTACTCGATGCTTCTAAAAAATTGGCATTAAAAAACTTCAAAGGTGTCTTTATGAAAGATCAGTTACCGGCACAACCAAACAGCGTTGAATCCGGTATTATTAATCTCGATAACAGCACTGGACCCGGAACCCAATGGGTTGCACACGCGATTGATCCACGTGCAATTGTTTATTTCGATTCATATGGATTAGCGCCGCCGAAGGAATTTATGCGTTATATAAATCGCTTAAAAACTACTCACAAAGTGAGGCGTTGGTATTCTACGCTACCAACACAACAAATGAATGATCTACCAATATGCGGCAACGAAGTATTAAATGTCCTTGACGCTATTTCAACATCTGGAAAACCACCACACGTTGTCGTAAATGAATATACTAGCGATGGCGGCATCGATGATTTTGCAACGAAAAGATTTTAGAGAGAGATTATATAGAATAACATGATTGATATTTGGGGGAGATCTTTATCAGCACTGAAGAAACCCGAACCTGATAGCGTTGCAACCAGTGATATAAAAAAAAAAATAATCGAAGATGAAATAGCTGAGACATTAAACTTAGCAATTGTTGATCCTAATGAAATAGTTGTATTTCAAGATCGCCAGGGTAAATTGAAAACTAGTAATGTTTCCCTGGATGATATTTTAGTTAAACAATCCAACACATTAGAGGATACTATCGCGTTATTTTCTGATCAGGGTAAACTCAAACCCGGCATACTCGTTTCGACGATTATAGATAAATTAAAAACTCTCAACGATGAGTTATAATTCATACAAAGTTTTTTTGGTGATCCATCGACATCACCGAATTTATCATTAATAAAAATCTCTATGGACAATATAAAGATTGTCAATGACGAATTAAAATCAATTATGGCTTTCTTCGGCGAACCAGCAGTAAAATCACCGAAACTGACAGAGATAAAAATTCTATGTTGGAACTAGCAACACTCCAAGCCAAATATGAAGACCACGTTGAAAAGTTTTCATCATTTCGAAAAAACCTCATCGAGAAATTTTTTACAACCACGCCGGATAAACTCGACATAAAACTTCCTGATATTAAAATATCCATCGATGAGACGAAATACTTTATCAAAGCAATCAAATATGATTTTCCGAGGATGATAACAATCATTGAGAAAACAAAAATTCCTCATGAGAAAACCAACAACGTAGTATACACGATCCAACACGATCATTTGTGTGGACTCCTACAGACAATATACTAAGTATCACTGCAACCGTCAAAGGTATTTAATGATTAGCACTAGTAACACCGACTCAATTTAATATATCATCGTTGAGTTCATCTGGGGTCAATAATACGATATCAACGATCATCGACAAGGATACACCCGAACAATTCACGATAGCATCCACTGATAAAAAGTTGGTTGGGGTTTTAGTAACATGGTATGTGGAATTCGTAGCGGATTTGAGTAAACAACTAAATTGAAATCGTAAACTGATTTGGAATTCAAATGTCGTCATCAACGGTACCTTCGGTATCTCAATATCGCTATGATCAGGCCAGAGAGTTTCAGACTAAACTCAAAACTCTCACTGAGGAGTATCAAACAAAAATAAAAAAAATACCAACGAAGAATCACCGCAGTTGATGTTACTGTGTACTTGGTGAGTGGTGTAATCACCGGAGCCGGAATTATACTCTCCTCGGTGACAATGATTGCTCCGATAGCTGTTCCAATTTGTATATCATTGGCAACAACATTCGCGGGAATAATTTCGATAATAACAAACAAATATCATCATGCAGCCAACGCAAACTGCAAGAGTACATAATTAAATTTCATGTTGTATCAACCGCGTACTCGCAATTATCCTCGTTGATATCGTCGTCGCTCGATGATACATTTATATCAGATAGTGAGTTCTCAGCGATGGTAAGTATTTATGATTCCGCGATGTCAAAATTAGAAATACAACATGAATATAATAACAATGACAACACCGCAGGAATTACTTCAACGAATAGTGGAAAACACAAGCCCAGTACAAACCAGCATGATCTCAATAACATCAACGAATCCTGAATTCAGTGTAAATTTCCCTATTCCGATTCCCAAGAAGGAAATATTGCTAGCAAAACTACGAGTGTATCACAGCTAGCCTAATATTAGGTTGGTAGCATTTGGTGGTCAACAACCGAATAACAGCTTAGTATTTGCGAATAAGAATCGCGAAGACGAGACTCCAGACTGGAACGTTGTTTCGCTGCCATCTGGGTCCTACCAAATCGAACAAGTCAATGCTGAATTTCAGCGTAGAATAAAATCCATTCCTGGAGAAGAATCGAAAATCGCTATAACGGTTCATGAACCAACACTATCATCCGCGATTGAGATAAACTCACCTAGTTATGTTGTAGATATCTATCAGAACAATACTGGGTTGGCCTGAAATCCCACCTCGACAAGTTAACATACCACCTGAACCACAAAAATCTGATTATATCACCGACAGGATTAAACCCGATAATCCAGTAAAAAGCTATAGCAGTTACAATAAATTATTTTATTGAAATAATAGAATATCCCGCTAATAGAAGATATTACTTAATTTGACGGGATAAAGCCACTGAAAATTTCACAGCGTTCAATAACGATATTTCGTTGTTGTTAATATCCCTTAAATTCGGCACTCTCACCCGAGATGAATTTATCAGCGTTGTAGAAACATGTAACAAAGTCATCAATGACATAGAAACATTTCATTCGCAAATTATTCAAGAGGTATTAGGTGACAGTAATTCTAAAACGAGAACGGAGTTTGCCACAGTATATAATATACGCGTAGAAGATATTCCCACGCTCAAACTACACGGATATAATATCTCAGAACTACAATAATCTCTCAATGATGCCATCGATGAAGGTTTAAAAAAAATCCATGACGCATGGAAAAATTTAACAGAACAACAAACAACAATCCTCAAACATAATAATGACCCAGACGGAGGCGGCAGACATATCGCTCCTTTCAACGTGAATATATCCTCGTGATAGCATTGAATTTAGTATGTGATGTTATCGAAGGAAGCTATCAAATAAATCTCGAGCGATCAAATCAAGCTCAGCAGGGATATATTCTATATTCATTTGCACCAACAGCTCCTCCAGGATTTCTAATTATTGAGTATCCAACTAATCCAGTCTATATGAGATGTCATTATAATTCGCGAACGAGAATTAATTTCAGACTCACTGACCAGTCTAAAAATCTAATTGATCTACGAGGTGAGGTTCTACGAATTAGTCTGTTTGTAAATTCCTAAGGACTTTCATCGTAGCGATTTTCATCGGAAAAGAATTGTTAACCCATAGCAGCAGAGGGGTGGGGGGACAACGACATGGCGTCTTTTTTTGCCAAAATGGACCCTTTCGAGGAACCAAATAGACCTTTCTATTAAATATTTACTAGGAAGACTCAATTTGTCAAATAGACCTTTATATTAAATATTAACGAGAAAGAAGCCTCGTCGACGCCTATAATGTTTGTCGGATTCCCCCCCCCCCCTCTACTGCTTATATTATGAATATTATTAGACCATATTTGTTCCGTAAACACATTCGTTATTGCTTTTCTATCTGTCCTTATAACTGTTGTGAAGAGTATATTATGTAATATTTATTTCGTACAGAACTGTTGTCTTCATGAGTGATGTTTCCTAGTTTTATTAAATCTTGATTTTTCAGTGGTATCTCAGATACTAGCCGAATTTCGTTTTCCCATCAAGGGTTCATAAATGTGCACACGATGCGAAGGATACGAAATTAGGTTGATAAAATTACCTACACTGTATTTGCTGGTCGATAGACACATCCGCCAACTTTGAACGTGTCCTGTGTTACCGGGACGTACTCATTTTGTACAAGGGACATAACAGACAAACATCACATTTTGATTTATGACATCACATTGTTGATTACTGCATAATCTCAGAAATGATACCTGTTATCTGAATAACACATTCACCCATATTTGACATATGGATCGTCCTAATTATTGCTTTAATGTCTGATAATGTTTTCTGTTTACATTGTATTTACCATAATGGAAATTCGCCACGGAACTCAGAGGAAGCAGTGTGGCTATATAGTACACGTACATATTTAGCCGCAATCTGGTCTTCAAACACTTCATTTGATAATACTTATGCTGTTATTTTCCTGCTTGTCTCTTTTGGTTGTCATTTTTATATACAGCGGTAAAAAGTACACTAACATGAATGGCTAATCCATGAACATTTGGCATTTTATTTTATGCCAAAATTAAAAGAAATGACGAAAAAATAACTTTTCGCATGAAACTTTTATCCTAATCTATGATCGCCTGTTAGACACGAAAACGTTAGTAGGACAGATGTAAAATGCTTCTTGAAAATGAGGTTTATTACTAACATGGATGCAACGATCTTACCCCTTGCAAAATAAATTCTCGTTATATATATATATATATATATATATATATATATATATATTGAAATTAATGAATGGTAGATACAATGAAGGAAATCGGAGTTTTCGTAAAACTTCCTTATCGACTTTTAATGATATAATTGAAATTAACTTACATCACGCTGTCGTACCTTTTGTTCCACTTTTACCTGGGAACCTATATATTGTATATCATCATCTAAGGTTATAGAGAACACGTTGTTTGAAAAAAAAAACATACCTGGTATGCAAAGCTCAATGGAAGTATTTTAAAAGGTTTTAAGTTCTCCACAACACGTCTGTCTTATTGTTTTTTTTTTCTGGAATGACTCCCTGAATAGGACACCTATGTTACCTGTTAAAACAAAATCTGGAGCTTTAAATATCGTTCTTTTATCGCAGTTAAAACTTTTCATCAGATGATAAACTATAATCGGCTAAAATTAGTTCATGAACTTATGAAACTGTGTTACTGGAAACATTCAAATGTTACGTGTCCGCTTGACAAACATATATATTGAGGATATACATATTTCCTGTCCTATATAATAATAATAATAATAATAATAATAATAATAATAATAATAATAATAATGCGAACTTTGTATAGCACATAATCTTTCGAAGCTCTAAGCTCTTTACACCATCAATAATGATATGACTACAGTACAGAAAAACAATTGACAAAAACAATGAAATTGGAAAACGTAAAAACATGCTGAAACGTATAAGATACAAAACATGACACAGCTATATATATGTAATTCCCTCGTAAACAAGAGGAATCATGTGAGTCTGGAAGCTCACAGAAAGAAGCTACCTTCTTCAAGTCACCTACTAAAAGAATGATCTAGAAGGAAATCATTCACTTCCCACCCTCAATAAATAAAAATTAACCAATCGTATTAAAGACCAATGTCTAAAGCAAGGTCAGATATTGAGGTAACCAAGCCAAGGTCAGCCTGTTTACAGTTAAAGTGGCTAAGCTGAACTTTCTAGAACAATTTCCCAATTAATGGATATTAAACCCTAAATGATAAATTTGGATTTAACAATTAAAAAAATAAATAATTTAAATCCAATAGCCGTAACACCTTCCCCCATAAAATAAAAAGAAAGGTTTATATGATAAAACTTTCTTTTTATCACAAACCAATTTACATCTGAGATTAAAAATTATACAATATAATGAATTATACACGGAAAGAGTGTCTACAATTATATTATCAAGAAATAGCCTCAAATTTTTAACTTGTCCATGTCCCACAAAATGTCCTAGGAAAGGCACAATAGCCAAGCAGAACTCACTTTTATACAAATTAACTGTCAAACATACATTAGTGAGTCTGTTAAAGAATTATCGAATTGTTGCTAGATGTTCTTTCCAGGTGTCGTTGTAGATGATGACGTCACAAATCTCTGGACCAGATATGAACATTTTTATGAGACGTTGAAATGGACTTTCTTTATATTGGTAGAGTCCTTTTTGGAGTCGCAATATTGAGTTTTCCTTTGCTCTTTCCGTAGTGGAATCTGCCAAAATCCTTTCAGAAGGTCAGAATTTGGTGACGTACTTGGCATTCCCAATTTTATCAATAGAATAGTCAATTCTTGTTAATGGGAATGAATCTGTTTTTGTCACTCTGTTCACCTTCCAATAATCAATGTACATACGGAAAGTTTTATCTGGTTTTGAAACAAGTATGCAAGGTGAACTCCAATCACTTTTACTGGGCTTGATAAAATCATTCTCCAGCAAATATTGAATTTCCTTTTTCAAATATTCCTGTTTGAGTGGACTCGTCCTGCATGGAATTCTCAATCTCAACGTCATGAAAATTTTGTTTGTCCTTATAAGAATATCTGGACATAAGTGCTCATATAATAATAACTTTCAGTTCATTTCTTTCTTGCACTTGCAAATGTGAAAGTTTCTGGTCTAGATTTTTTTTTATAATTTCTGAATTCCAACAATTCGTAGCTCCAATATCAGTCGAATCCTGATGATATTCCTTCACTAAGTGGGACTGGTACAACTAAATTAACTACATATTTAACATGGCTATTTATTTCAATACACTGGTACTCCTATAATTAATTTCGATCCCAGGAGCACTAATACTATAATTAAACTAATTAATTTTCTTCTGTTCTTTGTAAGGGCCGTAATACCTAATTTGAAGAAAAGTAAGAAGAATGAACAAGAGTAACACAACTCCATTATCAAACTCAAAAGTTCTTTCCCTTTCAGTTCTTTCAAACCATAGTTTAATTTTTAAATTTAATTGATTGCTTGACTTGGTCTTAGGTAAGGAATCCACACAATCTACCATAATTCTACTGAATGTTTCATCAAACGCAGGAATAGGTTGCAGATGAGCCTTACGTATCTTCTGATTGGGTTTTCCTACCATTTGACAAGTATGACAAGATCTACAATATTTGACATCACTTTTGATTTCTGGCTAATAGAAGTGAGTCAAGATCTTGTGATATATTTTATTAATCCCTAAATGACCAGCCAAAGGAGTTTCATGGGCCAGATTAAGTATTTCCTGTCTGTAAGGTTTTGGAACTACTATTTGATAGTTCACTGACCATTCATCACCAACAGGTACTTCGGAAGGTCTCCATTTTCTCATAAAAATTCCATTTTTAATGAAATAACAGACAGGAACTTCAGTAACTTCAGTCTCATTTATGACCCTTTGAAACAAAGAGGAGATCTCAGGATCTTTTTCCTGTTCGACGACAAGTGACTGTCGTTTATCACCCTGATTAAGAGAATGAGTTATTAAAAGAGGATCACTATGATCAATACCTTCTGATTGATCTAAACCAAGAGTAAAAGTGATCTCATCAAAAACCTGACCTATACAAGCGCCAGTTGAAGGAATGCTGCCTTCTGTAACATCACTCTCAAAATCATCACCCTGATTAGAATAAAGAGAATGAGTAGTCAAAAGAGGATCACTATGATCAATACTTTCTGATTGATCTAAACCAAGAGTAAAAGTGACCTCATCAAAAACCTGACCTTTACAAGCGTCAGTTGAAGGAATGCTGCCTTCTATAACATCATAAACCTGACCCACGCAGGTGTCAGATAAAGGAATACTGCCCTTTTCAACTTCATTCTCAAGAGCTTTCTCTACCATAGCTCTAGTAACTGTACAAGCTTGAAATATATCAGGGATTTCTTTTTCCATTGGATCAACTTTCTGATCCAAATTAGGCTTGTCATTTACAAGTGGATTAACCACAACCTTGTCCCCAGCTAAGTCGTTGCCTAGCAATAAATCTATTCCCTCAACGGGTAAAACTGAGACTGTTCCGATTGTCACAGGTCCTGACACTAAGTCTGATGACAAATTTACACAATGGAGAGGAAACATTAACAAAGCCGCACTCTATTCCCTGAACAAGAACACTTTCATTAGAAGAAGACTTCTCAGATAAAGGCAAAGTACCTGATAATAACAGACTATGAGAAGCTCCTGTGTCCCTTAAAATTTTAATAGGGGTGGGATTGGCCGAATCACCCAAGAGTGATATAGAACCCTTCGATATGAATGGTTCATAATTCTCCATATCAAAATCAGACTGAGATTTATTAGACCCAACAAATGTATTGCTTTCAATACATGACTGTGACCTTGACCTCTTGTAAATAAGAGCATTTGGAACAGGTCTATCTTGATTCTGATGCCTATTTTTCAATTTTTAGCAATCAGAAATAACGTGTCCTTTTCTCTTGCAAAAGTTACACGTCAGAAGAGACAAGGATCTAGAATCAAACTTCTCTGAAGTCTGATTTTTGAAAGTTGTGTTAGTTTGAGTTTTAGAAGGGCTTGAATTAGGCGGAAATTCTTTTCTGCCAGAAAATTGTTGAGTAGAAGTCTTATTAACAAAAGGAACTTTATGTGCCAAAAAATATTCATCAGCAGCTCGAGCAGCATTTTCCAAGGTTTCAATCTGATGCTCATCAAGATAAGTTTTAACATCATTATGAACACAGTTTTTGAACTCTTCAATTAATATAATTTGCTTGAGATTTTGATAATCTTGCTCGACTTTCTTGGCTAAACACCATCTATCAAACAACTGCTCTTTCTGTCTAGCAAATTCAACATGAGTTTGTCCAGCTTCTTTTCTGTAATTTCTAAATTTTTGCCTATAAGCTTCAGGAACTAACTCATAACCTCTTAAAATGCATTCTTTAACTACATCATAGTCACTACTTTGATGAACATACAGTGAAGTGTAAATCTCGCTAGCCTTACCAGTAAGTACACAATGTAGTAACTGAGTCCAATTCTCTCTTGGCCACTTTAAATTTTCTGCCACTTTTTCAAAAAGAATAAAATATTTGTCTACTTCTTTTTCTTTGAAAGGGGGCACTAATCTAATATTACTTGCTAAATCAAAATTTTGATTTGAAGTATGATGGTGATTCTCACTTGCCAGCTCTAATTCTTTCATTTTACACTGATATTCCCTTTCTTCCTTATCTCTCTCTCGTTCAATTTGTTTTTCTTGTAACCTTTCCTGTCTCTCTCTCTCTCTCTCCTCTTTTTCAAATTGTAATTGTCTTTCTTTCTCCCTTTCTTGTCTCTCTCTCTCCTTTTTTTCAGATTGTAATTGTCTTTCTTTCTCCCTTTCCTGAAATTCCAATTTCTTAAACTCTAATTCAGATTGCAATTGTTTCTCTTTCTCGTCTCTCTCTCTATATCAATCAGCATTTGCTCTTTTTGTAATTCAATTTGTTTCTCTTTCTCCTCTATCTCATATTGTAATTGCTTTTCTCTCTCCCTTTCTTGAAATTCTAGCTTTTTCAACTCTAATTCCATCTTGAATTTTAATTCTAATTCCTTTAATTTTATGTCAGAGTCTGATGCAGACTTACTGACCGGAATCAAAGCACTTTGTTCCAAAACATCCTGTTCTACCAAATACTGCACCAAAATCTTTCTGCTATCTTGTTTCGTTAAAGAAGCCTTCACTTCGGAAAGATCGTATTTCCTGGCAAGTTGAACCAACTCATCTTTTTTGAAAAGATCTCATTGCTCCTGGGTAGGATTAGAAAGAAATATTTCTACCTTAGATGTCATTTTGATACAAGCGTGTTAGTCTCACTAAAAATTTAATTTTTTCAAAAACTAGGGGAAATTCAAATTTAAATTCAAATTTATTTAAATCTCAATCTCAATCTCAATCTCAATCTCACTCCCGAGACGATAGCCACCAATTCTATGTTACGTGCTTAGGCTCGAATAAGCAGCAGCATAGAAAGAGTGAAAACTAAAAAGCTTGTAAAACTTTAACAATGATTTTATTAAGTACAATTATTTTCATAAAATAAATAAACTTACGGTTTTAGAGAATCAAATCCAACAAATATAGAATTCACAAAATAATCCACTAATGGAATTGCAAGTCCTGATAAATAAATGTTCTAATAGTTCCAGGTTCGAATCTTGACGATGTAATCCAAAATGGCTGACAATGTCACGTGATGTAGTTCTTCTTTTAATATCATCCAGATGAAATTATGAAACATATGTCCTTTTCCAGATAAATAGAATAATTCTTCTTTCTTCAGTGAATTGACACAAAGTCCAGAACAAAATAATAAAATTTAACACTCAAACATGAAATACACAACTTATATCTTAAAGCCCAAACATCTACTAAAGTTAACCTCCAAAACACAGCTATATATATGTAATTCCCTCGTAAACAAGAGGAATCATGTGAGTCTGGAAGGTCACAGAAAGAAGCTACCTTCTCCAAGTCACCTACTAAAAGAATGATCTAGAAGGAAATCATTCACTTCCCACCCTCAATAAATAAAAATTAACCAATCGTATTAAAGACATGTTTACAATTTCTAAAGCAAGGTCAGATATTGAGGTAACCAAGCCAAGGTCAGCCTGTTTACAGTTAAAGTGGTTAAGCTGAACTTTCTAGAACAATTCCCCAATTAATGGATATTAAACCCTAAATGATAAATTTGGATTTAACAATTAAAAAAATAAATAATTTAAATCCAATAGCCGTAACAGTATGACTTTGTTTTCACGGTGGGAACAATGAGTATACGATTATCAGATGAAGACCGTAAGTATGTAGCTAATGTATACACATGGGTGAGGCTGGATAGGTATGTTGGACTGGAGTCTGACATTGACACATAGCACAGAGAACACATTTTGTGTTTGATTCTGTATCGAATCGATAGCCAGTGTAGGGTACAGAGCAGTAGTGAGGTGTACTCTGATCGAGGTACTCTAAAAATGATCCGTGCAGCTGTGTTTTGAAGTTTTTGAAGTTTCTGGACTAAACTGTGCTTTCTATGGTGGCGTTGATGTTTTTTTATTCGACTACCAGGGTCCAGGGGCAGCTGTCTTATGTCTGAGATGATGTTGTGAATAGTCTCGTGGTTGTCAAATTTACACTTTGTGACACGAATCTTGAAGTTCATGTCATTTCCATAACATATTGTTCAAGGTATTCCAGATTGAAGTAGTAAACTGAATACAGGCCTGCAAATTAGTCAAACTGAGTTTGCATTTTGAATTCACGACACTGAGATTCAGAACGTAGCGGTACGCGCGAGCCATGTCACATTTGGCGTAATTTAGATGGTTTTCTCGACCGGCTACTGGTTTACATTAAGACACAGCATCGTCACAGTTACGCCCAACATGTCACACCCTGTTGGGTATTGATATTTTGTGGTAGTTAAACTGTTTCCCGTTATGGAATTCAACATAGATTGGTAGGTGTGCACCTTTCCGTTACAATGCTGAGCACGTATCCGCGAGGAAAACGTAATTTAAATGTTTTTTGACGGTAAGCATGTTGATCTCCTCCACCAGAGACGTTCCTAGAGACGGCATCCAGACAGCAATGTTTGTGAGTTTTACTTTACCTGCAGGCGCTATAGATTATATTTGATTAATAGGATGTTACAAATGTGTGTCTGTGAGAATGATGGAGCGACAAAAATAGGGGATTAAAAAAAACTATTGAGAAAAATGACCTGCAAACTCGATAAATATATACAATGCTTGTTACTAGAAACATCTTAGCTCCGCAGATTATCCTGGGAATAGTATGTATAGGTTACTGCATTTGAATGGGAACATATTAACGAGTTTTTTGGAAGGATATACAGCACGATCTTTCATTCTTTCAGAGAGAGAGAGAGAGAGAGAGAGAGAGAGAGAGAGAGAGAGAGAGAGAGAGAGAGTTTTAAACATGATACTCCAGACGGTTTATATACTGTACACCAGACGGAGTGAACAGTGCCATCCATGGATCCACTGGTGCAAGTAAGTTTGTAAGTTTAGGTATGCCGTACTATTAAGACATCTACTGCTGGAAAGACGGGGTTGGAGGGTCGTTACCATACAGGTAAGAATTAAAATTGAATTACACAGCTGCCAGGATCCTACATCATTCGTGATAATATACCTTTCAAGTATCTAAAGTGAAATAATATTAACATAAATGTTAGTATTTTAAAGTGGTTTCCTATCTGAAATTAGAAACTGGATCGGCGTGATACGACATTAATCGCCTTGTCTGGATGCCCCAAAACCATATACCCCTCGAGCATGCGAACATGGACAAGAAAGTCTTGAAAACTGTCACTTGTATAAATATACATTCTTGTGTAAAAGACACTCACAGTAATTACACATACATAAGACAGAAATAAAGCGTATACGAATTGATATACATAGGTACAAATCCACACTAACATAGTGAAAAGGACTATCCGTTGATGCTACAAGAGTATGCGTGATAATATAGAGTAAAATAATTTATGGTGTACATTTATACTCATCTATATCATTGATATCTATGCAAAGTGTATAAACATGTATTTCCTTGTAGCACCATTTTGTAACCACGTAGAATACATTCGGTTTAATCTTGGGACCTTTCTTATCTCAGAAGCTCTAGGTTGGTAAAGAAAGAAATGTTTTTTCGTACATACCACGAGGAAGCCCTTATGTCCTTTTCACACCACAAACACTATTAACGACGATGCAGGACGAAAGACTTCCACTTTTATGTACACAATACATAAATTCCTAGATATGATTACTGACATAAAATACAGTCGCTTTAAATAGTAGGACACTTTTCGTAAATTTGAAACGACTACCTGACATTGATGTGGTTCAACAAGCAGGAAGCAATAAATAACAGGGTGTGCAAGTATAGATAGTAGTATGTCACCAACACTGTTAGTGGAAAAACATACATACATATATATATATATATATATATATATATATATATATATATATATATATATATATATATATATATATATATATATATATATATATATATATATATATATAGAGAGAGAGAGAGAGAGAGAGAGAGAGAGAGAGAGAGAGATCATATGAAATACAACTGTTCAATAACTTCAAACTTAACGTTGATTATTTGATCACGGGTTGTATAGTGCACCAGCACTGTAAGACAATCTAGAGCCACTGGAAAGATTACATGATAAGGATTAATATATAAAGAAAGGTTTATTTTCAACGAGCGATACTAGTACCAAAAACAAAATCCGATGAGATCGTAAGGATAATATATGAATGCCCTCAATCAACGGTGGATGTAAATAGTGCGTATCAAAATAATAATAAAATAAAAGCTAGGGTGATTAACAGTATAAATGTTAAAAATACTCAGAGGAACCAGGATTAATTTTACACAAACCATATATTAGAATAAACATTGACTTCCTTCAGAAACTTTAAAGCACAAAGATACATAAACCGCATCGAAAAGTCAGTTAATGTTCTGAACCTTGTAATTAACGATCTTATACAGGATGGAGATAGAACGAGTCTACCTTATAGTGTATCACAGTGAAGTGTTCATTGGAAGAGACACACTCTTTTGGGTTCTCGCCCATTAGTATGTTGAGTTGGGTTATGTAAGCATAGCCTATTCTATAATACCTAACTACCTCTACTTTACGACTCATTCTGAACGAAGGAAGCCATTCTCCTATGTTAGATTAGGTCATATTTGGTTTAGTTTCATCATCAGGTTTAAAATTGGTGTATGATGTCAAAAAATCAGATGGTTGTAGAGATAACATTATTTTAGCAACTCTGTCGGCTCTTTCATTACATTTAATATCAAAATAGCTAGGCATCAAAAAATAAATAATATTGTGTGAGGTAAAAATATCGGTATTTTTTATGAGAATAGTGGTCGATAATGGGTTTTCCACCTTCATATTGTGTATTGACTAATGTAATAATAGTGAATCGTAAAAGGTGATACAGTTTAAAATATGTTTGCTTTCGATATATAACAGGGCAAGGTCTATTGCCCTCATCTTTGCTAAAACTATCGATACAATATCTGTCAAACGAAATTTTGCAGTGATTCCCACAAATAAAGACTGCAAGAGCCTTTGTTCAGTCCATTGAGTTTCCTTGTGTATTTCTATAATTGTGAGAGAAGTTCGTTATAGTTTTGATTGCTTGATAAGTCAGTGAGGTTTTATATAAACAAAAGACTTGTAGATTGTTTGAGAGCCTTATGTTTGTTTTGTAAAAGCTGCAAAATATTCTGAGACAGGTAGGAATTGCATATTTTTTTAAATCACGTTTTGTATTTAGTTGTAAACAGACGCAATAGCAGGGCTCACAGGCTCAGTTTTAGGGTATAATGTAAAGATAATGTTTAACCACAATGTGATAAGGAAAGGGTCGCTTCAGTCAAAAGGCGTTAACGTTCAAGCCTTGAATTGATCATTCGTTTCATCGTTTCATAAACACAGCTCGACAAACAAGTGGGACCATCGTTCAAAAGGACCTGCGTTATACCTACCTGCGAACATGTATTGACGTGGACTCCTTCCAAGCTTTCGGTATATGACCAATGGTTCGTTAATTATTTAATATTCCTCAAAATATAAACTTATGAGGCTTTCAATGTTTTGGACCCGTTGGATGTATCATGGGCCTTGTTCAAAACATCTATAAGTTCTAAATATAAAAACACTTCATTGTCAAATTCTGAATTTATTTGATGACACTGTTATATTTATCTTTTCTTTGTGACCATTGCTGTACATGCTGCAAACGACTCCACCTTACACATGTCATTCTCTCAGAATTTCATAATATATGTAGAGCGCACCCCCACCCCATACACCGCCGGACCACATATGTATTTTTAACAAATTATTTGATTTTGACTGTATAGTTGAAACATTTAAGTCGCATTCATCAAAAGGGTCCTCTGGAATAATTATCATAGATATTTTCCCGACAAACATTATTCATTAGTAGCATGAGTCCCACACTAGCATAGCCCCCCACCCCAAGAAAAGTGACCCATTTAAGCAATGTACATTGCGTTTCGGAACATAACAACCAATGTTATGTTGAACGACAGGAACATAAAACTTGAAATAATTACTCCTGACACGTGACTAATAAAATGTATAGTTCGAAAAGGGATGGAACATATATGACTGCTTCAAGGGGGTCAAAAGTCGAAGAGCATAATGATACCTTATTCCTCTAACAATGGTATATGGAAGAAAGCAACTTTGCCTTATTATCATTTATCTCTTAATTTCGTTACAATACGAATAAATATAAACATCTTCACTACTCATGTATTTCACTTAAATGCAACAATTGTAAATTTAGTTTGACTTCACAACTGTGTCCAAAGACTTTTAATTTACAAGTAATACGCCACTGAATACACAATACTGCCACAGTTTTGAGTCACTATAAATAATTTAATATAGGCTTACATGTGCGTTGACACGAGAGAGAGAGAGAGAGAGAGAGAGAGAGAGAGAGAGAGAGAGAGAGAGAGAGAGAGAGAGAGAGTATAGCCATATATAGTTAGTTTAAACAATGACAAGGTGGAGAAATAAAATTACTTTGACTAGTTTTTCATCAACGTGTTTATGCAAACATGTTCACAAAAATTTCTTGGAAGTTGTATTCATTCAAGAAATCCCCGAATCTTGCAAAGATTTAATCTGTGTAGACTATAAGTGCTTGTAAAGATCATTTGCGAAACTAATAATAAAATGATTGTGTTGCTATGTGTTTTGTATATGTACATATTCTTTATAAACGTTAAATCCTCTCATTTCACAGACAACGGTATGCAGTCAGTGTAATGCTGTATTAAAACTAGACTAGAAAGGTCTAGAGCAGGGTATTAACATCAAACCACCTTGAGAACCGCATGAAGGCATTTTCGATGGCTCACAGGCTGAAACCCAATTTGTTATTTCTCATGACACCTTTTGACGTCAATCATTTTACGGGCCATATGATAGGGACTAGCGAACTGCGTGTTTTAAACCCCTGGACTAGAAAGTGCAATACATATAATATGTTTATTTCCTATATTCTCCAATGCCATTACTTCTAAAACATTTTCCACATTTTTCAGAAGTTCATTAAAAGTGCTGAACTAATAGTGTTTTATTTCGTTTTCTTCTCTGATAGAGCAACAGTAGTGTGTGTGTGTGTGTGTGTGTGTGTGTGTGTGTGTTATAGCCATGAAAATATAAGGATACAAGTACTTAAGTACATAGAGAACACTTGTCAGTTCCAGTGAAGGTAACAAACCCATGTATTCGGCGAAGAAGCGAACTTACATGTCTTTGTGTCTTTACAATCATGTTCAATATTATCAAACAATCACTTGAATAATTTAATAGTATTTTCAATAGTGTTAAACAATATTATATTGAGGAACAAGGTTTGCATTTTATGATTAAGTACCATTTTTGTCGACGTATTTTAGACAGTTTCCAGATTACTTATAAGTTCGATATTGTATTTGTATCTACCAGTTTGAAATAACTTATAGAGACTAAAGTTTATTAACAGAGCTTTATCAACCTAAGGTAATATAAATGTATATTAAAAATTTGAATAGCTCATGGTACGCAGTATCTATGAGAAGTAAATGGAACAATAACTATTTTTCCTGTCTTTAATGACAGTGTTTTGACAGCTGTAACCATGAAGACGGACACGCAAACAAACAACTGATGTCAAAAATGTTAACCACCTAATCTGTACAGCATACATCGTAAAAAGACATTTGGAGAGGGGAGAAAAATAGCCCTTATTCAATATAGTCCTTTTGTGCAAATTGCTATTGTTCACCTGCATATATTAGTTACAGTTCTGTACACGGATTCTAATTTTGGATTGATAAATATGTATTAAGAGGCTGATGATTACGATGATTTCATGAAATTCATTCTCTGTCATGGTATTTCGACTGCCGAAGATACCATAATCCTTTCTGGGACATGATGCTAAATACTCTCAATTCCACACCCGCGTTCTTGTTGTTTTAGAAGTAAATGAGAATGGACGACGTAGAATGATAGTACAACAGACTACTCGTGGTCATTCTCAAGAAGCATGTCCCGAGTACGTACCGTCATGACTTGACAGTCTTTCTAGAAGAGAGAGAACACCGGACGCTCGAAAAAATATCTAGCATGGCGGAGAAGTTCGAGAAGGCGCACTGAAGTGGAGCTTCCAGGTTCGTAAACCGATCCCGACCCACTGAGTCGCGCCGTGTTGGGGAGAGAGCACCAGCTGTATGTTACAGTCAGGTCGACGGGAAGGTCGGATAGGGATCGTCAGGTAAGAATGCCTCGAATAGACCCGGATAGACCTAATCAGCGAAAACCGGACGTGCAGGTCTGCGAGGAAAGCAGACGTGTTTCAACTACAAGCACCCGGAGCATTTTTCTACTGATTGTCCAAGGGCAGGCAGATCCAGGTGAATGCCGTTGCTAGAAAGGAATGCGAGGCGGAGGCAAGATGTAAGCCAGTAAACCTTGCCTGAGGACTACACGAGGAAGGGAAATTAAATCAAGTACACCAGGTTCAGATATCGATAGGGAAATCCGACTATGATGAAAGTTACGTCGACGCCGGTCACTACAATTCTTAGGGACGAATTGAGGCAACGTTAGCAGGAGGACTCAACTTTGACGCAGTTGCACAAGTACGCTGAAGAGGAAACGGTGAAGGTAACTTTGAATGGCGCGGTGAAGTTCGTGTACAAAATGGGAATCTTGTATCTTCACGCCAGGAAACTCTGCGAACACTTTAAGCAAGTCGCTGTGCCGAAAGAGGAGAGAGGCGAAGTCTTAAAATTGCCAAGGAGCATGACTGTCTTGTCAAAGAACTCTACCGGCCGGAGGTCGAGGGAGATGTCAAGCGGTTCTGTCTCTCGTGTGACAAGTGTCAGAGAATGGCACAGAAAACGAATCATCGACACGTTACCATGGAGAGTATCCACGCTTTATCGATGAACTATTTCCACATGCCTCAATGGACTTAATAAGGTCGATACAATCAGCGTCGTCGCACGGAAATCGTAATATTCGAACGGTCGTAGATTAATCTACACGCAACCAGGATGCCGTCGAGTTGCGTAATATTGATTTGGAAACTGTCGTTGGAGCGCTGTTTGTGATTTGGTCAGGAGTCAGAGTGTCCGACAAGGTTCTGACCAATCAAGGGACACAATACACGAGTCACATGATGGAAGAGGTAAACCGACTGATTACTACTACGCTGCATCACCAACAAATATAACGGACTGGTCGAACGGTGTAACTTTACATTGAAGAGCACGCTCACAAAGATGTGCGAAGACCGCACCAAAGATTGGGATCGGTACATTCCTGCAAAGCTTTTCGCATATCGGGATGTACCCCATGCGAGGTTAGGGTTTTCTCCCCTTGAACTCTTGTATGTGGCACAATCGCCGTACTAAGACATTTGTGTAGTGACGATCACGTCGTCGAAGAGGTACATATTATCTATCTGTACGTCGTGGATTCGCCAAACAAAATAAAGAAACTATGTTCATTTGCAGAGGAGACCCTCAAGCGAGCGAAGGTGATTGAAGCGATGTATTACAACAAGTTAGTAAAACCACACGCCAGAATGACACCAGATGACGTAGGCGACAAGGTGTTGTCGCTGTTGCCCCAAGAACATAACAAGTTTCAAGCTTCTTGGAGGGGGCCGTACGCGTCGTAACTGGGATAGTCGGAGGTCAAACCAATCAGATACGTCTACCGACTAAAGAGAAGCTATACCATGCCAATCTTCTTAAATGATACAGGGAAAGGGAAACCGACAGCGATTTTTTCGTGACCACGATCGTCATCGAGGACACCGAAGACGACACGAAAGGGGCAAATACTATCCAAATCTGTCACTTGACGAGGGCTGTGGCACCCTTGGACGAGGAGTGCGACCCCATGTTGACAAAGGTACAGCGGGATGAGATAGAAACGTTGTTGGCTTGGGTATTCCAAGTTTCTTACGGAAATACCCGTCGAGGTCAGAGCAAACCCTACACCTTGCCCAAAGAAAAACGACAAGTCGTACGGGATGAGATTAAGCAGATGATTTATCTTGAAGTAATCGAGCCCGCCTACTCTTTCGTACAGCTCTCCTGTAGTCCTAGTGCAGAAGAATGATAGCTCACATTGGTTTTGTGTCGACTACCTGAAGCTGGATCAGGTGACGATATATCAAATGCAGATGCTTACTGACCCAAAACATATTTTCGCTTCTGTCGCAAAGGCGAATGTTTCTCAAAGTTAGATTTGTCCAAAGGATATTGGAAAATCCCCGTGAGAAAGGAGGACAGGGCAAAGCTCCCTTTGCCACTCCCGATGAGACCTAACAATGGGTGTTTCTGCCATTCGGAGTCCAGAATGTGCATAACATATTCATTAGAATGATGCGGAAGTTGTTGGAGACGGATACGTGCAAGCACGCTTTCCAAACGGTACAGAATAGGCTTACATCCGACGCGGTTGTCCGACTATCAGATATGTCGAAAGATTTTGTGCTTCGCACTGAAGCATGCAACACGTGACTGGGAGCAGTACTTTTACAATAACACACTTTACACACACAAACACACACATACAGATATATGCAATACAGCTGAAATTAGATAATATTTGTAATTTCTTTATCTGCATGTCTATATTTGAGACTGAGAGACAAAGAGAGACAAAGAGAGAGAGAGAGAGAGAGAGAGAGAGAGAGAGAGAGAGAGATGCGTATACTTACTTTTCAAGCACAGTTAATTTACTTCCTAATCTGTTTTCTAAATTGGGCTAAAAGTGTGCATTTGATTGACGGATGTTGATAGGTACGTTCTTGTAATTATTAAACGCCAAACATTTATCGCAGGCAGTTAGATTCGGCAATACAATCTAAACAGTCTTCCATGTTCTTTCAGACGTATAATTAACACAACAAAAGATGTGACACGTGACATTCAAGTTGACATCAGGAACATCTTAAGCAATGTCAGACAAATTAAGCACTTTCAATCCAAGAGATGGGCAAAGTCAAGAGAATAAAAATGTTTGTTGAATAATGCTGTTACTGAATACTGACAGTCACTGCATGCTTTTGTTGTGAAGAGAGAGAGAGAGAGAGAGACAGACAGACAGACAGACAGACAGACAGACTAAGGATTTGTAACGAACCTTTTAACAATTTTCAGTCATATCGCTTCGATATCTATTGTGAGTGATTTTATAGTGATGTCTAGCACATGGTCATCATGCCAAAGTCACATTATCATGACACCAGCCCGACCAGTTCTAACATTAACCTCTTAATTCTGAACGCCAAGCAAGGAAGCTATTTGTACCATTTGAACCCACGACCTCCCGTTTCCGCGGTGAACGCTCTACCCCTCTACCCATAAGGCCACTAGAACGGTATCTTTTACTTTATGTAAATAAAGATATTTGCATATAGTGAAAAATAAGATAACAGTATGAACGTTATCAAACAATATCAGTAAGTAAAACATTCATTATTGCTTTTTTTATTTCTTTGACGCGTTTGTGAAGAGTCCATTATCTAATATTTATTTAAGACATAATAAATCTGTCAAGAGGGTCTTGATTGCTTCTGGTCGTATTTCTGTTACTGGCCGACAATGTTACCTATTCAAACTATTATGGACTTTAACGTGACGCAAAGCGAAGGTACATTGGGTCGATGAAGTCACAAGCACGTTTTTCTCTTATCTAAAGACACATTCTTGGTTCACAAATTTTAACTTTGTGTTTGGTTATAGGAGAATACTAACGGGAAAACTTTATCTCAAGTTGAACACATTGTACAAGGGATATGAAAGCAGGTTTTCACATTTACACTTCTGAAGTTAGATATTGTATTTTGCACATCTTAAAAATGATGCAATTTCCTCTAACCTGCTACAATTCGGGAGATCATTGTTGTACATAGATTCATGTTGGAATATGCTCAGCTATTGCACTGTCCATTTGTTTAAATATCTATCTCAACTCTAGTTATACAGTTTATTTTCATTGGTGTTGACTGTATTAAGCCACCGTAGGCCCGATCTACAGTATTATGGGGCAATCCATCATGGTCCGGTCTGTGCCTGGGTGAAGCGCTGGTGGGCTTTCGGCAGACAGGAATGAGAATCCCCAATGGACCATTATTATTCATTGTTACAGTAGAATATGGAGTTTTTGTGTTCGTTAGATACGATTTAGTATGAAATTCCATTGTTGTTAACTGAACGATGAGATGTTCTAATTTAATGGGTTTTGCTAAAGATATAATACTTCGAAATAATGAAAAGAACATATGAAGATTTGGTGCAAGTAAAAGACACACACACACAAAGTAATAAACAGCCATGTTAAATCAATACTATTAATTAGTGACAGTAATCCAGATTTTTGATATGCGAACTCTTTTAGAAGAACATGCACACAATACTCGTTAATATAATGAGGTTATTGACAATCGACACAAGATTCATAATGCCTATATGAAAAATTACAATTAATTTACAACGATAACGAAGAATCACATCGAGGTTTACGACACTTGTGAATCTCCAATATACACTGTATTTGCTTTATTGCAACTAAATACAAATATACCCGGATATTTCACTATAAAAATAGCAGTAAACGATTAGGCGTTTGTTTTTTGTTTTTATTTCGTTAAGGTCTACTCTTTATTCCTTCATTACCGATACAGTCGGAAAGAAATCATGCATAGGTATCACATAAGTGTGTGATAAGGTAGGATTTTAAACTCGAAATAGATATGTATTTCAAAACACCTGCCAATAAATGAATTAGGTCACATGCTTTGCCTTTGACTTCACCTAAACTCCACAATCGTAAATTAGAAACAAATGTATTGTTAACTTCGTGCATATCAACCAGTATCACTACCATCGTATGGTTTTAAAGGCATGATTCCAATATAAATATATGCACAATGTAAACTCTCAAGATCACATCAAGAGAAAGCATCTAAAATTGTCAACAGTATCAATGCTTCTAAACACAAAATACAATCTTAGGTTCCTTTTTGTCACGGATAGATAAATAAATGAGCAATAGTTAAAAGTAGTAGTTAAGTGAGAGTCTGCCAAAACAAAACGAAATGACTAAACAAGAAAAAGCATGTATTTATGCAAATAACGAAATTCAATGCAGCAAATAAAACAGTAGATTAAGGAGGAAAGTTATTATTATATTACACTTATCCAGTATATGAAAGAAAACGAGACCTGATATAGAAAGAAAAGAGCTGTGGTAAATATCTAAATACTGGATGAAATATAATAATCTTGTTTTTGCATACAATGTCTTTGACATATAGTACAGTATTACTTTTTGACGTCGTCGCTGTTTTCTTTTGTAAAGCAAATGCCGACAACTGGAGAAGTCATTATTCACAGTGATCTAACTTCTGTAAAACGTAAGCGCAAATAGCAAAGGTCAGGAACAAATAAATATATCCCACATTGTAGAATACAACTGCATCCAATTTGTAATAAGCTCTTATTTATATATTTTTTTAATTAACAAAATTAAATTCTAACACCTTAAATGTCGAATGCAAAAAATATTGTTGATAATTTATTCTACAGTGCTGGAATTATATTTTTAAAATATTTCTTGCAGTATGATCTTGCTTTTAACAGCTGTGTTGTACCGTCTACATGTTCTACCGCTTGCTGAAAATACTTGGCATCCGTCCGTCCTTTGTTTGGTTCTCTTTTGAGCATGCTTCCTATTTCTGTCATCCTCGGCTTTGTTAACTCCCTGCTTGACAGATAGGCGCCAGATGTGACGGTCATTAGCAAATCTCTCCCATTTTTTGACATCTATGTTGGCCGTCTTTATGTCCCTCTTGCAAACGTCTTTGTAGCGCAGGCATTGACACCCAGTTGGTCGTGTAACTTCTGCTAGTTCCACAGATAATATGTCCTTAGTGATGCGGCCCGGGTCCATTCTCTTGACATGGCTGAGCCAGCGAAGGCACCTCTCACTAAGAATGGAGAACATGATGTTGATGTTGGCGCCTTCTAGAACCTCTGTGTTTGGTACATTGTCCTGCCACTTGATGAGCATAATGCGCCGCAGACATCTCAGGTGGAAGCTGTTGAGTTTTCTCTCGTGACTGGCATAGGTGGTCCATGTTTCGCTGCTGTAGAAGAACGAGCTGAGCACGCAGGCTTGGTAGACACGCAGTTTGGTAATCTCGGTGAGGTTAGGGTTGTTCCATACCCTCTGGTTACGTCTGGCCATCACTGCAGCTGCGTTGGCAATCCTACCATTCACCTCATAATCAATTGAGAGTGAGCTGGGGATGTTGGACCCGAGGCATTTGAAGTTCTCGAGAACTTCCAAGTTGTATCCATCAATGGTGACAGAGGAAGGGGAGCCTGCATCTTGCGCCATGACGTTTGTTTTCTTCAAGCTGATAGTCAGTCCAAATTCCTTGCAAGCGTTGGAGAGGCGGCATACCAGCTGCTACAGTCCATCTTCCGTGTGGAATGTCAAGGCTGCATCATGGACAAAAAGCAATTCACGGATGAGTACCTTTGTGATTTTAGTCTTAGCACGGAGACGGGCGATGTTGAACAGCTTTCCGTCAGCCATGGTATGGATGTACACTCCATCGCTACAGCCCTTAAAGCCATACTGGAGAAGGATGGAGAAGAATATGGCGAAGAGCGTCGGCGAAAGCACACAGCCTTGTTTGACTCCACTGATTACTGGGAAGGCCTCTGATGTTGCGCCTTTGAAGCACACTGTGCGTGCATGTTCTCATGGAATGACATGAGGACAGCAAGTAAACCTGGAGGTTAGCCAATCTTCTACAGGAATCTGAAGATTCCACTCCGACTGACCAGGTCAAATGCCTTCGTCAGGTCTATGAAGGCAATGTAGAGGTGCATATGCTGAGCATGACACTTCTCCTGCATATAACGTAGTGAGAATATCATGTCTACAGTTGACCTGCCGGCTAGAAATCCACACTGGGACTCTGGGTAGATGCGGGAGGCTAGGATCTGCAAGCGCGCCTAGGCAACACGGGCGAAAGCCTTTCCGACAACACTGAGGAGGGAGATGTCCCGGTAGTTGTTGCAGTTGCTACGGTCTCCCTTGTTCTTGTACAAAGTGACGAGGTTGGCGTCATGCATGTCCTTTGTTATGTATCCCTGTTCCCAACAGAGGCAGAGGAGTATGTGTAGCGGCTGAAGCAGCGCTGGTTTCCTTCTCTTGAGGATTTCAGGCGGAATGCCGTAGCTTCCAGGAGCCTTCACACAGGCAAGGCAGTCTATGGATATTCCGAGCTCTTCCAGAGTGGGCTGTGTGTCTAGCTGCTCCATGATAGGCAGGTCTGGAATGGCAACCAGGGCAGTGTCAGTGACTTTGTTTTGGGTTTCATATAGCTCGAGATAGTGTTCAATCCATCGCTGCAGTTGTTTGCTCTGGTCTGTGATGTCTTCACCTGTCTTGGACTTGAGGGGGGCGTTCTTTGAGATGGAGGGGCATGTAGCTTTCTTGATGCCCTTATACATTCCTCTTGCATCCGCGGTGTCGGCAGCTGTCTGTATATTATTGCAAAGGTTAAGCGAGTGTATGTTGGCACAGTGGCGAGTAGTCTTCTGGGCGTTGTTCCTTGCATTCCTGAGTGCTTACAATGTTCTTGGGCTATGTACAGCCTTGTATGCCAGGAGGGCTTTCCTCTTTGCCTCAGTCACGGACTCCATCTCATCCCAGTTTGCCTCGTACTTGTCGGCATTTTTCCGTTCCCTCTTCCCGTATGATATTATGGCTAACTTGTACACAGAGTCACGAAGATGGGCCCACTTGGAGTCAATGGTGTGATCAGGTGTCACTTTGGTGAGAACTTCCTGCACTTTGCTGATGAACTGCTGTGTTTTCTCTGGATTACTCGCACAGCAGGTGCTGATACGAGGGTGACCCTTCTTCTTGGCATAGTGCAGCTTCATGGGTAATATTCCCACCTTACTGACCACAAGGGAATAGTCCGTGTCGCAGTCGGCACTGTGGTAGCTGCGGGTGAGGAGGACGCTGGCCAGTTCCGAACGCTTGGTGATGACAAGGTCTAGCTGGTGCTAGTGTAGTGAATGTGGGTATCTCCAAGACACCTGGTGGATCTCCTAGCATTGAAAAAAAGTGTTGGTCACACATATCCTGTGGGAGAAGCACATCTCCAGAAGTCGCTGCCCATTCTCGTTGATCTTGCCCATTCCATAAAAGCCGACACAGGTGGACCAGGCCTCATTGTCGGCTCCCACTCTAGCATTGAAGTCGTCTAGCAAGTAAAGGGTTTCGTTGTTTGGAATACTGCATATTGACTGATCCAGAGCCTCATAAAACTTGTCTTTCTCCTCGTGGATAGAGCGGAGGGTTGCAGCATAAACGCTAAAGATGTGGACCGGGGCTAAGGATGTTGACAGCCTGATGGCAAGGATTCTCTCAGCACCTGTTGATGGAGGTTCAATGAAGGCAACTAGCGTGTTCTTTACGGCAAAGCCTACACCATGCTGCTTAAATTCAATCGATGGCTTCTTCTGCCAAAAGAACGTGTAATTGGCTTCCTTGATTGTGCTGCTGTCAGCTAGTCGGGTCTCCTGGAGACAGGCAATGTCGATGTTCGGTCAGGAGAGTTCTTTGTCAATGACGGCAGTCTTCCGTGCATCGTCGATCTGTTGAACGTCATTGGTCAGTCCAGAACACATGGCCCTAACGTTCCAGGTCGCAAAACGAAGAGCTGCAGTTTTCTTCTTTCTTCTTTTAGTCTTTCCTGGTTTTGTGGCATAATTGTCGAGATGGTTCTCTAAGCTCCACGCACCCAGTGAAGCAGGCAGGCCATGGCGACAATCACTTTACTGACTGGGGGCTGCCCAGCTTAAGGCGGGCGGTAGCTGTCCAGTGAGACCTGATGATCTCTCCCACAGTCAGAAGTAACCTCTGGCCCCAAGCTCTACGCCAATCGAGCTGGAGTGTCCTCTCCAATGGAGCTACGAAGCCTGGGCAGGGTGGTATGGAGAATCAGCAGATCCCCCTTCTCCACGCAGCTGGTGGGCCCAAGGGAACGACAAATGTCGATACAGCTTGGCACCAACGGCGTCGCAGGAGTTGCCGGAATGAAATTGAGGTCAATGTCAGACCGCCTTAGGGACTCCGTCTCCGGATTTTTGTTGGGGTTTACTCGCTTAGCCTTTCACATGAGTGTGTATAGCCGCAAGGCAGCAGAGGTTTGGAATCAGAGTTGTCCTTCTCCTAGATGAGCTACCATCCAAGGTTTACGAGTCCTATCAACCCGAAGCAACAGGTTTTAAGGCGGCAATGGACCGCCTTCACCCCTTCTCCTGTTGGTGGATAACGAGGTCCCAATGGCTTCAAATCTAAGCCACTCGTGAAGGTGAGGAGCTGGATTTTAGTTGACAGAGGCGATCAGAGACGCAAGCCATATGGGGGATTTCTGGAGTGGGGCGCTTGTCTCCCACTCCTTCAACGGCAATGTCAACATTAGACCACAATTTAAATTAAATGTGGTATTATTGATGTCGGAGTTGCAAAGGGCAATCTAATTAGAAATGGAATTTGTCCAGAAAATACTTAGAATTTAATACTACTTACATTCATAAGATGTGTACAAATTGTAGGACGACATATTGTATATTAAAGCGTAAATAGTGTATGAGTTAGAGATTTATATGAAATTAGAATAACCTTTAAAGGCCATGCAATGTAAACAGGTATGCTTTAGCTGAAGAACTAGTATCTATGTGTTCAGACTTGTACAGAATGGCAACAATAACTCAATCTCAATGTTTCTTTGCCTGTTTCAAGTTGAATTTGTTTAGAAATACAGACTAAAATATTATGCTTGCCGCACAAATGTAAGATTTGATCCGCTGAAACTTAGTTAAATACATTATGACCTCATAACTGGGGGTACATATTATGGGTTTTGCTTAATCCAGCTTGTAGTTTTAACAGTAGGGGTATCGGCAATAAATTGTAAATGACAGTATTTAGCCCACTTCATGGGCTCGAAAGTGGTCGGGATGCTTTATTAATGAATATATTCTCAGAGCTAACATTTGGATTTTTAAAACTTGTATATGATTGCATGAGTTTTCAAAATTCTGTTATGTAAGTTTAAATAGTGAGTTATCATAACCTTCTTCTTATTTATTGCTGTGAGAAGGAATTGCTCATAAGTTAAGAAATGTCAATGTCCATGGTAAGAGAGAGAGAGAGAGAGAGAGAGAGAGAGAGAGAGAGAGAGAGAGAGAGAGAGAGAGAGAGAGAGAAGAAGGGGTAAGTTCTTTAAAGAAGGTGTCACTACGATGATGAGACACAGCTACGTTTGGAGAATGAGGTACGGGATATATAATAAGCGAAGCGAGTCGTTCTAGATTCAGAATGAAGGACTTTTATTTAAATAATTAATATACATATATTACTACATTCTAGATATACAGCTATTAAACTTTATATGTAAAATACATGAAAAGACATTTAAAATCATACTTTCCTTTCCTTGCCAACTTCATGCATTTGTATAATTTATGCATTTTAGAATATAATACAAATAGTAAAATCTTGATTAATTGTATGATAGCCAAAGAGTATAAAATGTAAAAGCTGCAATTAATGCATCAATCAATTTGAAGAAATTTATTTACTCATTTTAAAATAGAATACTGATTTAGAAAATGTTACTAGTTATTATTCTTTAATACTTAAATAATATCTTATGTGAACATTGAATCTAAACATGAAGTTGGTAGTGAGTTTGACTTTTGCAATACAAATTCCCAAAAATATAAATGAATATTTATTCTTTAAAACAATTAAACATTCCAATACAGTATAAAATCATATAGAAGAATTCGGTAAACAATGTTTAAAACATATGAACTTTACCGTTAAAATCTCAAACATTAATGGTACCTATTCATTTAAGACGTTTACGAACATTGACAATTCTTACCTGTAATAAGAGAGGCGATTCTTTCTAGCTTCAGAATGAAGGTACTGACAGTGCGTGATCTGCACAGCTTTTTATGTGTAATCTGTGCCTAGCTGCAAGACCAAATATGGTTACCCCTGGATATACCAGTCTATAATTCATCACAGCCAGAAAGATTCCCTCATCTTCATTACAGAAAGTTTGCAGCATTAACAGTCTATTCGCTAAATTGAAATTCAAAGAATGTGTAGTCTGTAACCTATGTGGCTTGATGAGAGTATTTTTCCTGCTGACTTTACGATACAAGAGAAATGTACAATCAAAGCGAGTGTTTGCGTTTGCTCGTAAGGGTGCAGTTTTATTAAAATAGTATATAGTTGTGATATATAAATAAATGAAATTAGTCTTATTATATTTTAGTAGAAAATTACTTCAATATGAAATTGTGAAAAATTTACTCATTAACAGTTTAGAGAAAATGTCAATCTTATTACTTTTACTAAATATTCGGTCCTAATAGATCAAATGTTATTTCTTTCGGGTATTTGATAGTATAGAAATAAACGGTAGTGGTCTTTGGTTCATTGTTCCTATTAAGTTATATTAATGTTATATTTTGTATTTGTGGAGATTGATGGTACGGTGTGGTTTATGTAAAATTAAATTATTAGAGTATGATGATGATCCAGGAATCTAATTGTTTATAACTCTCATATATGGTAGGCTTTTGTAAAAAGTATATGATACTAACTTTTTGTTCATAATTATTTATGTTTAGAGAGGTTTTGCCGTATGGTGGTAGTTTTGAAAATTGATAAAAAGGCCATAAGTTACCCTAGACAGCACAAATCACTCTTATATTACTTTTCTCCAGCTCTAAAACACCATCGATACATTTATAGTATCTCGGCTGATGTATAAAATAGAAACACTTAATAACAGAAAGATATCAAACGTCCAGACATTAATTTGTATTACATCCACTTTTAATCTTTTCTAATAAATGTCAAAATAACATGACCTTAGAAACAAATGAAATTGCAGAGAATACACATTTTGGAGATTATTTTTTTTAATTTGCGTTCCATGTTTGTATGTTTGTTTTTACTATTCTACTAGTATCATTGAATATCCATTTAGTTCGTTCGTAACATATGCATACTTTCTCAAACGTGAACACCACATGAGCATTTGAAGTGGGTGATTGTTAATGCTGTGTGTACTTCAATATGTATCTATATATATGTGTGTGTGTGTGTGTGTGTATGTGTGTGTGTGAGAGAGAGAGAGAGAGAGAGAGAGAGAGAGAGAGAGAGAGAGAGAGAGAGAGAGAATAATAAAGATTACATTGTTAATAGATAATTACTCATTAAAAGAGGTACACAAGCGTAAATATTATTCGATATCTCGAACTTACTTTACTTCCATGAGTTACCCTTTGTTTGTCTCGGAATAAAACACATAACTAAAGGAATATTAAATACAGCTCGCAAACTAATATAAAACAAGTAAAATTAGCAAAACATAGAAATGGTGCATGTCCTCATACAATGTATGCACAAATAAAGGCTGTTTGTATTATCCATGAGTCATTAGTTCTATATACATGTACCAGATATACTATTCTGTATCACTGGAATATCTTAAATCTGCAAAGTCACAAATATTTTTCAATTACCAATTTAGTTGTTACTTTTAGGAGAGAAAAAAGCGAGTGAAACAAAGTTAGTTATTTGGCCTAATATAAAACAAAATGAGTTTCTGTAAATTGCATACTGATTGTAAGCTCTGAAGTAAATTGAAAACCGGTAATACCGAGCACCTCAATACGTATATCCATCCATTCATGTATCTATCATTAGGTTACGAAACAAAATTAAATACGTTAGAGAGGCTCACGTGTAACCGTTGCAAATGATTAACCAAACAGAAACAGAAAATATTGACCAAACTGACCCATAGTGAAAATCCAAATTACCGGATTACATTTGTACTAGAATGCAAGGAAAATAATACATGTCTGCCGTCTACAATGTTCAAGCTGTCTCAAGTTTTCATACGATTCAAATTCACACGTGTACATTTTATTTTGCTCTTCATCCAGACTTGGAGCAAATTCACAATCTGCAATATATTCATTATTCTATATATATTACACACGAACCTTTATAAAATGTACATGTATTTCGAACATGTGCCTACGAACAGAGAATATTGTTTCAGTAGTGATGGTTGCAAACCATGCATAAGTGTACTCTAAAAACATTTTTAAAAGAATATATTAGGTTAGTAATGATAGGGTACTGAATTTTTACAGGAAAATATGAACGAGTGTTTGTGATAGATGCGTGTGATCAAAAGGGGTGTTGACAACTAACTTGAAGAAAGAGCAGTGTTATGCTTCATGATTGCATATACTGACTTGCTCTCGATTCTGTGTTCTGTATTTAAAGTAACAATCTGTTTAAATTTATCTAAGTATGGTCATGATTTTGTTGAAGTGATATAATGTGCTGTAATTTATTTATTTCCTAGATATACAGATCCTTAGTGTAATTCAGTTTAAACTTGCACAAAACAATTAAATGGATTCTACGCATAGAACCTATTCGATCACATGAAAACTTGGCCGGAACCTATTATCAATGATCTATGGTATTTTTAAAGGAAGACGTTTTATTGAAACATCATGTTTTTACTATTTAGTTTCTCTTGTGAACATACCCATAAACAAACGAAACTATTAGAACATCGCTGGATCAATTGCCTAGCACACATGCAAGACGCACGTAATCAGGCTAACAATGCAAAGAAAGGCAACATACATTGCTTTTTAACTTGTTTTCAAAGTCAACTGGGTTACTCATTTTAAAATGGCAAGCTTGCAACATGCATGGAAACGAATATTATACATATTTTAGTAATATCAGACAGCTTAAAAAGTGAAATTAAATTATGTTGATTTTAGTGACTTTGCGTTATGTTATCGAATAGTATAAATATGAACATTTCAAAGGTCGTGGGATAATAGAGCAATTAGCAGAAACCAAGAGTCTCCTTTAAAGTTTAAGTTAGATTCTAATATTATACACAGGCAACAACAATTATTTCTCCAAAATACTGAACAACATTTTCTAAATTGCAGAGGAGAGAAAGGAGCAAAACATAAAACAATTAGGAAGATTGTGATGTCTATAGTATGTCAGTCACGTGTACTATCCTAGTCTCGGAAGATCAAATAGTACAAAACTATCACACAGTTGTGGAACAACGACACGAAGTGTACGTGTAGAAAATACCTGAGTTAGAAGCAATACAAATCAGCACTGATGAAAGACAGCAGACAATGAGTGAACATGATACAATCGATCAAGCAGAAATGTATATTGATCTTAATGCCACAAATTTTGCCTCTGGAAAACATACCTTCCATGCAGCGTTTACTCGTTAGAAGACACTGCCTTAGATTTGAATTTGTGCTGTGGAGGTGTGGGAGGCGGTTATGTGGTTTGCACTAGCGAAATGAAAAGGACAACCTTCAAACAGAACTTTTACATTTTCGTTTTAAACGTATTTAAAATCGTTTAAATATATGAAAGATTTCAGATTTATGTAAACTAAATTTCATTATTTTGATTGTTTATTGAAATCCCCATTTAATATACTAGTTCGTAATATTTAAATACTGAAATATCTTCTTGTCATCTTATCTGAATGAGTATATCTGTGGTATCATCAGTAAATGTAATAAATAAAGTATTACATCATCGTATAAGTGTTATATGTCTTTTGAATTTTTAACAAATAAGCAAAATTACTGTTCTCACAAAATGTGTTTGTTAAAACAACAAGCTCATATATTGTTTATGCCATTTTAATTTTTTTAATATTTATTATCGATTGAGCACTACATTACGAAGTACTATTCATATACTACGAAGTACTAAGATTATACTAAGAGGTACTATGATTATACTACGAAGTACTATGATTATACTACCGTATACTTCGTTTACACAATGTGATATGTCTACACTAATATGTGCTATATCTACACTAAGATGTGCTATACTTATTAAGAAGTGTTATATCTACACTAATATGTGCTATATCTACACTAAGAGGTGCTATACTTATTAAGAAGTGTTATATCTACACTACAATGTGCTATGTCTACACTAAGATGTGCTATACTTATTAAGAAGTGTTATGTCTACACTACAATGTGCTATGTCTACACTAAGATGTGCTATACTTATTAAAAAGTGTTATGTCAACACTACAATGTGCTATGTCTACTCTAAGATGTGCTATACTTATTAAGAAGTGTTATGTCTACACTACAATGTGCTATGTGTACACTAAGATGTGTTATACTTATTAAGAAGTGTTATGTCAACACTACAATGTGCTATGTCTACACTAAGATGTGCTATACTTATAAAGAAGTGTTATGTCAACACTACAATGTGCTATGTCTACTCTAAGATGTGCTATACTTATTAAGAAGTGTTATGTCTACACTACAATGTGCTATATCTACACTAAGATGTGTTATACTTATTAAGAAGTGTTATGTCAACACTACAATGTGCTATGTCTACACTAAGATGTGCTATACTTATAAAGAAGTGTTATGTCTACCCAACAATGTGCTATATCTACACTAAGATGTTCTATACGTATTAAGAAGTGTTATGTCTACACTACACTGTGCTATATCTACACTAAGATGTGCTATACGTATTAGGAAGTGTTATGTCTACACTACACTGTGCTATATCTACACTAAGATATGATATACTTATTAAGAAGTGTTATGTCTACACTACATTGTGCTATGTCTACACTATCATGTGTTATCCTCATTAAAAACTGTTATATCTACACTACAATGTCCTTCCTCTACACTAAGATGTGCTATACTTGTTAAAAAGTATTATGTCTACACTACGATGTGATGTGCTAAACTATGACGTGCTGCGATGTATCTGACGTTGGGTTTGTCTCCACTGAAAAGGCCACAATCAGACGTGGTAGTTTATTTGAGATATGTAAACACGACTTCCTCCAAAGTGCGACTAATTCTAAATGTTTCTTACCAGTATAAGGTACGTTGTTATTGAAATGAACATTTGAATCCGTCTTGTCTGTCTTATGTAGCAAGTACAGTATAATGAAGCTATGTAAAGTGTACAACTATTGAGAATTGAATGGTCAGATAATGTTGAACTGTTACTTGTATCACTATATGTGTGTCAGAATAAACATGTGTGTACTGGTATGTTTTAGAAGCATTGTTTAATTGATGTGTAATTAATGCGTAATTAATGTGTTCAGGTAAATTGACTGTCAATTCATGAAACATTATAAAACCACGATCATATTTTAATATTTGTCAATGGAAATTTACCATAATTGATTCTGTTTAATTTCCGAATACAGTGTCTGTCACTTTTCGGTCTATGCCAACCTCATCACATTTTCTAAGTAGATATCGAACCGACCCTTTTTCTTGTCCAGCGTTATGACGTTTCCAAGCAATCAGCACTTGATAGTATTGTCTCCCTACATGTGTGCCTCCTTCACCGTGCTCTATCTCATAAACTTGTTTATCAGAAAGACCTAATAATTTTGCCAGAAGCCACCATTCTTTGTCGTGTTTATTCAGTTGTCTTGACAGAGCGAACAATTCGTCATCGGATGGGGCTCTTGTATTATCTGAAAAGAAAATCAGACGGAAGAGAAGTATATTTGCAACTGGTTTTATAAGACTTTTCTTGATTGATAAAAGTATCGTATTGCTGCAAGATTTTTTATGCTCTGTATTTACCATCCATCAATAGTCTGAACCACAAGTTTTCAAATACATCTACAGCACAAACTAAATGTTTAAATTTCATGGCGACATCAGTCAGTATATATTATTCTGATTTAGCTGTAATGTCTAGATCAGTAAGAGTATTTAATTGAAGATTCTGACTTGTAAAGTATGTATAGTTGATGAGACGTGTGTTTGAATAAAAACAAAACTATCGTTTGTCAAGTGTTGTTATTAGAACATATATAAATGCTTAAAGGTGAATTTAAAACTGATTTACCATTCTTCTATGGTCAGTGGTGTAGACTCAAATTACGTTGTCATGATTGTGGTTAACAAAATGATGAATCTAATAGAGCATATAATCCTCTTTTGTCTTATTTTGTTAACTTACCACCATTCCCTCATTATTGGACTCCGGTTTCCACATTAATTCGTCCTTAAACACGCTAAGTGTATAATGTGTTCGCCTTCACAAGCTTTGTTCTAATTAGCATGGCAACATATCAATACATTAGTTGACGAGAATGTCAGTACATTATTAATAATGGTCGCTGTCGTGTCAACACAGCAATGCATTGGTAAGACAGCATGTCCGTACAGTTATGTATTGATTATAACAGCAGGTCTTTACAGGAATTTATTGTTTTTGACATGAGGTCTGTACAGTAATTTATTGGTTATGACAGCAGGTCTATACAGTAATTTCTTGGTTATGGCAGCTGGTCTGTACAGTAATTTATTGGTTGTGACAGCAGGTCTGGACAGTAATTTATTGGTTATGACAGCAGGTATGCACAGTAATGTATTGGTTATCACAGCAGGTCTGTACATTAATTTATTGGTTATGACAGCAGGTCTGTACAGTAATTTATTGGTTATGACAGCAGGTATGCACAGTAATTTATTGGTTATGACAGCAGGTCTGCACTTAAATTTATTGGTTATGACAGCAGGTCTGTACAGTAATTTATTGGTTATGACAGCAGGTATGCACAGTAATTTATTGGTTATGACAGCAGGTCTGCACTTAAATTTATTGGTTATGACAGCAGGTCGGTACAGGAATTTATTGTTTATGACAGCAGGTCTGTACAGTAATTTATTGGTTATGACAGCAGGTCTGTACATTAATTTATTGGTCATGACAGCAGGTCTGTACAGTAATTTATTGGTTATGACAGCAGGATTGCACAGTAATTTATTGGTTATGCCAGCAGGTCTGCACTTAAATTTATTGGTTATGACAGCAGGTCTGTACAGTAATTTATTGGTTATGACAGCAGATCTGTACAGTAATTTATTGGTTATGACAGCAGGAATGCACAGTAATTTATTGGTTATGACAGCAGGTCTGCACAGTAATTTGTCGTTGTACTGATTTGTGTTTTTGTGATAGCATTGAGAGCAATAACACTAGTAATTTCATTATTTAATACGGCTAACACACTAGGAGATATTTCTTGTGTAAATTGATATCCAAGCAATCAATCACTCAACAACAGTTCGATTAAATCGTGTAACTTCTGTATGATCACGACGAATTGCGACGTGTTTACATAGGATTTTGATGTTATGCTGTTGCATCATCAACGTTACCGCACCACGAAATTATTTGCCAGGATTAAACTGTAGCCGTTGTGACCATAGTGGACCACCTTGTGAAACTGGTCCTCATTGATAAATTTGTTCAATTTAACTCAGTCGTTGTTGTTTTTGTTTATACTGGTTCTTCTTCATTATATCTACCTGCAACATCAAAGATAGTCAACGCGTATTTGTATGTGCGCGATTGTTATGTAACATATTTAATAATATCATATAATAAAACAAAATATCTGCCTGATGAACTTCATTGTGAGTGCTGACATCCAAATGTGCGTACTGATTTTGGTTTGGTAGAGATACATAAATTTTCCATATTGTCTGTGGTGCCCACCAATATCAGCAACATAACGTGCGACACCTGCTGTACCAACACGTTTACTAATTGCTGATTTACCGTTCCAATATCCTCTTGGGCTATAATAAATCAATTCCATTATTATAATAATAATCAGCTCATTAATGGCATACCCTTAGCACTTGTTTACCTTTCATCGCAAATCGTATTAACACAATTAACGAGTGATTCCTGCAGGTGGGTTTTTTTTTTACCGACTTTTACGTATGTTTCAACTTAACATCCGCAAGATGTCGTTGATGTAAATCGTAGTTTTACAGTGAAATCAGTCAGGGAGAGATACATTTTTTGCACCATATTGCATACAAATACCTGCATGTGCACTTTTTTTCGTAGTTATCGTTTTTAATGCACTTGTGTGAGGGAGTACTCTGCATCGAACACAATATAAAGTCATATCATTATTGTCTCAGTAGCACGAAAGAAAGAAAAAATCAAGCATAATCCAGCTCTACCAAATTTTATCAAAGCAACTATGATAGGTACATCTTGTTCTGGTAAGACGCATTTGTCACTAAACCTGATAAAGAGACGGTACAAGTTGGATAAGTTGTATATAATGGCTTAATCTGTAGATGATCAGAGATGCTACGAAATGTTTAAAGATATTAATGAAAATTTAATGTTGTTGGACGAGGACGACAGTGTTATTCTTGATTTTATCACCGACGTCAGCGATGTTCTTGATGGTAGTGTTAACAATCTCGTAGACTACGATGATGTGATGCAAGAAAAAAAAATCAAATCCAGCTCGAATATTTTCCCCGAGACATACGAAATACCTAAAGTGATCAGATATAACTGAATTCTTCTGGCTGTCTTTAATGGTAATGATACCCAAACACTAAACAAACATCCATCAGACATCCAAAAACACCCATAAAATGCACGTTACTCAGTGATATACACAAATATGTAAAGTGATCAGAGATAACTGCAGTCTTCCGGTTGTCTTTAATGGTATTGATACCCAAACACTACGAAACATCCACCAGACTTCGTGTTTTCATGATCCTCGGTCGCGATATCAAATAGGTCTCGATGAATATTTCGGTTGAGAGACCTGATAGCGTTTCTTTTACACACATTGCAGCAGAGAGGGTCTGGAATTCTGGTCTAGACATCTTTAGCAACATTAATGCAGACACTTTTATTTCGTTAGAAGGAAGTTTCACGTTTTTTTTATACCCTACATAAACATATTGAAGTACAATTTAAACAACATTTATTTACAAAAAATATATTCGAATAATTTCATTGTAGATGTGGATTTGTCGAAAGTAATGTCAAGAACAGGAAAAACGTTGAATTGTTTCAATCCCATATCTTAATCTAGCCGACGTGTAGAGCTTATCTTCAGCTGTCTATATGTATGTACGTATGTCTGTAAATGTGGAGGAGCCATGACTGTAGACTTAGCTAATACATGGGTGCTGTATGCTGTCTGTACGTGTATATACGTATGACTCTACATGTGGTGGATCCATGGAGGGTGCAAGCGGCCGATACAAGTCGGGGCCAACGCAAGAGAATTAGTGAAACTGTGGGGTTTATCAGTGCATGAATCGTGCTACTATACAAGGGTCAAGACGCATATGTTTGTTCCAATTGCTGTTTCAATTGGTACATTATATTTACCTGAGATTATTTTGATTCTTAGTCGCATTCCAGGAGTTTTGTGAATCTCGATTACAGTGCAGAATATTAGAAACGTATTTGAATATCTTGAGATTGATTGAATCTCTAATCTAGTCTACACGTGTAATTATGTGAATAATTTTACAGTGCATAATATTATTCGAAACGAGGTATCTTAAATCTGGTTGATTTTCAATGTGTTAATGTTAGTATAGAGTGATTGGATCAATTATATGTCGAAAGCATGTGAGAATTATTGTATTTAAACTTCATATATGATTGTTTACGAACTAGGTTCATAAATGTTCATCTTTTCTATTCTGCGACATTTTTGTTTCTTTTGTCACTATTTTCTAAACTTTTCTCACAATGTCTGTCAATGTTTGGGATGATTTCTCATTTTAACTTGATTCGTTTCTTTATTCCCATCTTTCTCTGACTCTTGTTTTTAATCCTCCTGCTTTATATGCGTTGGTTTAATGATAATGCTTAAGTTTATTTATAATGCTAATGCTTAAGACATACTACTTCGATTATTAACACAATGAGTCTTTGAAACTTAATAACATCCGTCATATATTAATATATATGTACAAATACAATCTCCTAAACGTAGATGAACATTATAAGCCATTGTCTTTCGTTTTAATTATTTACTTTCTTTACTATCCCTCTTGTCCCTCCTTCAAAATATGTATAAGCTAATACATGTAATTTATATCAACAATATTTCCTACCTGCAATCCACAAGATTCACAATGCTAGTGTATGATGACATATTATTGTTTGAGCATATGTTTGTTTAAAGTGGATTACTGCCTATTATTGAGATTTATCCTGCAGATAGATTGTAATAGTTAATAGTTATCAGTTGCAAAGCGACACTAAATTTGATATACGAATGCTGTATATAATACGTCATTCATACTTGAAATTAAACTTTGCTTTTAGTGGGTTATCTTTTATATGAAAAATGAATATTTCTTGGAATTACAAAAGCAGCCTTTGCGACGGAAATGTTTAATGTTCTCTAAATTCTCTAAAGTTAAATTTGAATAATGTAACAACGTATATTCAAAGCTCAGGCGATGCTAGTGTTTGTACTGCTCATTCGGGATCACTCGTTTCCGCTGTTTGTTAGGTATCATTTAGACAGTACGTTAATGTAATTCGTTGAACGTAACAAGCATAAGTTGTGCATCCCCCTAAATATAAAACTACTTACTAGCTTCTAATGTCATCTGATTTTTCAACTGGGTTTCCAGGCCTTGTGTACTTTTATCCTGTGTTTGCACCGTCATTTCCAAAAAGTCACTGCTCAAAGCTTCTTCTCCCTCTTCACCCAAACTGGAAAATGATCAAAATAGTGTTAATAAACGGTTCCATTTTATCAGCAAATAGGCTTGATGCTTTAGGGGGAATACTAGTGAAAATGTTTAGAATTGATGAGGCTGGTAATACCTGTTTTGGTGTAAGGGCATGTATGGCGTCAGTCTTGTTTAGATATCATTGGTGCACATCAAAGCTTGACAATAACAGCTTTTGTTTTCAGTAGACTCCTTTTGTTTGTTTGGAGTAAAATGTACAAACATATTAACTGATAATGATACAGAGACGTTTATGCACGGTTTGATTAATGAAAATGTTTCCCAAAGCAATCGGTGAAGAACGTATACCCTCTGATACAGACACTTTTATCATGTATAACAAATACATAATTTGCACAAAGAAATAGCATATAATCCCATATTTTAATATATATCAGATTCGACTTACATCTAACTGTATTTAATTACTTTTATTTCAACAGCTGGGTATTAAAAATTCCTCTAGGAATAAACTGGAGTATTCATATTGATTTATAAAACATGTTGTCTTCGTATCAATTGAAAAATGAAAAAGTATTTCTGGTAGATTGTGATATTAAAAATAGTAGATGTATACCTTTTGTATTTCAGATTTTTAATTTGATCGTTTCGAAAGTCTTGCTCATAAGAACTGAAACACGTTGATCCATTGGCGTTGTCGTCTGAGTAAACATCATCTTCATCTCGTTTAGCTAGAAATGTAGATGATTCTATGTTTATATATATACTAAGTACCTGGTTCTTAGATCGATAAGGCTCTTAAGGAACTCAAGACAAACAAAACGTAAAACGATTGACACGCTGAAAGTATTTATGTGAGCCGTGGAGACTAAAATAAAGGTGCTTCGTGAGCTGACGTTAGAAAATAACTATGATTCACTATTTCTGTCAATACAATTCAAACTGATAATATAGGAATATTTATGATATAATACAAAAGCTTAAATGGTTTTTGGCAAGAACAGATAAATTAGGAGACAGGGGTTGTGAGGTCTATAGGTAGAAATAAATACAGCCGTAGCTGTCGTGTGTGATGAGACGCAGTGTCAAACCCATATGTTGCATAGATTGGCCCAGCGTCTGCCTACATAGAATAACATGCACAGGAAACTTGATTTTGTTGTAAGATATTCCCTCATGTTTCAGTAGTCTGCTGAGGCATATGCACAACGAAAGTATATTGCGAGACGCATTCTAAGTGACATCAGTGGTTCCAACTTCTTACTCCAGAAGTAACGCAGCACCACGGCTGCTTAGTTTAAGACAAAATAAGGAAGCTGATGCATTGGAAAAAGAAGCTGGCCTCATGAACGCTAATGAAATCGAAAACGCAAAGTCCTCACAAAGTTGCAGCCCAGTATACGCCTATTCACATATATGTGTAAATTGAGCATAATTGGTGGCACCAAAGAAGACTTTAAAGTTGACGGTTCAGTGAACATCTACAGCACATTTCGCATCGAAGAAAAAAACAATGCTCGGACTTGGAGACATTGGTATTATATCAGGATAGACAGTATAAGGTGATTGCCTAATCTAAAAATAGACATATGACCAACGTGTGAGCGGCCACACATTTTATTCAATTGAGGTTTATCATTCAAGATGACTCAAGTGTAAACGTGGCTTTCTTTGGAGAAACCTAATGCATATAAGGTTGCAGATGGAGTTCCTTTATGCAACAGTGTCAACCATTTGACATGATATTGTTACGACAGTGATTCCCATTTGAACTGGTCAAACAACTTTCCAGACATGCCCATTAGAGATCCATGGACAAGGAAGGAAGAGCGCCTACTACACGATGTAGTCAGGGTGGTTATAGCAGCTTCCATGCATATTGTACTTTCTGTACAGAGCACATAATGGGCTATGCAAGTACTACTAACAGCTCCCAGTAGTTTACCATAAGCAAAATAGCCGAGCAAGGTATGTATTGTCCACGACTAACTTCAGTGATCCATCTTTGTGTGCTTGGCTGCACCAAGTATGAAATATTTGTGTCAGCTAGAGCGTGTCTGTGTTTAGCTGGCTAATGTGCACGATAATAAACTACCAAGTGAAATATTCTCGGGGCTATCCAGAAGACATTTGTTGCACATAAACAAGATGAAAAATGTCCGCATTCACGATGTAGTACGTGCAAGTCATTTCATGATTGACGATGCAGTATACCGTAAGTAGCCTTCAACATTTAAAACCACTGGGTCTGCAAATCAAACGACAGGCAGTAGCTCAGTGTAGATTATATGGAATAGACACAGGGACACTAGTATTGCAATGTCAGTTTGATATGGTTTGATTGCAAAAGAGGGGATGCGCATTTTTCTATGGAGTTAATGGAACAAAGGGAATGATTGCCAATACAAGCGCGAGTTCTCTGTCAGCAAAACCAGCATGACCTTTTGAATGTATATTGTGAGTGAGCACGTGTCCGATGATGGTTATTCTTCAGGGGCAAACCACATGCACAAATGAACGCTGAGATGATGCTAGCAGATTATAATATAGTTTTATATTACAAATTATATGGTCTTAGGTCTTTGCGTACCACACAAGATCGATCATTAGGCTTTACTAGCTTGCCCTATATCCAAATGCATATAGCTACTATTCCGATGTGTTTCATGGCTTTCACTTCCAGACTGATCAACCGTATGACACATGTTGCGGGCTTAACCCACACTGTCGGTTTACTAATATAACAGCAATAGTTTCTTAAACATAAGTGTTACCCTACGTCTCACTGCCGCCTTGTTGTTGGAAGGTAGCATCTCATGTGCTAGTAGAAAAAGAAAAGTTCAAACATAGTACGAATGAACCACACTGATCAATGCGCAGTGGTTCCCGGTCTCACCCTGCAGCAGCTGCATGCGGTGAATGGTCAATACTTGAGAAAATAGCGTATATTCACTCCCTTATAAAGTGAACATGCAAAACATTGGTTCACATTAGCGTCCTAGGGTTTTGGAACTTGCTTTAAAGGCTTTGGTTCGGCCTTCTTAAGTCAATTGGCGACACCAATCATGATTAGCTTATACTTGTGTGTGTATCGCCCATACGTGTTGAGTGGAGAAATAAGATGTCGGTTATATGTGGCTAGTTAGGTGTTGAAACATTAAAGCACTATTAGGGCACTGTCGGAAGAGAGATTTGAGCAATGGTGGTTAAAGGGCTGCCCGAGACTAGTCATCTATCTACGTATGAACTCTAAATATTTAGTTATTAATATTATATAGTGTGTAGGTATAAAATATATAAAATAAAAAGAAACAAATAGCAATAGAATAAGCTTGTTAGTCTTTCTGAAGTCACTGTAATAATCTAATATTAAATAATAAAACGAAAGATATAACGTTTATTATAGTATTGATGACGGTGGGAGTACAGCCAGAACGATGGTAGTTTTAACTTTTAACATGTGTGGTTCAGCTGGTGTAGGGACAGAAGAACATAAGGAACCAATCAACATTTTTATCAATGAGAACATTGATGAGGCTCAAGCGGATCGCAGTTAATAAGAGCCATTTCTTCAGTGGTAACATTCAGTGGAGCAGATCTAAAGGGATGACGGTCACAGATATTATAAACTAAAATGTAATTCAGAAAATCTGCTTGCTCTCATTCTCTTTCCATTTGTTTGTCTGCATTTATTGTTTATTTGATGATCGATTACGTTTGACGCTTTAATTAAAATTCTGCTTCATCTTGAGTCGAAGGTCGGAGAAACAACAGTTATTGAATATGCTATGAAGAGAAATTACTTCATTTTTCAGATCATGCGAAACTATGATGTATCTTTAATCTCGATATGTACTATGCGTATGGCTGAATAACATTTGTGGCTCCTAACATTTGGTTTTGACTATAGTTTCCAACAGGGTTAAATTCAAGCATGTAATTGAGACTTAATTATACAATGGTCACAGTAAGAGCATCGCAATAATTCTTCAATCACGTTGAGCTTTGCTTATTAGGGAGCCAGTATCAAAATGTAACGATTTGATCCTGTGCAAGCTCACGTTCAGTTTACAATTAGACTTAGATAATTATCAGACTAACCAAGAAGGAGAACCCGTTGAGATCAGAACGTTATATTGCAGAACCAGACATCTTAACATCTCAGATAATAAGGAAATGCAAACAGTAACATAAATATTGTTTGAAATACTGCACATACATTGAATAAGATCATCCAAAACTCTCTTCAAGAGGACTTGTGTGTGTGTGTGTGTGTGTGTGTGTGTGTGTGATCTAGATTTCACGCAGATGTTCTGACCACTTTGGCCACAGAAGCGGTTCATTTTATATATATATCTATATATATATATATATATATATATATATATATATATATATATATATATATATAATGATCCCGGATTACCGAATTCTGTTTTCAAAGCAATATTGCAATTCACGTAAACTGTAGCCAACTCAATGCTAACATGTTACATTTCTAAGGAAAGTCCGCAGTCTCTAGCATTGTCCTTATGACGAACGTACCTTCGAAAAAAATATTTTCCACTAGTTTCTTGCGATACGAAAAAGAATTTACAAGGATGAGAAAAATGTATAGGATCAACATTTCGTTGATGCCAAATATTTCCTTTTACCCAAACGTTGACGTGGTACTTTAGGTATTGGATCCTAGATTGGATTCATGCTAAGAAAGGCTACAAAGAAAAGAGAAAAGAAAACCTAACATACGTCAAAACAGTGTGTCTAACTATGTAAGCATCTTTCTTGCTACCTCAGTTTTGTGTCTGCGCAAAGTTTGCCTTGTAGAAACATGACCCGAGATTTACCCAAACTGATTTTGAGGACGTTTATGCACACATTTACATATGCATGTATGCATGTATGCATGTATGCGTGTATTTACTTTTGCTAATGGATTGTTCCTGATGAATATTTTGTGGAAATTGTATTTTTTTAAAGCAGAACGCAACGATTATTCTTCGACTAGCTTTGGCGTAATAAAGATTAGTTACCGTTTCTCGGGATGTTTATGCATACCAGAAAGAGGGATATGGCACTTTCAACATCCCCTAGTATATGTAATTATTATTTATGCAAACATGTAATTAATGTATTTAAAACTTCCAAAGTGTCATGGTTATGTATGCTCTGAATTAACTAACACCAATGCAATAACGTTTCTACTTATCCATTATTAAACCGCCAATAATATTTTGGTCCCGACATACATAAAGTACATACAATTTAATTTCTTATATCTTGATATTATGCTTTTGCTATTTGATTCAGTCATCCGTTTTCAAATATTTTCCGTATTAGGAACGTGATAATCCAGATATGGGTAAACTCGTCGGGTAATTTTTTAGGACACATGATATCTGTTTTATGTAGATGGCTGTGCGGAGCAGATTTGACAGTTGTAAGGTGTGCACAATCCGGATGTGAAAGGTCCCAATAAGTCTTTCCGTAGATTAAACAGTACACAAAAGGTTGGAATCAAGTGAACTATCAACCGCGAACATGACAGCAGAGTGGCTTATGTTCAAGAATATTGCCTAGGGGTCGATATCAATATCTTGAAATCCAGGGTGAGGAAATCATTCCAATTTTGTCTGGGCTAGCAGCGAAACTCGCAGAGAGCGTGACTAGTGATTGAAAAAAAAGCTGGAGCTGGCGTTGCACGCTGCTCGTGGTAGTTTTGTCCAGCTAAAAACTGGAAAAGAAATGTTGTGGCGCTGGAACAAAAGTTGCATGAAGACACAAACTGAATACTGTGACGTAGGTGGGTCACAGGCGCAAGGTAAGATGCCGTATGCCGATGCACAACGACTGCTATTTCATACTACTATATGTAAACACTAACCTATAACCTATCAGTGCCAAGCAATTGTAGTGGACATTGTTTTAATATTAGGAAAGATAGTGAAAGCACAAGTACGTATACTGAGGCAAAACAAAACAGATTATAAAAACTAACCCTCTTTGCGAGAGAATTGTTTGAGCAAATACTTTGTGCCAACTGGATATGAGATGCGAGTCACATGACAATATGGGACATGTTTGCAGGCTCATGCTATTGTATTTACTATTTTTCTTGTTGGATTTATAGCCAATTTTTATTACATGATATGCTCTCCATGGAGGCCAGTCCGATTCGAGGAGAAGGAAAACGGCATACATAGGATATACTTTTTTATATACACACGTTGTCCGATCACGAGACTCAAACATAAGCAGACAGAGGTGAGATGTCACTGATCTGTAAAGGCGAACTCCTTAGACAACTAGGCCACGAGCATGAGCTCAGATGGTTCAAGTATCTGTCACATAACTTGTGATATCAGATAATGTCAGACTCAAACACACTATATAAACTCAGAATAGTTTGACGGGACTGATTCTTTACAAGATTATAAGTTCCGTCTCGAGGCCTTCACTCCCCTTGAATGTGGGTAGAATAAAGCACTGGTGATAATTAGAAACATGTATCAAATATGCGATGAAAGAACGAGTTTCACCTTAAAAAGAAAGGTAACATAGAGACTAAGTAAACGAGAGAGAGAGAGAGAGAGAGAGAGAGAGAGAGAGAGAGAGAGAGAGAGAGAGAAGTATCTGGAAACGTGATAACTTCATATTTCCATTGAAAATCCGGTAGAAGCGAAATTTACTTCAGCGTTAAAAGAATATGTGACTTCGTGTAAAGTGGCGGAATCAAGATGTTTAAGTATTGTCATAGACAGAACCATATAAATGTATGCATTTGATTGGTCAGTCAGGAAACAGATCAAATATAACATTAATAAACAAAACCAGCTGGCGATGAAATTATGCTAATTCCAATTAAACAGATTATATAAGTGCTACCTTACGAAATAACTGCGTTGAAAAGATCGTCTCAGCACAAGGTAACAATTGCTAAGATTATAGTAATGTTCTGACAATAATTTTGACTAAACCCTTGATTTGTGTCAATAGCTACAATATTGGCCCAGGATGACAAATTGAAATGAATCGTATGCAATGAAGCAAATCCAAAGGAAAACAAATCTTCATTAAAATACGAATGACCAAACTTTAGCCTGCGAAATATTTCGAAATCAAAAGTAGACAGGACACAATACTAAGTATAAGTTAAATATAGACAACTTAAAAGTATTATGCAATTTTCTTTTTTTCTGTTTTCATTTGTTTATCAAATCAATTTATAGTAGTGGATCATATGCTACAAAACCATACATCCATATCAGGGTTAAGATAAATTCAAGGATGAAATAAGATGTAATTATATTAATGTAAATACCTCTGTTTGCACAAGCAGACTATGTCATGGATGGTGTAAAATCCCTAATGCAGCATTATGGAACATACAAGAAATCAGACATGGTAATATGTAAACTAGATTCCAGAAAGTATGATTGTTAGTGAAAGAACCTATCTTGGAGCAAATGTATCCAAACAATAATATATGTGAGCTTTGGCAAAAGGTAAATAATAGTCATAAATATCAGTTCCACAAGATCTTCAAGCTAACAAAGCTAGATCTGCCCATTCTGAATAAAGCACAGAAACATATTTCTACACAGATAAGGAACATTATGTCCAGAAATAATTAAATGATTAATACTACAACTAGAGATAACATTTTCAATGACTATGGTGTCAGTAGCACCACTTGTGTCGCTGGGGGAGGGGGGGTGCGGAGGTGCGGACCGCACCGGGTGACACCATCGCAGAGGGGTGACACCAAAATGAAACATTGCAAATTTTACAGAGCGCACACTGCTCGGTCTAGTCGGATTTCATAAGCCGATAACCGAGCATAGTTAAATACATGACTAGCAGGCACAGGGTGCCACCATGCAGTCTGCAGAGCGTCTGGTAATTATTTTAAGAAGAAGAAATCTATGGCAGAAGTCTGGAGGGATGACACCATGAGTTTACCGCAGTGGGTGACACCATCCCTAGCGACGTTGCTGAGTAGCACTCTACAAAAAGTGGAGCAGGAAGAGATACATATATTGAAGTGTTAGGTAACTATTGAAATATGACCATTTCCTCGCCCCTTATTTCGGTAACTAATAGTGAAGTCTCCTTTATAATCACATCATGGCAGCATCTCTCCTTATATTGTACTTGAGGAACAAATTTGGCATGTCTCTATTTATGTAGTGAGATTTAACCAGTGAATGAAGGTGCTGGTGGTAAAGCTAAAATTAGAATATAATTAGCAAAAGGGACATATAGCAGGAAGTGTATCGTGAGTCGTATCGATATGAAGCACATGTGTATCTTTTCACTTCTACCGGAAACAAATATGCAATTAATAATCATACCATATATATATATATATATATATATATATATATATATATATATATATATATATATATATATATATATATATATATATATATATATAAGATTACCTTCCGAATTGGGAAAAGTGCTTTTTATTCAGAGTTGCCCGTATTCAGGAGGATACGCTTACTAAGTTTATATAGCAAACTGAACTCACCAAACGTGGTTGCAACTGCGGAGTGGTCCTTATTCGTAGGTTGTTGCAATTCAAAGTTGTAATAACATGTTAAGCCTAATTTGTGGCCCAATACAAGTGCGCCCTTCATAACTGCCAAATCTGGTTCATCTGGTATGACGACCTTAACCTTCGGGAAAGCCTTTATTACAGCTTCTTGCACAAGCTGAAATTCTGAGAATTTGCCTATCATTAGGAAAGTTGAAGTTCCCTTTACACCTGGCTTTTGACAAAGAATTTCAATATGATTTGTGATGTTGCTGATAGAGTTCTTGAAGAAGCTTCTAAACAGTTCAGCATCAAGCCTAATTCTATCTCCCATCCATGTAAGTTTTCTTTTATAAGGCGATTGTTCGACCGCGTCTTTGACTGTTTTCGCGGTATTTTTAAAATATATTGTTCCAAGAGAAACTGGTACATTTATGACAATCTTACAAACGTTATCATTACGACTGTATATTCTTTTATTTATTTCCAGTTCTCTGAGCATATTCATTAGGTCAACAGGGCTATTATCACAAAACTCCTTGAACGTCCGGTCTCCGAATATGTTGATGATCATTTGGGTAAATTCTTCATCTACTTTAGTGCTACCCCATGCTCCAACGCTGGCTTTGTGGACCTCTTTTATTGTTTCATTTGGTTGCTTCTCGTGGACAGTAAAGACTGCTTTACTCTCTAGAAAACACGCAAAACTCATTTAGAAAACGAACAGAGGTGGAAAACGTTAATCAGAAACAAAATGTTAGCGAACTGAAAGTTACGTAAAATCAAACAATATAAATTAATTAATTTCGTTTAAAGATGTACAAGGGCACAACGTATGCAACAATTGTTTGCATAAATTAATCGGAAGCGGACTATACAAGTTCAGTTCGACAAAACTAAACTAGCACATGCATATATAGCGACATGAGAAGAATCGTACAACATATATATAGCAAAGTATTTATTTATTATACAATTGAATCATCCTTCATTAAATTCCATTCAAATGCTTGTTCATCCGATTTTGATTCGTGTGAAATTTGTTTCTTAAAATTTTACCTCCTAGATCTATGACCATATACTTGTCGTCATCAAATCTTCCTCCACACAAAAGACAATCTGAGGGAAGCGCTTCGCAATATACGGCGGCAGCATCGGGTTCCAGAACTATGGTCAGGTTTTCCCCATCTATACCAGCCTTTATAAAATATATTGTATTATCCTCAGAAAACTAAATATGAAAGCTTGCGATTATTTATTTTATTCTTGCGATTTACCAATGCTATTTACAGATGCAGTAGAATTTCAAAACTAAAGATAACGCAGTTTACATTTATTCACAGAAATCTTGGATAATGCTAACACAATAGTGGAAGTCAAATCAAGAGAAGCTGGTTATTCGAGTTTTGTTATAGCTGAACATTTTGCCTATGTTTCCTGCCAGAATATTAAGACTTCATTTTTACTAAACGTATCAGTATGAGAAAGAGTGCTGAATAATATTGGCAGTGTGCCCAGAAATATAATATTGTGAGCGCCATAACGGAGGTCAAAACATATTCTTCATATAAAGGTAAGTTAAAATTTAAATGATATTTATTATATTATTTAATATTTTATATTTGATAGTTTCCAATTACTAATGATCACGCATTATAATTTGGCGGTGCTTCACCCTTTTCACATTAAATTGAATATCGTTAAAATTTGTGAAATATAGCTTAAGTGCAACAACATAACAAATAACTATCGTTACTTTAATATATCATTCAAAAGACTGACGACTTGATTTTTTACTTCTGTTTTAAAAGGTAAGAAAGATAAACATATTGGATCCGATGTATCTAAATATGAACTTATGATTAATATATTTTATTTCAGGCAAATAGATTTCATTTACACGGAGCCTATCGTTGAACAACAAGTTCTAAGTCAACCGATCCAGCTTGATATATTTTTTATGAATTAAAACTCAGTTCATGATAGAACGAGCCACTGCATCTTTATGTTTGATATCTATATAAAATGAAAATCCGACGACACTTACTGTGATGACAGGAAATCTATTGATCATCGATAGCAAATTGATAGAAACATAAGCCAGCGTTGACGCTCTTAGATGTACGTATTGAGGAGAGTCGCCATCAATGTAGCTAACAATTGTCCCAAATTTTGTTCCATCGGACAAGTGGGCAATGTCACGATTGACATATATCCTTGGCTGTTGCATCCACGATTATAAAATCGTTTTCAGACTCATCTATAATTACGCGTGAATAATGTCGCTTGTGATCATATGCTCCACCTTGGGTCAATTTACTGATTATTCTTCTACCGAGATCCTTTGCATTTTATTCTTTATTTCAAAGATCTCCTTGGATTTTTTTAAACAATATATTCATCGCCGAGACCAGGAAATGTTTCCCTGTAAATGTTAATAATACTATCAAGACTATCGGGTTGTGGTAACCAAACTTCAGTCTGCGCCCGATATAATATAATTGCCTCACCGACAATAAGCGATATCAATATTTTATAATCGATCATATACCGTAATAACAGTAATGGCATCCAGTGTTTTTTGTTTCTTCAGATATATGTCTACCAATCCAAACATAACAGCACGGATGAAGTCCTTGAGCAAATTCAAATGATACCACACGAGCAAATCCGGTTAGATCAAACTCGGTCATTTCGTGGGTGTGATGTCCAAATCGTTCAAAATATCTAGCACTTTCTCCATATCCGAGGAAACTTCCTGGATAACACGCAACCATATCAACCGAGAAAAACGTTTTTGGAATCATATTTGGTATTCCATAATCCACTGTGACCGTATCTATAGAACTAGCTTGAACATCTGAGAGAAGTTCAAATCGTGTTCGGTTCCACAAACTTTTCTCTCTGGCAAAATGGACTGCAACTGACGGGACTGTAAAATAGTTTGTTAGTAATTGCTCGTTATTATCCGTTGAAAATGTCTCAGCTAGTTTTTTCATAGCGCCATGGACAGATTCCATACGGTATATTTCACCGTTAGGTCTTACAAATTGATCAAATTTACCATCTTGTTCTTCAAAACTCTGAAATAACCACACTGACACAGGATCGTTTTTATTTAGCGTGTAAATAAAATCAAACAAATTCCCCTCAGAGAACTGTACCGGAAGGTATTTTACTGCTCTATCACATGGAAATATTCTTACTGCGTTAGCCCACGCGTATGCAATATGATCAATGATCTTGACTGGAAATCTTTAGATTTATATTTTGATTCGTATAATATTTGTCTTGTTATAGTTGCTACGGTTAATGATAATTTTAATATCTTTTCTAGCTCAACCACATTTTGTATTGTAGCTACAAAATCCTTGACTGTTAGCACTCATTTGTTTATCTTGCTACGTCTTAGCTCTGTCAACCCGTTTCAACGCAACGCATTTGTTAAATGCTCTATTACTCGTTCGGCTTCACAGTTTTATCCTTGACCCTGTCGACGGTGACAGTTTCATAGGTTTCAATTTCTCAACACTTGGATTTTCATTTATCGGATAAATCCTATAAATAACCGCGGTCACAGGATAAGCTCGCTCATAGTACGGTTTGTCGATTCCGGTCAATATTCCTGGTTTGGAATCCTGACTCACGATGACAACTTTTTATTTTTTAGAAAAGAATCGAATTAACACGACTAATCCAGTTTCCTGTTTCTGACAGTACAATAAATTTCACCTCGAAAAAATACTTTCAATCTTCAAGATGCGTTATTATTTTCTCGATGCTTGTTTGTCTTTCATGGTAACATCAACACTACCAGAGATTAGAAATGTTGACCAACAGTGAGATGCGCCATCGCTTTTAAATTCGTTAAACGCTTCATGAATTTTACCGATTTTGCTTCTATGACTTATTAGACCCTTATTTGGTGCATCTAGAGATTATATCGATATTGAATTTAACATTTGTCCAGGGTTTGATTTTAAATAATCTCTCGAACTCCTTCACATCATAATTAAAATAAGTATTTAAATAAAAGTATTTTATATAATGAATCACTGTACATGGCATATGATACCATTTGTAACCGTTTGTAACAAACCGTGCACAAACAAATTCTGTGGATATTATTCCCAGAATGTGCGACGAGGAAGCATAGGACTGAAACCTTGTATTGGATGCCGTGTTGGAGTACGAGATAAAAACACAGTTGTGTCTCGGTTGTGGTGGTAAGAGATACAGAGAGCTTAAGCGTTAGTATGATAAAGTAATATTGAGGGTGACAGCGCTTCTGATAAAGTTCTAAGAACTCCAGAGGAATATATGACTAGATTCTCAATGAATACTAATTAAAACAAATAATCAATTAGGCAAATAAATACTTATGTATATAAATGAGCCAAGAATTTCAACCACATCTAACGATCAGCAACTATGAAGCATCACGAGATGGTGTAGTCAGAAACCACAGGCTGAGAAAGCCTGTAGGGTTTGGTGATAATCATAGGTATCTTATATTTAATGTTGAAAGGAAAACTTATTATTTGTCTAGATTTGTGTTTGAATGACGTTTCAACGGATTGATCAAAGATGGCCTTGTGATTCATCATATTTATTCAGATTTTAAAAAAAATAATCGTTTAGAGAATCTTCAGGCTATCACTCAGAGTGAGAATACCAAACAAGGAATGCATAAAACCAAAATTGCCAAACCTGTCAAATCTATAAATGTTAATACGGGCGAAGAATTAAAATTTCAATCGATGAATCAAGCAGGCAGTGTTTTTATATGTGTATGCCCTCGAAACGACATGTTGCAGAAAATATTACTAAATCCGCTTTTACAAAACTATTCCAGCACACAATTTGGTTTACATACAATACCAACCCTATTACCAAAGAGAGATAATTCCACCAGGGATATGTGTGTGTGATGAAGTTAGTATCATTCGTATATGGTTTTCCGGTGTATTTATAAATAAACATAAATCACAGTTTTACTAAAGTTTTATATATTCTAGTTTGACGTTAACAAATTTAACACTCCAACTATATATTCTTGTTAAGTTTATTTCAGCTACGAATATATTCTGTTACGTTTTTTATAGCTACGAATATATATTCTTGCTAAGCTTGTTATGTTTCAGTTAACTATATATTAATTTCAAAATATGTATTTGTTAGATTAGGATAATAGCGTAATCGGTAATGCAGTTAAGTCTCGTCCCAGGGCCCAGCCTTCGAATCTCGTGGTAGCTTTATTGTCGACGGTACCTATTTGTATGGTTTTCTATATAATGGGGGTCCGCCCAAAGCTCAAAATTCAACAGAAAAAATACACGCCCTCCCAATGCCATTAATTGGGGTAGGAACTGTTTTTGTAACCCCCAGGAATTAATTTCATGGGGTAGGGTGTGCCAAAAAAATCTGTTGAATTGAGAGAATGATCCCCGTTGTGTTTGTGCCGTAGTACATATTTATGTACTGTGCCGTTCTAATTGTAAATAATGTCAATATAACTTGTAAATATAACCTGTAAATACTGTAAATATAACTTGTAAATACTATAAATAATGTAAATACTGTGCCGTCCTACTGTAAATACTGTTTCATCATCATTCATCCGCGCTGTTTAACTCCTAGCAAGCTATGTGTTCTCATATAGGGTTGTGTTTCATCCTTATACGTAATTTACCAAACACGCCTTCTTGAGCCTCTAGACTGCAATGATATGTTCACAGATCTAATCTTCCCAAAACGTTTCAATAGCTCAAACAGTCGTTCCTTGTATTCTGCGCAACATACATTTCCCATACATGGACCCTTCAATGCACGCTATGTCTTGTGTTTAATTTTTTCTGATTTTCTACGGTGTGGAAAATTGACTAGTTCTATTGGCAAAAGGTGATCGTTATGGCACAATTGAAAGGAATGCAAATGACTTCAGTTATATGTTACATTAAATGTTGGTAAAGAAAGAAGAAACAACTTTACCATCTAATTAAGATAAAGGAGCATGCTTTGTTTGTTGATATCTCCGGTAATCACTCAGTGGATTTTGATATACCTGCCCCACACAGTAAGAATGTAAACGATCAGTCATTCGTGCTATTCGTTCAACGAATATTCTCAACTCAGACATATTAAACATTCTGGATTAGAACGTTTCACATCTACAACAAATTGTTTCCTGATTTTCCCTTACGAATAAGTCAAGTATACCATTATACTGAGATCATTGATTTTACATTAGTGTGGAACAATATATAAAGTATAAATGTTCTCAAACAGGGATGTTGAAATGAAGAAATACATATTGGCATTTAAAAATCCAGCGAAACATGAATGTGATAACATTTGGTCTATATAATTCTGACACTTACATCGATGTGATCAGCATCTTCAACGTTGTCTGGAATGTTCATTAGGAAACCATTCGAAAATTCTTCGATCAATTTGCCGTTGCAAATTATTCAATTAATGTAAAAGTGACTTTTGACTTTTTGTACACATTTTCTCTTACTTCTCAGTGGCTATTAGTAAAAACCAACTAATACATACATGGCTGGATATTATAAAAAATTATGTACAAAGGTTTTTGCAGTTCTTGAACCTTTGAACAATTTGTTGAGTACTAAACAAATGTTTCATTAGTCTGACAAATGTCAAACATTTTGTGATAAAGACACAAACTGCTATAATTTAAATTACATTTGCACAAAAACACGTAAGTTCAGCCAGTTATTTCAAACGTCTGCAAATGAAAGTGATGATGTGGTTGGATGGATGATGCATCAAGAATTCAACTTTAATGTGATTATCCTGTGTGTTATTTTTCTAAACTCCTAAACAAACAAGTTGACAGAGAATTTATAGCACAATCGAGAAGGAATGCTGGACTTTGACATTGACTTTGCAATAGTTTGAACTGTATGCCAGTTCAGCACCTTCTCCGATTATTGATTTTAGTGATCACAACCACCTTATATTAATTAGTAATTCGCTTCTTTCTGTTACTTTGTTTGAGACACTGAGTCGTACCATGTGTTATGTTCAAATTATAATATTTTGTATGTCACACTTCTCCTTGCTTTTCCACAATTAAATTATTCATAGAGAACGATCGTTTCGCACTTTCATTTGAACAGAATGATAAGGCAGGCTTTTCTGAATGCAAGGTCTAATTGCTGTGAAAACAATATAACTGCAGTTGTATCATCTAATTGTATCCTAAATATGTCATGTGCCATATTTGGAAACTATTTTTTTAAGCAAGAGCAAGTTAAATTTGGATATATAAAACTAGTTTCATCAATTAAATTTTGTACATCGATTTATATTAATACTTGGCTGAACAAGCTGCTAAGACAATTCTGTCAAAAACTGAATGTATAGATATAGCCGCCAATGTTGCATACCAAAATAAGACAATTACAAGTCTGATTTTTCCAGCCCTCATGAGTAAATGTATCAGTTAAATGACCAGGCACATATCAGGTAAAATTATGTCATTTGCTACCCCTAAATTACTCTTACCTAATTGCAATGACATGTAAATAAAAAATACAAATTGATCAAGGATATTTAACTAAACAGTACCTTAAACAAGCTCAATTTATTTATATATTTCGATGATTCATATTGTATATCGCAGATCTTTTCTAATGCTGGATATTCAACATGTTCCTACTGTATACCCTCAAGCAAAATGTGATTTAAATATGTCAAGAAAGGTAGCCAAAATGCTAAATACAATCAGATGGTGGTCTTCACAGATAATCAGAACATGCCTGAAAATGTTATTTTTCCAAGAGATAGCAATATTTCTTTACGTCTGCTTCACATTGTTTCGGCAAAACAGTTGAAGCTGAACAGGTGTTAATAAATGACACAATATTGCAACTTTTCATAAATGCCACAACCTAATATATATATATATATATATATATATATATATATATATATATATATATATATATATATATATATATATATATATATATATATATCAGAATACGCGGGAAAGCTCATTTGTCTTTGTATCGTCATTATCTCACCAAGTCAGATACATTGGTCTACCTACTCATTTATTACTTACGTACATGTTTATTTTTGGAACTATGTTAGTGGTTCTCTCCAATTTCGTGTTTTGCATGGTTTTAAGTTTTAAAAGATAAAGAATGCCCAAGGCTTTCATTACTAGTTATCCTTGCTATTTGAAAGATACCTTGCATATCTATAGAATTGGTAAAGAACATCAGTTTATTATGGTGTACGATTGATTAATGTACCTTGAGGTATAGAGTATACGGTTTCACTGTGCTTCAGATATGCACCAATTAAACTACTGCCAGCTCCGCTTGGTCATGTTCTTCTCTTCAACATCAAAGTAAAATTGTTGCAAAGAGCAGACAACTTCTTCTTACTTCTTATATATTATGCAATTCATTCAGGGCATTTGCAGAGGCTGGACTTGTCTTATCAGACAATATTTGTATTCCATAATTTAATTTAAACAATGTACAGGTATGACAATATTCTCTCTGATGTGCATGTTGGAAATGAAAACAACTAAACCTTACACCTGTCACTTTCTCTGAAATATGTAATATTTTTTTAGATTGTCCCATAAACATATCACAAAGAACAACGATACAAAACTAGATAGAAAATAGTGAAGATCACAACGATTCAGATTATAACGATATATTCGGAATCGATGTAATTAAGGCCGTAAGACATGTCTAGCTTACTTTCAGAACATATTGCCGTGTACTAACCCGTGCGTACGTTATCCATAGTATACTTGAAAAAGGATGGAATACCTTATTTTGTCGCAGTGAAAAATCTTTGTGAAGATTCATAAGGCACATTCCAAAAATAAACGAACTCTTTTGAGAAGTAGTACAAATACTGGACAATAAATTATGTCAAAACTGCACAAAAAGTTACTTTTGTATTTTGTTAACATTTTTAACTATGTATTTTAATGAATTCAATAAATATTTCTAAAACTCAATTATACTGCAGCTAAGATTTCCGAGATTCAAATTAGCAAAATAAATACACTTTCTTTGCTAGGCTTATATCAGTGGAATTGTAGGAGACAAAATATGCAATATGAAGAAACTTTAAATAAATAGTATTCAACTTGTAGAGAAAGAAAGCGAGAAAGAAAACTGGACATAGTATGTTGAATACAGGTGGAAAAAGTACGTTGCTCATCTTATGGCCACAAAACAATGTATTACATCATAACAATATTCAATATCCAAATTGTCAAGACATTGTATATATCTATTGTTTAACTCTTAAGTGGATTAAATAAATGTTTGTTTATGTGTAAAACTATAACAGAGGGCGGTTTATGTATATCATATATTTTTCCAAAATGGTGCTTTACGTTCATCCAATCCTGCACGAGCAAAGTGCAAAACGATGCGAAAACTGACGTGCCTTGAGTGCACAGGCAGTGTTTGGTTAAATGGACTTTGTATAAATTACCTCAGAGAAGAGATAAACATTATATTACAAAGAGTCTTGCCAGTGAGCAGTACACTTTACGACCCACAATCGCTGGCCGAAGAGGTATGCTGTCTTTATTAATGAAGAAAACGTGTTACGTTAAGTACAATAACATTCTTGTCAGACACGGGTTTACTTCCAAACCTGATTATCACCTTGTATAGTAATCCCGATAATATAATTTGCATAAGATAATCAAGTCATATTTACAGTATATAACGTCATTACCTATTGGTATACATGGTCATGTTATTTCTTGTCCATGGTTTCTGATATTATATTTTCAGCTGACTGATTTGTGATTGATTGATGACCGGTGACTGGTGAATGCTGAGTGGAGTGCATTAAGGAGTGAAGGTGGTACGGTGTGATAGTTATGCTCTATCTCCATATATGCGTCTGATTATAGATGTTGCTTAGCCGTAGGGCTAATCTGAGTTGTGTTACACACAACGTGCCACTCTCCGAGGTGACGTTGGCACGGAAGAAGATCATCCCGTGGATTCTGAACCAACGGGTCTGCAGAGACTTAGAGATAGTGCGGATATTTAGGGAGACCAGGAGAGGCCGACAGTTCATCAGAGCTTTGCGGCTCAACAGACCTTTCGAATTTGTGTTCTACTCCGCAAGATATGCCTTAATGTTTAAAATCATATTTCACTATTTCAGTTAAAACTCGTCATATTTCATTAGGCGAGCGAAACACATACGATATCATTAGTTGAGTGAAACATATCATGCAACGCTTTTTGGAGTGGTAATGTTTTCTAAGTAACTATAGGAGCTTAATTTGGTCAAGTTTTCATTAACTGTTGTTTCAGAACAGGTTAGTTAATTATGTTTTCAAGTCTTATCAATGGATGTTGGATTCGATGGAAAATCGACATCATTAAGTCAGCACTTTTAGCATAGTAGATTATTAAAAGTTGTATATTTTGATATGTCCTGTATACTGGCTCCATTTTGTCCAATTTCTCCCAGGTCTTTTTAACGATTTTCTAGAAAACTGTAAGAAATATTTTAATTTTTAAATTGTCTTTTAAAATATATTTTATAACCAATCAGAACTCTTTGTCAGTTTTGTTCTGAAAGATTTAATCTGATTATATTCAGCGAATGAAACAAGGATGTTAAAGGTTTTCTAATTCTATTAATATGGGCAAGATTTGATAACAAATTCTGATTCCTATTTCTCATTTAACATATTATTGCCCAAACGCTCTCTATGTTCATGATACAGGATAGGTAAGCAAAAAAAAGTTAAAGTAGTAAATGTTGGCATTGCGGACGACGAAACGCGACGATGTATGGCAGACGCACCCCAATACCATTAGCTAAATTGTAAATATGGCCAACTTTGATAAAATTGTTCACCAAACATGCTATATCAGATGCTAACGCATACATTAGGTAACACTAGCATTACAAGTTTGTGCTTATTATCTAGTGATTAAAGGAGTTTTTGTTATTTAGTGAAAACACTTTTAACATAATATAAAAAGTATTATCATAAACAATCTCGTTTGGACTGGTTTTGTTATGTGTTAGTGTTAACTCACACACAATGGTTAAAATAGATCTAAAATATGAGTAACACATTCAATGAATACTAATGAAGTACATACAGATGAATAAGTAAATAACAAATAAATCACCTCATTTGCAGCCTCTCTCACAAACTTCTTAACAGAGTCAGTCCAGGTGGTAGGAATCGGAAGTACCCAATGAATATCATTCAGTGTCTGACCTCGTCTAGATATTTCCAACTCTTGGAGCACATGATCCTTAAAATAACGGATTGCCATTGAGAAAACCTTTATGGCTGGCATCTTCAGTCCCTTTTCATCTGTGAATTCAAACCCCATATTTACCTGCGAAGAATAGATGTAATATGCGAGTATGTGATATTTTAATATAATCTAATGTATCGGTTATAATCCTAAATAGGGCATCGAAGAAAGCTTTTCCTGCTGGGGTAGATAATTTATAGGTACAAAAACTAAACTGTCACGTATTACGTATTGTAACAAAGATGTTTACAGCAACACAGACATGTAAATATTGTATTATATATATATATATATATATATATATATATATATATATATATATATATATATATATATATATATATATATATATATATATATATATGCAGTTTTTGTCAATCTTTATACATGACTTTATCTAAATTATGTGTACATTTTGTTCAAGTTCGTAAATTGTAATAACTATATATATAATCAAGATATTAGATTTACTAATAATTTGTTACATGGGTATGGCATTCTATATTAATATAGAGTGTTGATTGCATAAGCTCTATAAATAGGTGCATACATTCATCAATAATAATATTAATAATAACCCCAGTTAATATTTTTCAAGTAATTATTCTTGTGCTGGTGGTTGTCAGGTAAATTCCTAGAAGAATTAAGTTGTATTTCCCTTGACTGTTTTACAATAGGAGCAATTCGGATGTATAACCCTTATGCTGGTATATAAGTACTTGGAGCAGGACAACTTCTCATTCTTATGAAGGATGGTCTTGGTGTAAGATGTGGTGCAATGTATTTGTTGTTTTCTAATACATTTCTCTCAAGTCTTTATTTCATAACCTTGATGATTTTGAAATTTCAATTGATTTTTGTTTAGGAATTTTCTTTGCCCAGTGTGTCTTAATTCTACATGGTAATACCAATACTATTTCATAAACAGAAAATATTAACTAGTTTGGTCCTATATTTGGTGGAAAATAAGTGCTTCTGGTTTAATTTGTAAACCCTTTAGATACTCTGAAACGAAGGACATATAATTGAAATTCAAACACAGATGGAAATAAAACGAAGAAAACGTATTAACACATTATGCAGATCCAAAGTCAAAACAAAAGAAAAAGAGAGAAACAAATGAAAATTAAGAGCGAGTAAAGAGATATGCAAATTAAATTGATAATGCAAAAGGACTAAAGTGAGACGGAAATGCAATTAATAAGGATAACCTTCAATAGTGCCTAATCTTTAGAAGCTCTAAACAATATTTATAATGATCTGACTACACTACAGAAAAACAAAAAACAAACACGACGAAATTGGAAAACATAAAACATGCTGAAAACGTTTAAGGTACAAAACATTATTAGGACTCTATCAAAAAGGGTGCGTTTTAAGATCACTCATAAATGGGATCTCTGTGTCTTTGTGTCTAATTTCAATGGGCAATTCGTTCCACATCACCGAGCCCTGGTATGCTAAAGAACGTTGTCCATATGTCTTCGTTTTCATAGTGGAAACAATGCGTATGCGATTGTCAGAAGAGGAGTGTAAGTTTCTTACACTCCTCTTCAGTCAGAGTGAAAGCTGAAATCTCCAAGAATAATTAAGTTGCCACCTATCGTAATTACATACTCCAGAACGGCATATAATGCATGGGTGATCTGATGCATGTTCGTGGTATTCAAGGGTTGATTGCAGAATATTATCATCATATCTATGAACCAGTCTAAAAGGTGAACACATTTATGGGTGGGTTGGTTAACTGACTGTTTAAGGTTGAAAACATGAACGGAATCTAGAAGCTTTGACGTATATGGGTTTCCAGGACAGTCAGTGAAAGTTGAAATATCCAAGAATAATTAGGTTGCCACCTATCGTAATTACATACTCAAGAAGATTCGAAAACGTCTCCAAAATGAGAGATTCAGTTAGCGTGTTTGTTCTACTAGGAAGAGGGAGGTAGAGACATAAATAATGGACTGGTCTTTGTTCCAGTGTGAGTGTTGTATGGACTAGTTAAAATGATGTGTGGCAGAAATTGAAGGTTGTGTTTAAGACATTGTATCAAGGAATTCCTTTTGATGACAGCAATTCCACCTCCGCGAGAGTTGTGGGGCAACGATCTGATGGCGACAGCGGTGGATGTTAAATCCGCGCACTTGGGCTCATCTCCTGATGTTTTTAGCCATATTTCTATCAGGAAGAAGATGTCGATATTCTGGTCGTTGTTATAATTAACTATTTATGTACGCCTTACCGGTGGTCCTACGGAATGGGCGTTAAGTAATGAAATACGTAGTGGTATCTCTGAGACATTTGACACAACGGTTGACGATTTAAGATGAATTTGCTTCTGGTTCTCAAAATTAACGGCCGAATTTTTAATTCTTTACCTGTTAAAGCCGAAAGGGAAATACATCGAATTCTAACTCCTGTTCTACGCAGGCCAGCTTTGAAACAAGGTTTTTTTTCTTGCTTCCGTTTACATTTAAGTAATGGCGAATGTAGTCCCAGTTCGTTCAGTCTTGAGCACAATGTAGTATCAAGGGTCAGGATGTGGTCATTTAATGCAATTAATGAGGGTCCATCATAGCATTAGCGGGTTGACTGGTGATCACGTGATGGCAGTTTATTAAAAAAACAAAGGACGTCTTAACAGTGGAACAAGACAGCTGAGAACAATTATAGTTGTTCTCGTTTCCAAAAGAAGGAGATCAGGAAACACATACGCACTGAACAGGCAATGCATGATGAGACACAATAATGTAGACGAATATAGACAACAAGCACATATATCAAGAAAAGTAGCACACAATCGGAAGAGCTGCGTCAAGACAGTTAAGCAATAGCGGCCTTTTTTCTGGAACTCACAGAAATTAATAGAATTAGAAATGGCAATTAGAAAGCACTCTTTTCTCAGGATTTGATATTACAAAGTGTTAGGTTAGTACCCTATTTTGAAGAAAAAGATGTAAATCAGTATGTTTCTCACTTTGAGAAAAGAACGCAGATAATTTAAAATGGCCATCGGAGCACTGGACTTTGCAACTATAGAGTGTACTTAGTGGCAATTCTTATGAATTTTATACTTGACATAGAGAAGAATTAAGTGCAGATTATGATTTAGTCATGAAATGTCTCTTGAATGTTTATGAGTTGGTGTCTGAGGCATATCGACAAAGGAACTGTGGAAACGAATCTGGACAGACACATGTCGAATTTTCCAGATAAGAAAGACAATCATTCGATATGATTGTTGATGCTCAGCCGAAAAGGTTTGTCAACTCTACAATAACCTCAGAAAACTCATTTTAATTAAAGACTTTATTAATTGCGTCAACTGTGACGTTACCAGATGACTAAAAGATGGAAACTTTAGAAATTAATGGACGTAGAGTTGAGGATTATACCTTTTCTGGCAAGGTTTCTATTGTTTGAAAGTCTTTTACGCAGCAGTTTATTGCCAAAAAAGGTAATTTTAGTCTCATAAAATCACTCCCAAATATCAAACAGGCATAATATGTAGGAATCAAGTTCTAAGAAGACGGATCAAACATTCTTAACGTGTAATTATAGCATGACTAATGGGCATGCTGATGTTGATTCCTACAGGTTGAACACAAGACAGACAAATCAGGACAGAGGTCATCTATATTCGCTCATTTTGAAGAGGTTATGGTAACGATCATGTTTTGAAAGCATAAGCGTTTTTGGCTCAAGCACACCCATGTCTGATTTTATGGCGACTTATGAACCATTTATGTTGAAACGTTCTGTATTACTAATTAGGGGTTTGATCAATGCTATCGAGTTTAAATTTTGAAGTACACAGGACCTTTTCAAAATCTTTCCTTGTCAGGTACTTTGACTTTTTCTGAAAAGCCTTCTTGTACTGAAAGTGAGCTTATTCATGGTGTAGAGTGCGACTTTTGTTAATGTTGTTTCCAATCTGTAATTTTGTTCGACATACTTAGTCTCAGGACTCATGGATGTCAGAACTGTGAGGTCTTTACCCCTTTCGAATATTCATTTATTATTAAGCTGGTTATAAGATTGCGTTTAATCTACTAGTACCTAATAAGCCTTGTTTGGATCAGAAAGTCAACCCTATTGAAAACGAAATCCCTGATAAATGTATAGCCAGATTGTGAAGTTGCTAGAGCTATGGTAAATAAAGTTCTTTGCAATGGTTTTGATCAGAAAATTATTCCTTTCGCTGACATGTATTGGTAAGGCTTTTCATATAGTCACATTTTTCCCTCTTATGGGTCAGTTGAAACGTATTTATCAGAGAGACACTGTATATTACTCATTCTCCATATTCTAATGAGACTAACACAATCACAATTGAACAGGAACAAGATCCTGAGATTTCCTGCCTGTTGCAGAAGACCATTAGAAAACCTGAAACCATCGATAATCCTCTATGTTATTTGGTAGCCTACTGGTTGTAGCGTCCGCCTCAGATGCTGTAGGTCGCGGGTTCGAACACCAATCGCGTCATACCAAAGACTTATAAACCTGGCAATATCTGCTGCTTTGCTAGACATTCAGCATTAAGAGGTTAGTGTTAGGACTAGTCGTCTTGGTGTCAGGATAATGTGACTGGGTCGGACATCATGCTACATGTATGCGGCTATAAACTGTCACACTAAAAACATAGTAGCGATGTGACTGAACATTTTTTAAATCTACTTTAAAAATCCAAATCACAGACACATTTTGTTAAACATAGCGGTTATATGTTGAAATGGTGACGAGGAGGCAGAGAGCTATCATGTTGTTGTTCCTAAGTCATAACGACTAGAAATTCTTTATCTACCTTATGAGTCTCCTTAGGCTGGTCATTTAGGATTCAATATGACTTATCATAACATATTAAATCATTTTCATTGGTCTAAACTTAAAAGGGATAAATATAAATAATATTCATATTGTCACACTTATCAAATGAAAGAAAGCGTAATCGGAAGATAGCAAACGCTTATCTGTAAACTATTCATACATTTGACGACCCACTGAGCAGAATAATGGTAAACTATGACCAAGTTAGGCAACCAATATATGTTGACCATAATGTGTGCGTCCACGTTAGAGAGAAAAAACCAAACGTTCAGACGGAAATAAAGCTTCATACAGAGGGTGAGAAGATACAAGCGTCAATACCGCTAAATCAGAGAGGGTGAACAGATCCAATTTATTCCTGAAAATAAAGTTTCCTACGGAGGATGAAAAATCTAAGCATCACTGAGACCTCTTATCGGGTTAATTTTTTTGTATCAAATATATTTACCGGGGAACTCGCAAACGTGCGTAAAGGTACCATGGTCATATGGCGTAATTAACTCATTTTTGTGGTATAATAAAAAGTTATTTTAGCTCAACAGCGACGAGATGCAATTACGAAATATCATCCAGTCAGTGATTCTGTCAAGTAACAACTGCAAGCTCGTCATGAGTCTCAAGTGGAATTCGCAGAAAGGGCAGATCAGCCATTTAAACCAGTTACAAACGCTACTGAAGGACTTAAAAAGGCTACTAAATGTCTTCTTCCACATTGGAGAAAACCGCGGAACCAAAATGGAAAAAATCGCGAGAAGAATTAACCAAAGAAAGTTTACACGAGACGTTCAAACTGATATAGCGGCGCTTCAACCACAAACAAAAACAAGAAATACTTGATAATAATGACCAGCTTCGTTCTGAAGTAGACAATATAAAGGATCTTATTCCAAAACCAGAATCGTAACCAAAACAAGCAGGATAAAATCACTTAAAAGATACAATATCTAAATCAGGTTGCATCTGACCTCAAGTTTGTTAATCGGGTTATCAGTCATACAGTGATAGTCACAGGTGATGAATTCGTTGATTTTGTTTGACCGTACGTCAGAACACTTAAACAGATATTTCGCAGTCATTATGCGATTACATAAACAAATTTACCAGGATTCGTCGACGACAATGTCACACAATCAGTTAACTATATCCTCGACGAATATTGCAGTGTTATCAGAAATCATGGGAAAGTATCATTTATAAGCAACTATATTGTAACATTCGAAGTGAGGTTACTCTTTAATCTCCCTACAATTCTTGAAAGAGTCATCTCTGTTCATCGGGAGTTTTTTTTAAGACACTCAAACATTGTCCCGAAGCAGAATCAGTAGTAGCTACATAGAATGCTTTGTTTGTAATTTTCTGAAAACGCTGATCTGTTGTTTTTTTTATCTGTGACATGTTGTACCGAAACTGGAAAAATGCAGAAATATTAGTTATCCCTTTTCTCTGTATTTACAGATATAACCGGTCTTGAAATATTGATATTTCCTAGTACTTCTAAATTCACAATAATGACCATGTATAACAGCTTACACAATTATGTTTTAAATATTAATCGATATGATCAGTCGCAAGTCATATTTCGATCCGTCAGTGAAAACATTCGTAGACATACCTATGGCAGATGTACGTTTTTCCATCAACACCCAAAATGAGATAATCAGCTTTATTGAAAAAACAATTGATTCTTTAGTCGACAGTTCCTAACCACGACAATACGAGATGCCTCATACTTTGTGATGATGCGATGTGTTAAGAATTCTCCATTCTTCATTTATATAATAAATATTATTTGTTTATATTGTTCTTTATGCTATCCCGAAAATCAATTTTATGGGAGATCCATTATCCGTATTATAATCATTATACCGTTATAATGCGATGTAATTTCTGCCACCACAGTGTAACTACAACTGAGACCACTTGCAGTTATTCTTTGCTCGAATCATTAGATATTATTAAATTGAAGTTTCATTTCAATATCTTATCAAAAGAAATTCGATTTTATCAGAGTGCAAAGCCGAGTTGACGATTAGACCAAGTTATCGTAAACAAGCATGATATTGCTTATGTGGGTGCAATATCTTTCTGATTCATCAATCAATCGTATTCGTGAAACCAAGAAAGAGTTTCACGACGATGGTGCAGCTCATGTGTGGATACCATTCAGACTCATGAGCAACGTTGATACTGCAATGAATGAGGAGCGAGCAGCCACGATTATGAATTATCTCGACGAACGAAGGGTATATTTTTAGAATAAAATGTATTGTTATCTAGACGACACCTGGTCGATTACATCACGCTGGAGAAGTTGTAAAGTTAAGTAAAAATTCAAAGCTAGGAATGTTGACCGGTATTGACAAACCATATTAGGAACGAACGTTTCCTGTGACGGCTGTTGTTTATGCGATATATCCGTTGAATGATGAACCTAGCGTTGACAATCTCAAAACAATGAAACTTGCGAAACTGGATTGTGTAACTGAGCGAATTACAGAACATTTCACAAACGCGATTCATGAAAAAAAATGGGTTGGCTGAGCATGTCTAGGAGCATGGCGCTACGATCGACGACGTTGATGAGCTTGAACAAAAATTCAAATAAAGTTCAAAACAATAACAGCCGAGATTTTGTACAAATCAAAATATTAATCAAAATATTAATCAAAAGGAGCTTTGATAGAGACGTGGACGCTTGCTTTAAGACTATTTTCACGAGATTGTACTGTTAAACTTTATAACAGTGATATATTTGTTGTTATAAATAAAATTAGTAAGAGTGATCATGTATCTGTGAGGTTGTTTCAAAGTTCCGAATATGAAAAGTATAATCACTTTGTACGACAGAATGGATATATTTATCGATCTGAGTCCCCCCTCAGAAATGAAAAATCTTGCGTTCAAATATAACGATGATATTAAACAATTACTCGGTAAATGTTTTACCGTCCCGTCCGTTGCTGCCCACGCTGATCAGTATACAAATTTAAGATCATCGACAAAATCGAAATTTTTTATCGATGTGCATAAATGTTATGTCGAATACGTACATGGCGCGTTATGAAAATACTAAATAGGATTACTACATCGTTATATCTAATGATATGGTTGCGTGTTATCCTGGACGTAATTCTGGGAATCGGAGAGTGCGAGAGTGTTCTGAATATTTTAAGATATTCGGACATCCAACAAGCAAATGAACAGAGTTGCAATACATGGATATTTCCCAGATTTGAATTTAACCGAATTTGTGTGTATTGAATCATCTGAGTTCACGAAATATCCATCTCATTGTTTAAGTTTGGTTAGAAAAACATTTCAGCTAACGCGATTGGGTTCAAATAGAGTTATTACGACATTTGCTTAATGCTGGAAATTTAGCATCGTTGGTTGCTATCGTATCGTCCACAGAAACAAAGGTCTTTCGCGACGAAATTATTGATCGTAATCTCGATGAAATTGAATATGCAAAAAAACTGGCAAAGGATCTCAACAGAAAAATAATTTGGAAATTTACTCAGAGTGACTCATATGATTATAAAAGACTTTACAGCAGATTAAGCATCGACTATACCGAATTCGTTTTATATATACTGATACAAGAGAGAGAGAGAGAGAGAGAGAGAGAGAGAGAGAGAGAGAGAGAGAGAGAGAGAGAGGGGGGCACGTTTACTAGCTTACTTGAAATATTTAAATTTTCGGCTCGTCACCCTGAAAGTTAACCTGCTTTAGAAAGGTGCGATCAAAGTCTGAAAAATATTATTTGGTCATATTGTTTTGATAACGGAAAGGATTGGGACGAAGTAGTTCAAGTAACTGTTGTTTGCTGTTTGGGAATGTGTTCAAGAATAATCAGGACTTAGTCTCTCTGAACTTGGTTTTGGGCATACCGCTCGTAGACCGACTAAGTTATTAAAGGAGACACTTCTTTTAATTGATGATTCAGGAAAAATTCTTCTTGACTATACGTGTGATTTCAAATATAAATTCCAATGGAATGTTAATTTGTAAGAACTATTCTTCACGTTACTCGGTCAAAAAATGAAATTAAGGTACGACTTAAATACAAGCGAAAGATGTTTTCATCCTGGTGATAGAATTTTGGATCTCTTCTCCATATTTCATATTACTCTTCAAACTATTTCTCATCTTTAGGTAAGGTTAAAAGTGGACACAAACATTTTTAAAGGTGATAGCCAGTGATAGCCTATGACATGTCATTCTAGATTCTGGACATACATGAACATATATATTTTGCCTTATGTTAGAAGATACAAGTAGAGATGGAATATAAGAACAATATTTGTTTCGTTTTTCGAAGCCAGATATAATACTTATGTAAGTAAAAATGAAAATAGATATATTTAAATTAGATGGGTTGGAGAGTTTAAAAAGCCACTATAATCTGGAACTATTTATTGTAATCAACTCTTCAAGAATGAAGCATTTATGTTGATTTGGGAACGGTGCGAACACTTATTCTATCAGTAACTAAGAATGATGTATATTAATTCAAATGCATGGCTAACAGCATCATGTTATACAGCAATATGTTTGCATTATCAGCTAAAGGCTAGCCAAAAATATTGAATTGAGTCCGATTTTATATTAAACAGAAGCAATTTGCTTTAATAGCACATTGTCTACGTCACCTCGACGCTGTATATGTGTATCCTTTTATCTAAGAATGATATTGTGTACTACATAAACGTGTAACTGTGTGTGTGTGTGTGTGTGTGTGTGTGTGTGTTTGTGTGTCTACATTATATGTTCATACAACTTTATTTATTGTCCCTATATTTTATTAGACTGCAGTGAGGCCTTGAGATGGTTCTACCACCCCCTGGTCAATCAATAACGGGTATTGTATTATTATATTGCAGTTCTTTTATGATGTGGATGTTTGTAATCTGAAAAGTAGCTAGTAGGAGAGAAATTCGTGTTCACCTCTTATGCGTGAATGCGTGTCCTTGGAGCTGGACAATCTTTTCATACTTATTTCTGATGTTTTTGTTGTAACCACCGAATGAAAACGTATTTAATGTTGTGTTTATATATTATTTAGAACTTTGGCAGCCAGGTATATTCGACGATTTTAAATATTCTCGTTATATCCTCCTCTTTTATAATTTGAAAAACACTTTGCAGGATACGTTTGTATTCAACTCATACTATTGTAAGTTAATCTTAAATTTCAATGTATAACTTTGATACTTTTGATAAGTAAATTATTTATTAAATTTTAGTTTTAACTTCTTGGATTGGGGTATTTCTGTTAATTTATGAGTATAAAGTCGTTAAAGAAGTACACATGAAAATCTTTAAATAGGTGGATAAAATCAGTCATTGTCGTGAAACTGGCATGTATGTTTACACGTCGTTTTAAATAAGAACAGTGCAGCTGAACACATTGATTAATAAAGCCTATATTAACTCGTGATGTTTTTAATTGTTCTCTATTTTAATTTTTGTTTGAGAAGACATCCCATGAATTACATGCTGGTGAAAAGGAACAAATTTGTGTGCGTCAGATCTTCAGTATATGACAAACCTAAACAAACCATACCATCCTTATAACAAGTGAATTATATTTACGTTATTTGATATACGTTTAGGATATATATCTTTATACACTTTTCAGATTCTTTAAATTGCATAACACCCATCAACTTTATAAGTTACACTTTCTCATCATCTGTTCATTTCATCATTCACACATTGGAACGAAATTTCATATTTAACGTTTCACAAACAAAATATTGAAATTGACTTTCTAGCTGCAGCATTATATTACGGTGTCAAAATTCAGCAACATTTTCTATATTCGGAAGAAGTAACATATTGATCTGCAGTTTCTTCATTCAGTGATGTGTACTGATATTATCCTCATACCAAAAAATGTCATTTTCACCTTTAGGGTTATACAGTTATATTGGTTAATTCAGAATTAACATATTTTGATAAGTTTTATATCTAACTTAATTTTGAAAATGGCACATAGTATTACCGCAATGTTGTATTACCTGTTTCTCGGACAGCATATGCTTGAATTTTCGGAAAAAGTACCAGTTGTAGTGCTCCTTAATTTGCGATAACTCCGAGTACATATTTTCAGCCTCATACCCAAAACTGTGGAATTGACCTACTGGATTACACAGGACGCATGTTGGTTGTTTATCAGACATCGAAAGTCCTGAATTCCATTTTCGGATCATAACCTCAGTTGGATCCTGACTGAATGAGAAGGCATATCCACTGTCATCTGTTCCGAGATCAATTGCTGCCACAAGTAGCTTTTGTGTTTTAGATGACATTTTCTATCCCCAAAATACTAAAACCGGAAAAACGAAATTGTTATTTACAATTGTATCTTTCAAACTTCAAATGTTCATATTAGCTTAAAACACAGTATAAACAATTCGACATTGGAATTAGATCAACCTTACAAATTATGTAACGAAAAAAGCAGGATTCATCCATGATGCACGTCTTGGATAAAACGAACTAATACATTGTGTATATCATTAATAATAGTTATGTTTTCCCGAGTTCAGAATAGTCTGTTTTCAGCCTTTTCAGACATTTAAAATAGCTAATGTACTAGCTGAATTTATTTTTATACAGTTTTGTTAGACAAGAAACACGTGATACCAAAATAATGTTTATGATATTTAGTGTTTTCAAGAAATTATCCTTGTGAAATAGGTTTAAAGAAAAAAAGCAAAACAAAATGGCAGATGGAATTCGGACTCGATATTTCTAACAGTATCCTTTCACTTCATCCACTGAAGTGGTATGAACATAAAAAAAATGAAAAATATCGTAGACGAAAGTAAGTTTCAGCCGGTTGCTAATTTCTTTACAAGGTATATTTTACATGAAGTCATCCCATGTTTATCTTTAAAATAAAAATATTTCTTATACATTTAATCGGAGAAAATCACGTGCAGATACTTCCTAGAGCATTATGCTAATTAAACATTTAAACTCAATATGAGCAACTACGTACGATAAAAACAAAACTACAACACAATGACAAACTTGGTGCCTTCAGTGAGATAATGTAAAGGTACTCAGTTACGTTCAAGCGTGTTTAAATCAGAAAGAATGTACGCAAACAATCAGCTCAAAATGTTTTGAAACATACGTATAACTAACTTATTTTCAGACAAATATTTTTAAAAAATTCGATTTTGTCCTTTTTCACAAATGTACACTGTATCAGAATATGAGAAATAGAGTATCAATATAATACAAAATTCTACAAAAGAAACTATTTAGAGATGATTTCCAATCCTATTGAAACGATGGAATGGGTATGAAAATCATGCATGAAATATTATAATATACGAATAATTCCGTGATTTACGTAATATATAGATGGACAGAGGTGGAATGACTGAAGGAAGGAAGGATACATGGAAGCGTGATTATTTATAGGTGTATGTCTTCAGGGGAAGAGAAGGATTGTATGCGTTTGTGACGTGCACAGCGTTTTCGAATTTGGATCCATACACCGTGGTGTTGACATCTGGGCGTGAAGCTCACTGTATAACCGATACCATGCGATGTCCGTCAAGATGTGAATGCGTTCTAAATGACGTGAACTATTGGGATTATATGGTGTATGGTATTTAGTGAATGGCTCTATAAAATCATGTACAAATATGACATAACAGGCGATGAGATGAGAGGAAGCACCAACGTGTTAATACTTTTGCGTTGATTTAGTTGTATCTAATATTTGTAGTAGCTCCGGGGAGTTAAGTCTTGCAAATAATAGTCTACCTCACCATATATACATTTGCATATTTAGATTCTCTCTATCGTTAACTCTTTTGTGGACTCACAATCGACACACACACACACACACACATACACACACACATATACACATATATATATATATATATATATATATATATATATATATATATATATATATATATATATATATATATATATATATATATATATATATATATATATATATATATATTGTTACAAAAATCTTATTGAATTTATAATTATTTTAATTGAATTGTGAGTACGTTTGAAATTCAGTTATTCTAATACATGCTATTACGCGATTTGGAATCTTTTTTTCAAAAACTCCGCTTGACCTGACTCTATTTGTAAACACCTAAGGTTAACCTGTCACATGACCTAAATTCAAAACCAGTAACATCCGCGGAATCATGTGCTTTTTAAATTAGTTTTCATGTGAACGAGGCTGCATTGGATACCTGACCCTAATCTTGAAAATAGTTTTGCTGAAGTAAGCAACATTTTATTTTATTCTTAGAGTAAAACGATTGGGTTTTGTCCCGGTCATGTTAGGAGGTTAGGAGTATGTGATGTATACATGATCATTTACAAAGCTTTTATGTTTTCCATTTTCTTTGTCACCGATTATTAGAGCCTAAACACGTAACAATATATAATTGATATACGTATTTGTGAATCTTATAAATGCAGTACATTAGCAAGTTTTTAAACTATTATTTTTTTTATTCCTCCTGCTTTAAAACAATATCTGTTTAAAAATATACCCAGTACAAATTATTCCTCAACAGATATAGTCATATTCAGACCACCTTAATGATTAGCCCACCAGTCAAACTAGTGACATTTTCAATTGTTATTTACGGTGGAAGGTACAGATGTTTGAGCGATTCGCAGCCACTCAAAACGAGTCAACACTCATAAAGATAATTTTGACCAATTTGTATCTAGCGTTGAGGTCTCTATTTTGAAAAGACCGCGAGCGAAATGTTCAAAGGATAACAAATCTGAAGATACTTTGGCAGCATCTTTTGACGTAAAAGGCTTTTCTTCTTTTTATCGGCTAGCCACATTTGACAATGTGAGCGCGTACTTGTAGGTGCGTAAATTGCCTTGAATATTATACACATGGTCGTGAGGAAGAAATAGTAAATCAATCCGATGCACCTTATCTGGTGCTTGGATATCGAACCAACCCCGTAATATCTTTCTTCGTATGGGCAAATAAATTTGCCACAGCGCTTGTGCGGTCAAAAGTGCTGATGCAATCCCATGGCGGTACTGGATAACTGCTCTATGACGGCATTGCTTATACTAAACCCTAGCGGACTCTAGTATATTTTACAATTATGTCCATCTCTTTCATGTCCATGGTTTAAACTGGTTTGCTTTTGTCTGCCTCCAAGTGGAATCTGTCCACCACTACCCAATGCAATTTTGGCTTTGTTCATGCCTTTTTTTCACGACCAATCTTTTGATACGTTCTCCCGAAGTTGGAATAATCTAATTCAATTCATTGACGAAATCCACGTTGACGTATTGACGTGCATGGATATAACTGGGTGTTTGGTATGCATGGGCACGTATGTAACACGCAGCATGCACGCGATTGAAATGTAGATGCGTGTGATAATCGGGTCCAAGATCAAGTCGCATATCAAGTAATTGTAGCCAGGGATATTTACTCCATGGTGTATAGTAACTTTGTTACTGTACACCATATATCGCGATAGCCAGTGACAATTTTAAACTGGACCAAAGAAACTTTAATTTATATTGTCGTCCATTATGAGAATTAGCTCGAGTTTAATTTATGTTACTTTTGTTTGGTTCGACATCTTACGCAATATGAAGACATGATCCTATTATAACGAACGACACGTATTGGCATCACGCGAAAGAACAGTCGCACATGCTTCTGAAAGTAGAAAAAGCAAAAATGTTTACGTCATTAATTTATCAGCACGTGCAACACCTAAACCAGCCAGGCATTGTGAAGGAACTGTATTTTTAAACTCAGTTTTCACACTGGTCAATGTCTCTGCTGGATTCTGTTAACCAACTATTGATGAATGTAATTGTACAATGATCAACATGGGGTCTCGTATGCGTTATTGCGTCATCGTCCGATTTTCAGCCATTGTATAACATGCTCAATTACGTTCAAAATAGCGTTAAGACGCGGAAACAATGCTTCCATCAATTTTTTCCCACCTTCAACCAAGCCCCTACTATAGAGAATGTGGACGCCAACAAAAAAAAATCTGATATGTACGACGATGTGAAGCTCAAGAATCACGTCAATCCGCACAAATATTTTCACGTGGCCAGAATAAAAACACGGGTGTAATTTATTTAACTCGGCGATACGCACATGTGCCAAATGTGATCCGTAACAATTGTAACATGTTCGTGATATTTCGTGGCTTTGACATGTATGGCCTTGGAAATGTCCATTGGGCTTTGTACGCAGCCGAGAACACGTTGAATCTATTCCGTGACATATTGGCGCGGATTTAGTTGAATCCGTATAGCTGTTTCACAATTCATTTGACTGATGTGATACGCAAGTATTGTGTACTGGTCTGGGTATGAATGTGTCTCACAAGGTCTCGTCAATTTACAATCTTATCAACATAAAACATGTCCGGCATGGATCCTATATAATTGTACAAATGACGACGCTATGACGCTGTTCTCTAATATCTAGAATAGCTTGAAATGTGATAGAAGCCGCAAAAAAGTCAAAGACAAGTTACAGTGTTCCAGTCGTGACATAGTCCTCGAGAAGACCTCACAACCGGGTTTCAACAAACATTTACGCTGCAGATTAAACCCGCGAAATTGCTGAACTTGCCGAAGTAATAAAATGGCTATAAAAGCCACAGCCGAAAAGTGGCAGAGCTTACAGGAAAAGAAGAAGCACATGATGGCTAAAGGTACTAAGGATATGAATAAAGCCAGAAGAGTAACGGTGGAAGAGGTGTTAGTAAAACTGGAACAGAAGCGAAACCGTAGCCAGTTAGTAAAACAGCTACACGTAATAAATATATTAAATTAGCAATAAGAGCAACTGCAGAGACTATCACTGATACACTTGCCTGTGGTGATGGCTGAAATTAAAGAAGACGTTTAAACGGCGCTAATGCATCTTCCATAAGAAAATATAAGACAGAATCAAAATATAAAAATTATAAAGATCAAGAACGACAAGAATATATGACGATCCCATTCGATTTGCCTTTTGCGTACTTTATGGAAGACAATTAACTGAGAAATATATGCTGGAGAATAAACTATCATAAAAAGTGATAGTTCTACTGAACAACAATGGCCCGAATAGGTATACAAAGTGTGGACTGGACAATACAGATTAGGAAGAGATCTTATGCCATCTGAAATTGAAAAACTTGTTATCCTCCGTAAACTCAGGTGCGGAAAATGCAAAACCAAACATAGATAATTTTAAACAAAAGTTTATACAAGCACTGTACCAAATATCTGTTCAAATACCTAAACATGAAGCTGTGCCGGTTATGGAATCTCCCAAAGAGATGTCATTTCTAGATGATCCAAAGAAATGAATAGATGAGGATTTCACAAGGTATGAACAAATCAAAATATAACATGGACAACAAGATAAAGTAAAAGATGGAATGACCACCAATGATGTTGTTTACCAATTGGTACTACTCGTGTGATCAGTTGGTGGGGGCATAAACATCCCCGAAGTCATCAATGAAGCCATATCGATTTGTCGCGGTGGTCTGCCACGAACAATTATTTGTTGTCTTTGTCAGATAATGGTACCATGTACCACGCTATTTAACTTCCTTCTGGATATTACCTCAATTTATGACGAGGTTCGATTTGTGTGTGTGTGTGTGTGTGTGTGTACTTTTATGTTTAAATGTATATATATATATATATATATATATATATATATATATATATATATATATAGAGAGAGAGAGAGAGAGAGAGAGAGAGAGACAGAGAGAGAGAAAGAGAGAGAGAGAGTTTCTTCCTAGAAAGGATATTCAAGCTGGTTTATATAATGTACACCAGAAGGAGTGGACGGTGCTATCCATGGATCCATTGGTGCAAGTAAATTGGTGCGTTTATGCATGCAGTACTATTAAGACATCTATTGCTGTAAAGACAGGGTTGGAGGGACATTACCATACAGGTAGGAATTACAATTAAATTAAATTGCCTGGATCCTACATGATGCGTGATAAAATACCTTTAAAGTATCTAAAGGGAAATAATATTAACATAAATGTTAGTATTTTAAAGTGGTTCCCTGTCTGAAATTCGAACCTGGGTCAGCGTGATACGGCTATATTCGACTTGTTTGGATGCCCCAAAACCATATACACCTCGACCAAGCGAAAACTGTCACTTGAATAAGTAAGCATTCCTGCGCAAAAGACACTCACAGTAATTACACATACATAAGACAGAAATAAACGTAAAGGAATTGATATAGATAGGTACAAATCCACACCTAACAGAGTTGAAAGGACTATCCGTTGATGCTACACGAGTATGTGGGATAATATAGAGTGAAATTATGTATGATGTGCATTTATACTCATCTATATACATTAATATATATGCAGACATGTATATACATGTATTTCCTTGTAGCACCATTTTGTAAAGACGTAGAAGACATACAATTTAATCAAGGGACCTTACTTGTCTCAGATGCTTAGGTTGGTAAAGAAAGAAATGTTATATCGTACTTACCACTACATTCACCATAAGCGACGATGCAGGACGAAAGACTTTACTATGTGCACTGTGCATAAATTCATGGATACGTTTACTGACTATTGTGACAGTGCATTTAATATGATATTACCTTATATGGTATGTTTGGAAAATACACTCCATTTGTGGGTTGATAAAGTCATTAATACATATCCCGACAACAACAAAAGATCGCTTGAAATAGCAGGACACTATTCATAAAATTCAAACGACTACCTGACATTGGGGTAGTTTGGCACGTATTGATCAATTACTAACAGGGTGTGCAGGTCTATAAGTAGTATTTCACCAATAATATTAGTGGAAAAACAGACATGTATGTATAGATATATATCTTCTAAATGTTATATAAAGGACAACTGTTCAATAACTTCAAACTTAACGTTGATTATTTGATTACGGGTTTTATAGTGCACCAACACTGTAAGACAATCTAGCGACACTTGAAAGATTACATGATAACAATATTTATATTAAGAAAAGTTTATTATGAACGAGCGATACTAGTACCAAATAAAACGATGAGATCGTAATGATAATATATATAATGCCCTCGATCAATGGTGGATGTAAATATTTTTTGGAGGGGGGTGGGAGGCACCAGACAGATGCCCCTTCCCCTATTTTTAAAAAAAAAACTAAAAAAAAGTGTTTTTATGTATGAGTGTATGCCTCCTGATATGTAGTTTTTGTGGGTTTTTTTAAGAAATTTCATTAAATTTAACCTAACCTTAAATTTGTCTAATCGGGATTATATGAGAATAGGAGGATATTTTGGTCCCTAATGTTTTCTATGACGAGGTTTCCCGAGCTCAAAGGCCCATCATGGGTCTCCTGAGTTCTTTATTTTTTCTAAGTTAACCCTGGCTAGGGGTTTCTGATATCCTGTGTATGTTATTTGTGTTGTGCTATTTGTATGTTGCTATATGTATACATATGTATACAGTGTATCTTGTAAGGATAGCCTTTCTAGATCAAACTTCTCAGTTGTCTAAACATATAAAGACCCGTAAAGGTTATTATCTCACAATTTGTCTCACGTAGGTATGTTTCTGTATCTTCGTCTTCTATGTTCTGTGAAGTATATAAGTCCTTATAGTAGTTCTTTATATGATTAAGTATTTTAGATTTGTCAGTCGTTGATTCCCTACCTATTTTTAATGATCATAATATTCCCTCCTCCCTTCTTAGCTCCTCCCTTCTATATAGCCCTTCTGCGTTTTTGTATAAATGTGTAAATTTTGCCGCTTTAATCTCCTTTCCCTTTTCTAATTCTTTTTTTAAATTTTTAAGTTTTTCTTCTAATGTTATTTTAGTGCCCTGTATTGTTATTGTTTTTATACGATTTTCTAAAGGTTCTATCTCTAATTTAATTTTCTTAACGCTCATTTTAGAATGATATATTGCTGGGGTTTTTTAAGATCCCTTTTAATTTATCCCATTCCGAAATAATATCTGGGTTCCCTTGGTGTTTAAATTTTTCTATTTCCCTTTTGATCCCCCTACCCCGAATTCTTCATTTTCCAAAATGTTATTGTTCAGTTTCCATTGTCCCCTCCCCCATTTTTTCCTTTTTTTTTTCTTCTATTTCTACAAAAATTAATTTATGGTCTTAAATTTTATACTCTAGTATCCCTGCTTTAGTGTATTTATTTGTGCCTAGTTTAGATCCCCAAAATGTATCAATCCTACTTCCCCTGACCCCTTTATATTCAAATGTATATTATACCCTTATTATGTTTAGCTGTCTGTAAATATCAATCATGTTTTGTGATTTCATGATATAGTCCATTTGGTTTTTGAAGAATTTGTCTGTTTTGGATAGTCCGCCTTTCCTGTCAAAGCCGTCCCCTACCCAATTAAAATCTCCTCCAATAATCAGATTGCTTGCAGTATGTTTTTCCAAGAATTTACCTAATTCTTCTATGAATTCTTTCCTCTTATGCATTTTTGCAGGTATATAAACATTTATTAAATGATCCCTTCCCTACTTTTATGTGTAATAATCTACCCTTAAAAGTTCCCTTTCTCTAACCTCTCCATCCACACCCCCGCTTATTTTTTTGTATAAAAGTTGCTACACCCCCTCCCCTATATCCCGTCCTGTTGATTCATTGGCTATTATAATGCAGTTCATTTCACGTTCGAGTTGTTCTTTAATGTTGTCCGTTAAGTTATTGTGCGTCTTTTCTACAAAAAGTATGTCAAAGTCCCCTATCTGTGTCAATTTATTAACTTTCTCCTTTTCTAAACCATTTATATTAATAGACTGCAAACGGAAGTTTTGTTCCTCCATTTGTGTTTCTCTACCAGGTTGCCGCTTCAATACTAGTAGTTATGGGGTTAATGACTAATGTTTGTGTTAATTTCCTATATCTTCCCCCTTTTTTTTGGGGGGGGGGGGATCCCGGGTCATCTTTAACTGACTTAACCGTACCGTCTAATATTTCAAAGTCACTGGTGACCTGTGACGTGTATAGTGTTTCTACAAATCTATTTTCATTTGCCGTGTCCTCACGGGCTGTATCATTAATTGTGTCTATAATATTTTCTCCTGTTGGGCTTTCCTCCTCTTTCCCATGTTTATCCCCCTCAGGTGTTCGCTTGGCATTTTCTGAGGCTTTATTTTGTGTTCCCTCTTCCATTAACTTTGTTAGAGCCTCCTGTTTTTTATAGCCCTCATTTTTGGATCTTCTCTCCTCCATTGATGACGATAGGTTAATAGCCTTCCTTTTTTTTTGGTTCTCTTGTCCTTCTGTATGGTTGTAGATGTTATCGGCACCATATCATCCAATATATTGAAAGAGCCAATGGGTTCCTCATTTATCAAGACCACAAAGGGGTTTGTTGTAGCAAATTGAGGTAGTACTCTCTGGGGCGTTTAACTCCCGGTTTTAGTTGGTGTTAAAATGTTCGCCCATTTTTCATTTCTTTTCGGGAGTTTTGTCTTTTGCTCTACCCTCTTCCTCCCTCACTTGTCGGACTAGTTCCCCCACCATGCCTATTACATCCCTTGAATTTTTGGCCATTATCCCTGCGGTTGCGTCCGCATATGTTCTTTCGTCTGTTTGTCCTTCTTGTCTTTGATTTCCTTACATTCCCATGGGCGATGTCCCACCTCACCACATTTGGTGCATTTTCTATCCTGTTCACAGTTTCTGTACCAGGTTCTCAACCTGAACCCCATACACTAGAAGAAGGGCGGTATTTTCTTTGCGTCTTCTTTTTTCCACCTTAATTATCCTGGCCCCTGTAGTAATAGAGCTGTACCCCAGAAACTTGCCGATTTATTTCCTTGGCTTTTTACTCTAAATCTAGTGAACAGTTTTGATTCCACCTCCTCTGTTTCTACCTGATAGGGTAATCTGTGGATATGTACTTCTACCAATCTAGGGTCAATCTCCCTCTCAAAGGGGGGCGCTACATGAACATGGGCTATTTTCCCATTTACATTGAAAAGGATCTACACTCAAGTAATGGGTCCGATTGGTTTACAGAATATAGCATATATCTTTCTCGGCCTGCATTTTGCAGTGCTGCAACTTTTTTCATGTCTACCCCCATTGCCTTTTAGGGCCGCTAAAATCTCGACCTATCATGGTGCCGTGTCGTCACCCCCAAAGTCCAGTAGTTGGCAGCCTTTCTTATGGTAGGCCAAGAGCACGTTGTCCTCTACTACTACCTCAAAATATAGATGCATCCGCGATCTACTACCTTTTAGCGATTCTGCTGGGTATGTATGCCCCTGTGGATTGGCTAATGATTCGTTCGGGTTGTTAAAATTCTCCCCTTCCTTAAGAGGGCCCCCTCCATCATTTTGCCTTACTTCTTCCATCTCGAGAAAGGGATTGGTATATATACCAAAAATAAAACTGATTTCTGGTGACTTAAGGTGAGTGCAAAAATCCAATGAAACTAAGTACAATATTCAAAAGTGCAGTGACAATTTAATCTAAACCAGAGTAAATAATAAAGAAGTGAAATACAATGTGAAGAAAACAAATGAAAAAAGTGACACCTTCTTACACTATGGAAAGAAATCCTTCAGTATAATCCGTTTAGTATAATCCGTTTAGTATATTCGGACAAGAACGACAACCTAGACGTCTCAACTACAAGTACTAGAATCTATAATTTAATGGATAGAATTGGAAGAACATGTTTTTCTTGTTTGTCATTGTTTACAAACACTACAAAAGATGTTGCAATTTAACTGAAACAAATCAACATCATGTGTTTAAATTTATTTACTTAACAATTTCACTTGACCATGTAATAATGACTATATATTCCTAACTATGATTCATAAGGTTTTATATTTGTAGTTGTGAAGGGAATTAATAAATTTGAGGTCAACTTTAGTGGCTGGGAGTTTTACTAACCTTTTTGCTTTGCATATACCTAAACAGTAGTCTCCCTTTACACACAATCGATTATGCAGTTCACAATCGATTAATCTTATTGGTTTGCTTAACCAACTGATGATCGATTATATTTGGTTTGTGTTGAGTTGATCTTTGTGATCAAATTTAATTTTCTATTTAGCATGGCATTTGCTGTTTTAAGCTCAGTGTCTGTAACAATATTAACTGAACGATCACCTGGAGGTTTGTTATTTTCATGAAATGTAACATTTTGGAGGCTATGTATGAAAGGGTCTAGGAAATTAAACCCTGTCATTTACCCCCTTATCAGCTACTCCCTCAGTACATTAACACCTGGTTCCCCCCCCCCGATATATTACCATATAACATATAATTGTTAGACCCTAAGAATAAAAAATAAATTTCAAATTGCAAATTTTTATTTTAGTAAATGAATCTAAGCCTTGAAAGCATAAACTTGTCCTGTAATGTTCAATATTAAAATCATTTTTATTGTTGGGAAGCCAATACTCTTATTAGATTGTGTTTGTGTATACTTAATTAGAAACCATTTCTGCTCGAATTATATTCAGTGAAGTGAAGACAATACAATAGTATAGATTGAGCGTAGATTATCAGATTGTGTTTTGTCGCTGCTCATCGCCATCACCGTATTTGCTTTAGTTCGATTTTGTATCTGTATTTCTAAATTATGCTAATGGCAGGGGGTAATTAACAGGGGGGTAATGTACTGAGGGGGTAATAAAACCGGGGGTAAAATACTGAGGAGGTAATTAACAGGGGGGTAATGTCTTGCTTCCTGTCTGAATACATCCTAATGCATTGAAAAGCAATTTTCCATTAGCCTAGTGCCTAGTTGTGTTAGAAACATTGTTTTCCATTAGTTATTTTGCTCTGGCATGAAAGAAGGGGACAATTTTGAGTGTTTTTTTTTCTTTGCTAATCATTTGTATCGAGTCCACTCTCTCACCATATTTTAATTTTTTTGCACAGGTTCACCTGTCTGTGTGCACGTCAGACTAGTCTGCCTTATATCTGAGCTCAAACGTTTAAAATCTGGACACAATTTCTGATTCCAACCATGGGGTAATTTTGGGTGAAAACAAAATGGGTCCAAAACATTAGGTTTTTCCCAATGTATTTTGTATTGCAATTAAAATGTCCAGATCATTTGGTATCATTGTAAAGCTAATTCTGGATACCTTTCTATAATACCACCAACTTTAGTGTATCATTCATGACCTTGATGCTACATAGCTTGGAAGTAGGCTACTAGTCCTGCTTTGTAAATGAAGCACCACGGGTTAATGTGGTTAATGTTAATGTAGGTCTTAGCGCCATTTTTCAGCACACGATAGGCTATACATGGCGGCCAGTATTTTTGGTGGAGGAAGAACACGGGAAAACCCTCAGAAAGAACGAACGACCCACGAGAAGCTACTGGCAAGTTGTCTCACATAACTACATTAGCCGAATCTTAGACTCGAACCCACGCAGACAGAGGTGAGATGGCAGTGATCCGTAACGGAAAGCGCTTTAGACCACTCAGTCACTGGGGGCCCCGGTTAATGTGGTAATAGCTGCCCTGACATTTCTAAAAGTGTTTTATTGTATTCCTCAGATTGGGCTTCAGGGATCATCCTCTTATGTGCTGTGATGACCTTGATGGCATGCTTCAGCATAAAATATGGTTAACATTTGGGACAACTGTGCAGACTCAGCTGCCGTCAGATCCACCTCAGTCTATATTCTTCTCTTTGCGTCTTTCTGAATTTTATGTTTTTGAGCTTGGAAGTTACTATTTTTTAACATTTGAAATATTTATATCTTTGAAAAGAATCATTCATGTATATCTCCTTTCCGTAATTTGTATTGTATAACAAATTTGTTACACTTTTAAGCTGTCACAAATATTAATTTAATGACAAACTACATTTTATTCTATACAAAGCAAGTTAAGTCTGTTGTTAATAAAAATGGCACAAATGATTTAATTTTTGTTTCCTTTTTGCGTACAAATAAACAGCATATTTCCTTTTCATAATATATAATTAAAGAAGAAAATAGATAAGAGCAAATTAATTATCAAGCAATATTACTTAAGCTTACATCAATGAACAGTCCAGTATACTGGTTATCATGATTATTGAATGAATTAATAAATCTACCTGTGTTTTACCCACACTGAGTGTTTTTCTTGGTAGATTTTGAGTACTGCTGTTGAAATAGTTTTAAGAAATCTTCCTATTAAGTGATTGTAAATGTTTTGGTTTGTAGTCATTCTTGTGATCATCTGGAAGCTGGACTGGTGTTGGTTCATTAAAAACTCCAAATTATAACTCTGGTAATTCTTCCACTTCAGAAAGCTCCTTAAATACGGAGGCGTCAATATTTTCAAAATAAAAATGTCCAAATTCTGACATTTCAGTTTATAATACCAGTAATCTTGACCTAGCGCACTTCAAACATTTTTATCCATATATTTCAACAAAGAAGGAATGATTTTATCATAAAAAAATGAGAAATATATGTTTAGTCTTTCAGATTCAGTTATTTTTAAAATTGTAAAAATGTTTAGTCTTTCAGATTCAATTATTTTTACAATTGTAAAAATGTTTAGTCCTTTAGATTCAATTTTTTTTTAAATTGTAAAAGTGTTTAGTTATTCAGATTCAATTATTTATTTAAAAAAATTAAATGTTCTTTTCCTTTAATGCTTACTTCATGTCTGCCTTCACTGGCAATGTTTGTCTTCTGTTCTACACATGACTGTTTATAAAAGTGGGTTTTCTTAAAAAATAATAGTTCTCCTACAGTTCATATAGAAATAATCGCCATTAGTTTTGATCATGTGGTAATTATCTGACAAATGGAAATATTGCTTTCGTCTACCAGCTACTTGCAATATTTTCTCCCCTCCTCCTTTGAACCACACCTCACAACACGAGGTGAACTGAATGACCTTGTCCGGGATTCGAAAGTATCCAAGAGTAAAGCAGATTCATTGGGCTCCAGGCTATAGCTCATTTTCCAATTATATTATTGTAACATTGTTACAACCTATGTCACTGGTATATAAGCACATTAGAGACTATAGTAACATCAACACATTCACTATCTGAATTTATTTGGAATAGAAACTGAAATTCAATTGGAACTTCTTCCATTTGGACTTGTGATAGAATGTTTAGGATTATCTGGGATTTAATTCACACTATTAAAAGTTCTTTTAACTTTCACTTTGTATTCTGGAGATAAATTACTTGTTGAACTTTATATAACTTGTTGGTTTTCAAGCTTTTCTGGTACTTAGTTATGATCTTTATTTCAGAAGATCCTGTCCACTATGATCTTTAATATTTACCAGTTTTGGAAATTGTTTAAAGTTTATTTTGTATCCATTAAGGGTGCATATTGTTACTGACAGATCAGTATCAATTGTAAAACTCTGAAAGACCTGTATGCCAGGATACATTCATTTGCATTTGGAAAAATTCTGTTTAGCTAGTATTAAAAAGTCATTCAAAGGTTCCTTTAAATTTAGTGATCACAGCCATATTAAATGGCAGAACTGGTACTAGTCTGAAAAAACCTCAAGCTAGGATGCATTCTGATAAGTTGTTTAGCGCTTTTTAAATGTTTCCTGCTGTTATTAATTGCAGCTACTGTATTTTAGGGGTGAGTGTTAAATTTATATTTCGTTTAAAATGCGAAGTTTATTGAGTTTATATTGTCATATTGTGTAATGATTCATTTATTACAACGCAGATTTGAAATGTTGTGTACTGTGAATTTCAAATTGCTATTAAGAGTTTGATGTATTAGCATTTTACCAGTTTGGTTTTATTGTAGTTAACGAGATAACGAATATAGCCGACTAGTTTAAGCTGATGAGTTTAGCTGAAGCGTAGATCTGGTCAAGGAGAGCATGTTTCACGTGATATTCAATAACCATAGGGGTGAGTGTTAAATTTATATTTTATTTGAAATGTGAAGTTTATTGAGTTTGTATTGTCATATCGTGTAATGATTCATTTATTACAACGCAGATTTGAAACGTTCTGAATTGTCAACTATAAGTTCATATTAATAGTTTAATGCATTAGCATTTTCCAGAACTCATTATTATTATCAGTTTAGTTTTATTTTAGCTAACAGAGTCTAACGAGTGTAGTCGACAAGTGTAGCTGAAGCATAGAGCTGTCTGTATGTATGTACGTATGTCTGTACATGTGATGGAGCCATGACTGTAGACGTAGCTAATACAAGGATGATGTATGCTGTCTGTATGTGTATACGTATAACATGCTGTAAGTGGTGGATCCATGAAGGGTGCAAGCTACCGATGCAGTGGGCCAACCTAAGGGACATGGTGAAACAGTAGTTTATCGGCATATGAATCGTGCGACTGTACAAGGGTGAAGAAAACATATGTTTGTTCCAATTGTTGTTTCAATTGGTACATTTGTATTTACATGAGATTTTTTTTAATCTTAGTAGTATTCCAGGAGATTTGTGAATCTCAATTACAGTGCATAATATTTGAAACGCATCTGAAAACTTGAGATTGTCTGAATCTCAATCCTAGTCTATACGTGAAATTACGTAAATATCTTAGTGTGTACTATTATTTCAAACTGAAGTTTATTTAAGCTGTATATCAGATATAATATCACTGGTTTATTTTCAATATGTGAATGTTAGTATAGAGTGATTGGATCAATTGTATGTTGAAAGCGTGTGAGAATCATCATATTTACTTCATATATTTTTCTTTACTAATTAAGTTAATACATTTTCATCGTGTTTGAGTTATTCATTTAATCCAAAATCGACTCAGTTTCTATTATGCGACATACTTCATACAATCCGCAACAGTTTTATTTTTTTGGGGGGGGGGGGCGGAAATAATATTTAAATGACTTGCAACTTTTGGATGTTGTTTGACCATGATTTATTTCTTGAACAGATATTTTCATTCACAATCTAAGAACTGATAACCAACCAAATTATTATCAGTACTAAAAATATTAGCTTCCACAATGATGGCTATCTGGTATGAAAACTTTATTAACTTTTGATAATGGTAGGTATCCTATTTATACTATATTATCTAATTTTTCCATGATGTATGCTAGTTATCTAAACAGACCATATTGGATAATTTATCACTGTTTCTGTTTCTACTAGCTTCATTTAGTTAACACAAATATGATTGGTTGGTCAGTGTAGACATCAATACACAAACTACTTCAAGCAGGTGTGACATTTCAGACTTTGGTTTAAAATGCATGAACGTAGTTTTTCCTCAATAAACAATACATAGATGATTTAATATTGATTTATAAATCTATTGGCATCTAAACAAATCCCACAAATGGTATGTACCATGGATCAGGCATAGTTATTGTTCTACAGGTAATAAACCTCTTTACTGACTATAAACACTAACTGTGGGAGCTAAATTTTCAGTACATCAAGCAGTGGCTGCCGATCATTTTCAAGCACATCTGTCAAAGAAATCCACAAGTTACATTATTAACAATTAAAACCTAATCACCTTAAAATATCTGAAATGCATCAAAACAAGCTTAATCTTTTGCTTGTTTTAGAGCTACCCAGAGTTAGGTTAAAAATGAGAAGGGAAAAAAAAGAACCATAAGAAATGTATTACATTTATTTAAGAATATAAACAATAAAACTCGTCATATTTATGTCAATGTCAAGATAAAAAATGTGACAGAATTCATAGGTCGCAAACAAATCCTTTGTTTTTCTGTTTATGCCAGCAAGCTGCCAGTTCTAACCCGTACTTAGTTCTGCAATTATCTGATGTTGCTGCACACTGAATAATGGTCATTTGTTTCATTGTCCTTGTGACAACTTCAATAACACATGCACCCTGCATCATGGGAACTTCAATACTTCATGCACCCTGCATCATGGGAACTTCAATACTTCATGCATAACATCACTGAAGATCTTTATTCTTCAACAGTCAAATCCATTGTTGTCTCAATGTCAGATGGTAAGAGATAACATCACCGAATATCCATGAACCGCAAGTCGGACTGAAGCAAAATGGATTGGGAAGTGGCCCTGGGCATGGGGACAACACTGTAAAGCACTGCGTCTCAAGACATATCTCTATCCTAAAAAAGAATAATATCACAGTTTGAATTTTAAAGAAGCATTAGTAAAATCCTAAGACCTCATTGATTTGATATGTAACAATTTCATAAAAGAACAATATCTAACAATAATTATAATAATAATAATAATAATAATAAATAATGAGGACTTTGTACAGTGCCTAATCTTTAGAAGCATAACAATATTAAATAACACATGAATTATATACAATGACAACATTACTAAAGCAAACACCATAAAAATACAAAACAAAGAAAAACATGTTTACAATAATTAAATAAGTAAACTTTATTAAGTCTGCACTTGTTGCCCAAATATGTCAGATTTAAAAGCACTCTTGAATGAAAACACATCATTCTCATATCTAAGATCAAATGGCAATTTGTTCCAAGTAGCTCATGGACCATGGCACATGATAGAATGCAGTCCATATGACTTCATTTTAAAAGTGGGAACAATGAGAATACAATTATCAGAAGAAGTTTCTAGTTGGGGTATACACATGGGTGTGTGTGATTTTTAACGTAGCTTTAAACAAATTTCATATCGCTACCATGTCTGCAGTGTGGCAGTTTATAGTGATCTCTTCTAACTCTGGAGCATCATGTTGCTGACTTGTAGCATATGTCCCACCCATTCACATTATACTGACACCAGGCAATCCAGTCCTAACAGTAACCTCTTAATGCGGAAGCGATGTTAGTACCAATTTTTAAAAGTCTTTGGTATGACTTGGCTGGGGTTTGAACCCACAACCTCCTGCTTCCAAGACTGACTCTCTAATCACTAGGCCACCGGAGCAGTTGTGTACATGGGTGAGATCATGCAAGTATATTGGGTTGGAGACAAGTCAACAAAATGTAGCATAGTGCCCAGATATTGTATTTGATTCTGGAGTGAATGGGTATCCAGTGAGGGTTAGAGTTGGGGAGTGTCTGTGTAGAATTCTTCAAACTATAAGCAAAATAATTACCAAGTACTTAACATCACTTGTTTTTGTTTTGTTTCTTTTAGGGTTTAACGCCATTTTTCAGCATACGATAGACTATACATAGCGCCCAGTATTATTGGTGGAGGAAGAACCCGTGAAAACCCCAGAAAGAACCACCGACACAAGTGAAGATACTAGCAAGCTTCCTCACATAACTACATTAGCCGAATCTTAGACTAGAATCCACGTAGACAGAGGTGAGACAGCAATGATCCATAACGGAAAGCGCTTTAGACCACTCGGAAACTCTGGGCCTCCTTAACATCACTTAAAATTACTTGCAATTTACTAATCTATTTGAGTTTTTACTAACTTTTTATTTGTTTTGTTTTGTTTTCATTTCTAGCAAGTATTTTAGTGCATACATAAAACAAAATGAACAGCAACAATTTTAACAATGAGATTAATCTATGGTGTGAATGGGTATATGGACAGATGGATATGCCAAAGTATTTGCCAAGACAGGAACAGCTATTATCCTAATATAGAAAATATGAACCTTCCATTACCTTAAATTTTTTTAATCTATTATTAGTTTATGGAGAATATTAAGGGTGAAACATTAAAGTACATACTAGTGTTTTCTTTATTTATCCAGTACATTTTTATTATGTAATGCATCATCAAAACACAAAAGCATTCAACATTGGCTTAGTAGAAAGTGTTAAAGCTACATCAATGCAATATGTTTTTTAATATATACTTACATCACAACAAATCCAAGTACATTCATTTCAACAAGATTCTCTTCTGTTGAGTCGGCACTACTGACAATAAACACATGGTGAAGTAAACTTTCACCTGAAATTAAGAGTGAAAGCATTAGTTCTCCAAAAAGATATAAATAAGAAGTCTGTCCGATAATGATCACACAGATAACTCACCATTTATATATTTCACTAAGCTTTCTCTCTCATGCTTACTTTAAGACACAATCTATGTAAACTGTTTCTCAATCTGTATATCAATTTGAAATATCACTAAAATGTCAAATATTTTATTACGGTATGTATGCATGCGATCTGCATTGATAACATAGCGTTAGAAAAATGATAGTCATATCGCTATGATGTCTGCAGTGTGGCAGTTTATAGCAAACACTAGGGCATAAGGCTGCAGACATGCAGTCACATTATCCTGACACCATGCAGACCAACCATTACACTAACCTCTTACAAGTCAACCTCATGCATCAGAGGCAGACACTGTAACCACTAGCAGTCTAAAGGCTGATAAAACTCCTCCCAAAGATATAATTAATATGCACATAGCTCTCTCAGACCTGAGTGAATCAAACTTATTTACCACGTTCTATCACACAAAAAGTTACTTTCCAAAGAGAAATGTCACTCTACAGTAATTCACACCATTAATAAGTGTAGATCTAATTAATTTTTAAAACTTGTCAATGACTATGATATTATAGCCTTACTTAACACATTGGAGTAAATCCAACCTCAACTCCTCAGTCTCCACAGTGGTAACCAACGCAACCAATCAGATACAGAACCACTTTCATAAATACTCAAACATTGTGATTGTAATGACATTAATCCAGCATTAGCTCATTTTAGAAAATTTGATAAAAATCCTTATATATATATATATATATATATATATATATATATATATATATATATATATATATATATATATATATTTATCACATATATAAAAAATGAAAGAAAGACATGTAAATGTTTTGTAAGTGCACTTTATAACTTTCAGCAAACATGCATTTTTGCAAGAATCATATGGATGTTAACTTCTACAGCCAAATGTCTGTTTGTTATTATATAAAGATCCAAAGCAATCTTACTTGGTTGGATTGAAACAGTTCTTTTCTTGCGATCCGTAACTCTCGTCCCAAAGGGCAGACATGACTCTGGCAGCTCTGGTGCTGTAAACGAAAATGCAGAAGCAATGAGTTTATATTTTTCAGACCAAAACCATATCTATACTCAAACTTTTGAATCTCAAAAATAATTAACCTATGAGCAAAACAATATAGTATCATACTTTTGAAAAGGATAGACTCCTAGATGCATCATTACACTCATGTTATTGCTTGTTATCTTTCAAATAAAGTCAAAGGTGTCTGATGCAGGCATTTCAAAGTGAGAAAAGTAGGTTAAATAATAAATATTAGTCCAAGTAATATAGCTGAACTGTTTGTTTTAATCCTTAATTTTTGGCTGAAAAGTTTGGAAAATATATAAATCTTTAAACAAAATGTGTTTATTGGACAAGAATTACCCAGCAACACCACCCCATCTTTTGCAATATGATACATTTCTTTATCTAAATAAAAATCAAAACTAAAGTGTGATGTTTGTTGATTGATGGAAGGACAGTGGAAATGGTAAAACGTTTATGCTTTTTATCATATATGGCAGGGATGTCATTTGATTCCATATGCTTTGCATATCATTTGATGAGTGCAGGTAATAACGATTCTTATATTCATAAAGAACTCAACACCCATTTCATCTACTTTTGATTGAAGAAAACTGTTATGATATGCAGGTGCCTTCCAATTTCCATTTTTTACATTTTACACAGAATCTATACTGTCTCTTTAACATTAAACCCACATATAAAGATCAGTTCTCTTTATTAGATTCCCTTTCAGTTTACCAGTGGCCTTTAACTGCTTCAAATGCCTTCTCAGTGAGCTCATCTTAAACCTCACATTGATACCACAATGCTTTGCATCAGCTAAAATTTACCATTTCCCTCCTAGCTGTGATTTTTCCATAGTTGACAAATACACATTTGCTTTTTCAATGTATTTCTGACTCCAAATATGGAATGGCGAGTTGTTGAATATGTCACTGAGACCTATCCATAAACAACCTATACATTCCTTTTGTACAGTATATTTCTAGTACAATAGTTGCCATGACAAAATGAAAAGATTCTACTCATTACAGAAAACAAAATATGCTGTATCTGTATAACTAACTTTTGGCAGTATTTTCCCACCACAGCTCATCGAGACCTCATTAGCATAAACAGCATACTGGAGCTAGCTGACAGCTGTAAAAGGTATAGCTACAAAGAAATGGCAAGGTCAATATTACAGTGAACACATTGAAAAACTCACCTCCAATTTTGAAAAGCTGTACTTCACTGAACTTAACTTCAAATCTATGTGGAAAAATGTTACATCTGTTTCCGTAAAAATATTCTCTAATCTTCCTCTCTATTCTATCATCTCTGTAAGACTGGCATTTTTGCACGACCTGAAATTAAAAGGAAATGTTTGAGAAATCATGTCCTTTTAAATTTGTTAACGTTTTCTTTCTTAACTGAAATAAATAGCAAGATGAAATTGTTTTGTGATCAAAAGGTGTAAAAATAAATGGGAAAGTATGTGAATACTATAATTAACTGAATTTGAGTTAGACTTTAAGTTGAGTTTAAACTGGCTGCAATTTTGAAAGTGGTCTCCCCTTTGTTACTTCTTTCAATTACATTGATTCTGTTTCTTCCAATGTTAATTTTTTTTATTTTTTCATTTCAAGTTCTGCCCTGTTATGAATGAAATAAAAATAACATAATTAACTCATTCTAAAACAGAATACAAATACAATCCTTTAACATTTCTCACTGATATTCATTTTGTCCCAGACATTAGATTTCCTCCATAGACAAACGGTGAAAATAACAGCTACACTGACCCTAGCTCTACAATAATAGTTACATGTAATTTAGTCTGGTTTACAGCCTAACTCTACAATAACAGTTACATGTAATTTAGTCTGGCTTACAGCCTAACTCTACAATAATAGTTACATGTAATTTAGTCTGGTTTACAGCCTAACTCTACAATAATAGTTACATGTAATTTAGTCTGGCTTACAGCCTAACTCTACAATAATAGTTACATGTAATTTAGTCTGGTTTACAGCCTAACTCTACAATAATAGTTACATGTAATTTAGTCTGGCTTACAGCCTAACTCTACAATAATAGTTACATGTAATTTAGTCTGGTTTACAGCCTAACTCTACAATAATAGTTACATGTAATTTAGTCTGGTTTACAGTCCATAATAAATGACAATAGATGCATAATTTGTACAAAATTGATGAAGCCATCTGCTAACCCCACTGTTCTTATTTGTTTTGTATAGGTCATTATTTACATGTTAAGCATTCATGGTTACAAATGATTAAATAAAGGTCAGTGGTGTATGTCACTATTTGCATGATATGGTCATTAATAGCAGTGGGTTTTTTCTTCAGATCAATCTGTATGTACTTCAGATTGTACAGTAATAAACAAATGAATATCCTCATCCCTCCTGACTTCAGCAGGGCAAGTCATATCCTCACCCCTTCTGACTTCAGCAGGGCAAGTCATATCCTCACCCCTTCTGACTTCAGCAGGGCAAGTCATATCCTCATCCCTCCTGACTTCAGCAGGGCAAGTCATATCCTCATCCCTCCTGACTTCAGCAGGGCAAGTCATATCCTCACCCCTTCTGACTTGGATAGGTAAATAATGTACTGACCCCTATCTGATATGGATAGATAAACAATGTACTAATAAGTCCTGACTTGGATAGGAAAACAATAAACTCACCCCTATCTGACTGGGATAGTTAAGAATAAACAATGACCTCACCCCTATCTGATATGGATAGATAAACAATGTACTCACCCCTATCTGATATGGATAGATAAACAATGTACTCACCCCTATCTGATAGGGATATATAAACAATGTACCAATAAGTCCTGACTTGGATAGGAAAACAATGTACGCACCCCACCTGTCTTGGATAACTGTACAATTTGTACAAAATTTGGCACGTCCCTTTTCAATTTAAAAGATAATTTCTCCTGGCCCAACACTATGATTATATCAACTAGAAATGAAGAAAAGAAAAATTAATTAAGGTGAGGTAATAATAGCCTCTGCTTGATGTCTGATTGAATTTGATTAAAAAAACAATTTCAAACATAATTTGATCCCATCTATATATCTTGAATATTCTCCATAATTAATGTCAGATACTGTTAATTGTAAGGTGTATTAACCATATTCCTTGACTGTTTTTGTCAATTCCATTGATTTACTCACCATGTTATATACATGTAGGTGTAGTAGTGTAACCAGCATAGGTCTGTACCTATGACAATGCCAATGATTTACACTGTTTTACAAATGTAGTTGTATCAGTGTAGCTAAAGACTGATGTATGAATGTTGTATATATGTCAATGCCAGTCATGTACATCCACTCTCTCTCTCTCTCTCTAAATATACATGTATGTGTGTGTGTGTGTCTGTCTGATTGTATGTACCAGTTTAGACATTATTATGCTATAGGTGATAAGCTAAGCTGCAAACTGCCTGTTACTTTAGCAAATTCAATCCCATAATATCCAATTTACGGGTTGAAAATGATATTAGACATGGAATTGCAGTGGCTGCACCCTTTCCTGAAGAACAATGCAAAATGTTTCTAGAAACTATAACCAAGACTTCAACCATGTGTATACTTTCAATGTCAAACTAGAGAGGCTCCAGTGGATTGCCATCACAAAGTTGTGTGCTTTTTGCTGCATATTCCATTGCCCTCCTCCCATCCCAAAGACAATGACAAACGAGACATAATACAAAATAGGTCACACATATGACAAATATTCCTTCTCATGCTGCATATAAGATTCTTTGGTTAGAAAATATTTGAATAATGTCAGTGAATTTTTATTTTACACAAAATGACTGACCCTTTGATGAGACACGAACAAGTGGAGTAGATAATCAATGAAGACAACCCATTTTCAGAGATTCCCTTCCCATCCCCGCACTAAAGAATAATCCAAATCCTGCCTCCTTCTCTTCCCATAACCACATACCAAGGGAATTATTTAAACCAGGTCCCCTTCCATCCATAACCTGATCTCGTGAGAAGAAGTGAAGCTCTATAGACTTCCTTTCTCTTAACCACACAAAAAAGACATTTAAACCATGTCCCTTTCCCATCTCTTAACTCCATGCCATGGGAATAAAAACCCTGTATCCCCATCAAATCGCCTAACCCCACACTAAAATTAAAACTATTTTGTATTGAAAATGATTTTGCATGACCTTTTACATGTACCTTCAAATGCCCCAGCTGCATGTTTCATGGAGTTGTAATCAGCTCCATCCTCACATCTGCCTGTATTCACTTAGTCCTACAATGTAAGCCCCGACGCTGATATTTATGTTTGCTCGCGTGGTAGCACTAAAATCAAGATCAACATGTGATACGTCTTACGGGTAGGACTAGTATTCACTATAACACCACTTAAATTGACTGAAAATGAAACATTTTAGGATTTATTACATACAATATGGAGACAAATAGTTCAATAAACAAATGTACATTTTTCAAAGTCTGAAGTATAATATACTATTCAAATAAAAATATTTATTTTTTTTTTTAGAAAAAGAAATATAATCTATGATAATTTATTAAGAGCAACAAAGGTCTGTGCAGTAAGAGGGATAACTCTGTGTTTACCATGATTAACTTTATATACTAGAATTACTATAATGCAATCATCTCATCTGAGCAATTATAGTCGAGCTTTGAATCAGAAATAATATTTTAGCACTTATGATTTAGATCTCATTCGGCCCCGATGCCGCCTTTACGCGTAATCCAGTTTCTGCAGTCAACGGCCGATACTGCCTTTTCGTGAAGTTTTTCGACTGCATTCACTGCGCCGGTACCGCTGCTCTGCGGTCCGAATGTATGGTCGAGAAAAAGTCTCTGATTGGTTACAAATGGGGCTTTTCCTGGCATCAGACCCATTTGCAGCCAATCAGAAATGAATTTACGTTCGTTTGGGCAAACTTTAAATGTTCGGAAACCAAGGATAACTACTTGGGATCGTTTCAATACACGTGTTTTTTTTTTCTTAAAAAATTCTAAAATGATGGCGGAAGCACGAGTGGTTTTTGATGGCGGTGAGGGCGAGAATGAAGAGTTTCTCGGGTTTGATCTCGAAAATATTGGGTAATTAGAGGAGAGATATGTTCGACAGTTGGATAATTTGCGAGTTTTCGAATGGGACATTGAAGATTCTTGAGATTGAATAGTCAGAAAAGCGGATGCTGATAGCGAAAATGAAAGAGTTTCTGCCAATCTAGCAGATTGGAGCGATCGTCTTCCGTCTATCCAAATCAATGATTTTAGTGGAATGAATCCTGGACCTACAACATATAATGACAAATAGACAAGGAAAAAAGAGAAATCTATCTTTTTTTCACTTATTATTATTTTCGGAGAAACTGTACACGGACATCGCAAACAAAACCAATCCATATGCCTAAAAATGCATATTGGTATCACCAAACAAACGTAGTATCCAACCTGCAAAATGTGTTTATTGAACAAAGTTCTATCTTAACCAAAAACTGGATGTGAACATTGCCAAGTAATGTATGTACAAATTGTTTCAAACCATATCACATATTCAATTTTCCTGGTTTATTTTAATGGAATTAAGTGCTGATGATGTGATATTCCTAACAATGTTGCACATAATTTTGTATAAAAATAAATGTATAAATAAATTGTGAAAGACTTGTAAAAATAGAAAGAAAAATACATCACTGTGCAGACAAATCAATTTGGATTACAAGAACAGAAATTAAAGTAAATGTGAAGGCATGTGCATGATTTCTACTAAATTTTCCAAACAGGTAAAACACTCTGGAGCACAAGCAGCTTGTCACAGCTTAGTGTGGCTTGGGCACAGTAACAGTGTTACTGATAAGTTTCTTGGGGTTGAAAGAGTTAAATCACCAAACCTTTATAAGCATATGGTTTTAGTAAATTTGTAACTTAAGCTAATTCAAACCCGTTGTAAAATATGTAATACTTTGATGATTTTATTAAATTTATGGAAAGTTATATCATATATTGCAATTTGTATTAAATACAGTATTAAGTTTCAGTACATAAATGAAAATAATTAGAAGATAAAACATTTTTCAGAGCAAAGGATGGATGTTTTGATCTAGTCAAACTATAACATAAGATCAAAGATGCGAGTGTCTGTATGTTTGTGTTTGTGTGTGAGAATGTGGGTATGTGTGCGAGAGTATGTGTATTTGTGTGTGACAGTGTGTGTATGTGTGTGAGAGTGTGCGATACTTTGATTTTTAATGTAGCTTTAAGAATTTGTCAGTCATATTACTAAGATGTTTGCAGTGTGTCAGTTTATAGAGATGTCTAGCACTGGGGCATCATGCTGTAGACATGTAGCATCATGTCCTACCCAATCAAGTCTGTATCCAGCAGTATCCTTTCAATGCTAAGCTAAGCAAGACAGCTGCTACTATAATTTTACAAAGTCTTTGGTAGGACTTGGCTGGGGCTCGAACCCACGACAAAAACATCAAATGAAAAGAATCTGTCACACAACAAAATTGCAAGACATCCACATTTTACCTGATATATCTTGGGATTAAATATCAACAGTATAAATCTTTTGTTGGTTAAATATTCCCTCCATCATAATACAAATTACTAGAATCAAAATTGTTACTTGAAAATAATCTAAACAATAATGGCTTCATGTGAACATTCTAAGCAAGACTTTGAGTGTGGAGTAACATATTATTACTCTACTGTTTATGAACATTATAGTTATTACAGTCAAAACATTATATCATGTGAAAAACAAAAACTGGACTGCAATAATGCATGCAAGTTTTTCATGGTCATGCTATGATATTAAAGTTATATGATTAATTTGGTTTTTGTCTGTATAGCATATATGGTCCAAGCTTCATGATTACACATGCACAACATGAACTCCAAAAATATAAGGGTACAAATTGCTGACACATACAAAAGTAATTGAAAGTTTCAGTTGAATTCAGTAACTTTAAAAACTATGAATACAGTACTTTATCATGGATGCCATTGTTAATACTGTCATCTTGAATGGCAATGTCAATACTGTCATCATGAAAGGCAATGTCAATACTGTCATCATGAATGGCAATATCAATCCTATCATCATTAAAGGCAATGTCAATACTGTCATCATGAATGACAAGCTGCTGGAAAGTGCAATACCTATGCCTTACCATTCACTGATGAGACAATGCCTACCTTTTGTACTGGCATCACATTTTATATTCACAGCATCTGCAACCCGTGAAACCAGTCCATTGTACAATTTCAAGTTAGTTGCAGGCCTGATATGTCCATAGTGGAAGACAAGCAGGGGACACTCAAAAGCTTCCTCAACATCTGCAGGTCACATCACTCTAAGGACTCCATCTATACCAGGGATAGATAAATCATTCTAAAAAGAAAAATTTAGAGATTCAGTTCAGTTATTTTTTGCTGCCTTCCTACTGTAGTGAGGTTTTTAAAAGTAAACAAAGACAAAATGTTCACTATGATAAATCTGTGTATAACACACACACACATACACACTTTAAATGAACGCAATTCATATAATTAATGTATTGTGCCATCAAAGTAAATATGGCTGTTGACCAAGAATCATTCATTCAGTGCAGGCCTGAAGCAACCAATATAATTAAGAGTTGAATTTTTTTTCTGAGTGTATTAAGGTATAAATTATCAATTTTCAAATCAAATAATGCCCTAGATATGTTATGTAAGCTGAAAAAGTTGAAAATTCAGTTTATGCCACAATAAACAAAGGGAAAAAAAACTTAAACTCTTATCATTGCATTTTTTAAAATTGTATTTAGTTTTTATTTACTATTTAATGATATTTCATTAATTAAATATCTGGGTTTTATCAGTTCATATGATTCATTTTAATAAATTGTATAATATGGCAATGTATAGTTTGAAATGGTTTCCAACATAAAAGGAAAGATACAATAGATATCTAAATATCATACTGTGTACAAAGTAGTCATGTCATGGAGAAAAGTTAAACAATTGGTATGTCTGCAATTCAACATTATTCTACTAGTCCATCATGCTCTTCAAGGGAGTTAACTCAACAGGACTTTGCCAAACAAATAGATTTCAAAAATGGCTTCCATAATACATGGGATAGATATGTGATTTTATGTCATGAATTTCACATAGTATATTAAACTGAATACCTGTTCAACATCCAGATCAACGAATAAAGAAGTTCTGCCAATTCTCGCTGCATAATTCAACAGAAGTCTACAGAAGGAACTCTTGCCTACATCTGGTGGACCTACAACCATCACCTGAATAAATGTATGTAGAGAATTTAATGTTACATCAGCACACAATAATAGCCATATAATGCTAATTAAATGTTATGAATATAAACATACAAAATTCCAATAAAAATTGAGGAAAATAACTTTCCAAATAAACATTGACATGACATACTAGAGGAAAAAATGTAAAATAGTAAAATAAATATTAAAGTATATAAAATAAAAGATACAAATGTAAATATTATCAATATTATTATAGATAAACCAGTCTTTCAAATAATCCAGGATTTCTCTAGGGGTTCATCATCAAAGCTTTATGAGTTCACATCAAGATCTCACATGATGGCAGTCAATAAATATATTCTACTGTCAGTGAACACTGGCATTAAATGCACTCAAGTCATCAAAATACTTGTCTCACATGGTGAAAAGTCAAAGGATTTGATAACAATGCTTTCAACTGTCACTGAATATCAAAATACTTGTGTCTTATATCATTGAAGTCAATACAATGGACAAGAATGTATTAGTTATTCGTTAACAAACAAAATACTTCTGTCTCACATGGTCAATACACTTGACAAGAATGTGTCCCACTATCTGTGAATACTGGCAATGAATTCACGCAGGATGAGAAGCAATTAAACTGTTCATTGTGATCAGATAAACAATTTGTTAACAGTGACTATTGGGACAGGTTTCGTTGTACTTAAATTTCAACAAAAATAAATAAAGTTCTATTGACTAAACTTATGACCAACTTACGACAAATTTATCTTCTGTATATGAAGAGAAATGCATCGGTGAATATCAGAATGTCGAAAAAAGAAGATTGCAAACATAATATAATTTATATTTATGAGCATTTGCAAGATTTTTATAATACTGTTAATAAGAGTCCATCATAGCATAAATGGGTTGACTGGCAAATGATGGCGGTTTATTCAAGAACAAAAATTCTAATTGTTCTTGTTTCCAAAACAAGGAGATGAAGAAACATACGAACTGAACAGCCAATGGATGATGAACACAATAACGTACACGAAGAAGAGAAAACAACTACATGTATCATGAAAAACAGCACCAAAAATGGAACAGCTGCTTCAAGAATGTTAAACGATAGCGACCCAGATTCTTGATCTTTATCAGAATTGTTTTCGGCCGTAAAATAATTAGTGGCCTGATATCTATACCAACTTTCAATTTTGTACATTCTTAAAAATTGAAAACCTTAGACCAGTATACACTACATTAATTAGGGCGGTATTCTAATTGATAATAATCGATATTTTGGTAATGCCTAAATAGGATAAGAATAAATGTTACCTTGAAAGAAAATGTTCACATGTTTAACACACTATATATCTTTTCATAACTGAATACAATGCAAGGATTGTAATAGTTTGTCTCATGTTTTTCTTAATTGTCTTTGAGTCTGCCATAATTCATGTGCATGCACGAAATCTGCATAGAGCATTATGTAAAAAGATATACTGAATTACATAAACCCATGATTTCGTAAATTTCTGGTCCAAAGATTATATTTTGGATGCTTAAATTGTTATTAGAATTTATTCTTGAATCATAATAAATTGAGAAGTATTTATGGCAGCTAGGATGATCAATGCACCTTGCAACACTTTTTAGATGACATATGTATAAAATTATTGAATGTAAGGGTCTACAAACAAAGATAAAAATAATGGATATGACCAGACTCTAATCTTATACTAACTCACCACGATAAGGGTCGCCAACAAAGATTTGAAATAACTCTGTAGGAGATGTAACAGTTGATTTACAGAATTATCTCTCTTGTACATATTGTATAAGGGGCCACGAGTGGCCGAGTGGTCTAAAGTGCTTTCCTTTACGGATCACTGCCGTCTCAGCTCTGTCTGCAAGGGTTCGAGTCTAAAGTTAGACTAATATAGTTATGTGAGAAAGCTTGCCAGTAACTTCTCGTGGGTCGGTGGTTCATTCCGGGGGTCTTCTCGCATTCTTCCTCCACCAATAATACCGCCCGCCATGTATAGCCTATGGTGTGCTGAAAAATGGCGTAAAATATAAATGGCTAAAGCAACAACAACATATTGTACTTTATATATATATATATATATATATATATATATATATATATATATATATATATATATATATATATATATATATATATATATATATATATATATATATATATATATATATATATATATATATATATATATATATATATATATATATATATATATCAGATTATACAAGATCCCCATCCTGCAAAGAAATTATATATACAGCGCAAACTATCATTCTATCAGTACAAAAAGATACTAGTCACACTTTGAAAGTCGCATCGTAATCTACTGTAATATAAACCAATACTAATACTATAAGAAAAAACTGAAACAACAATGAACAACAACAATAGAAACAACAAAAACCAAACAATCTAAAATTCATCCAGAACTACAGCGGAAAAGGCACTGGACAGCATACCGTTAATTTGAACTACTGGACACTTCACACACTTCCTAATGGTAAGTATGATGCTGTAAGCTACATGTTGATCAAATAGAGGTATCTTACACCAATCTAATAACTTGGCGGAGTGTATTGTAAATTAGATGATTGAAAACTTTAAGACATTCCAAAAGCACCATACAATGCATCATATAATAGTCATATTCTATATGATTATAAAGACATTCATAAATTGTGTGTCAAATCCAGAGATCTGAACACATGCAGGAAATATTAGGCCAAGCCCTGGGATGAAATAAGAAAGGTAAATATCGTTTTAATGAGATACATAAAATAACATTAGTGCCATTATAACGTAATATGTGTAATAATGACGTGCATTTACGGGCATAGATTCCACCATTTAACACAGTTAAGTTACATCCAGGTCGAAACTATAACCAAAAAAAAAAAAAACAAGGCGATTGATGCGTGGTGACAAAAACTTTAAATCTGCCCCAATGGTCAATTACTCTCAAGTACTGTGGAAATCATTCATTGTATTCTAATTGATCAGATCAACAAGTGACACTAAAAGAAGTGCAGTAATGCACACAGTTGTACTGGGTGCGCACACTACCTCCATCCAAATGGTAATCAGACCACTGATTAATTTCCGTAGGAAACCCATTTTGGAATCTCCGTCAAGTTCGAACTAATATTCTCAAGCATTCTTCTATAGGTTCCAGGGATTGCACTTTCCTCTCTGTCTGGTGTATATTTATAACTCTCTCTCTCTCTCTCTCTCTCTCTCTCTCTCTCTCTCTCTCTCTCTCTCTCTATATATATATATATATATATATATATATATATATATATATATATATATATATATATCCTTCATTTGAATCACATGCAATCCACTATTACTTACATTTATAGTCTTATTTCACACAAATTGCTGGCTAATTCGGCCCAAAAGCCATGCTGATTAGGGCCATTTCAAATATTATTTATACATTTTCTTAAAATATGATATTTGCCCGGTACGTTAAGCAGTTCAATCTGAATTTAAGGAAACAAAACCCTGTTTTGTTGCAAGATAATGCTGTTGCTATATTTAATAAAATTAAATATTATAAAACATTTTTCCTGTCATTTCCTATTTGAAAGTGAAAACTTTGAAAGCAGCTAATTATAAACCTGTGTGATTAACACCGCGATAAGTAAACATCATAATTTCGCAGTTTGTTTAATAATTTGTTTGAACAGTGCGTCCCCAATTATTAAATAAATCATCTGGCCATGAACTGGCAAAATCGTTTGGATCAACACCGATGTAACTAAATCACTTTTATTGTCAATACCAATTTATTATATTTAATACCTTTCTAAAACAAAAAAATAAAACTTAATTGTCATCTTTGGAAAAGTTATTATTATGTATATAAACATGTATTCATATAATAAGATATCTTTCCAGAAATCAAAACTATTACGTGGATTTAAAATTGTGCGTTAAAGTAAATATTTTTAAATGTTTAAAGGTTGCAATAACAATATATTAGTCTACTGGTTCGCGATTTTACAAGAGAGAGAGAGAGAGAGAGAGAGAGAGAGAGAGTACGTGAATAGCTACATAACAAAATAAAATATCTTTTTATTGATGACATAGAAAACGAAACACAAAGGTTTCGTCCAGTGTAGGCCATTCCAAAAAACACAATAAGGCATATATGTACACAAACAACTAGCAGCAGAGGGGGTGAATCATACATTTGCTCGAGACATTATTTATCTTTAATTTAAAAAAAAAAAACTAGAGATTTTATACGAAGCTCTCTTTTTCAACCAAAAAAAATATAAGTCCCTGGGGGACTTATTGATTTCTTACTCAAAACATGAATTTGCGCGAAATTATACTCAGTACGCGTTTTCATCGTTTAATCGAAAAACGTCTCATCTCGATGTCATCGCCCCCTCTGCTGCTATGGGTTAATAATTCTTTTAGGATGAAAGTCCTTATGATTTCACAAACAGACTAATTTGTAAAACTTCATCTTGTAAATCAATCAGATTATTAGACTGGTCAGTGAGTTTGAAATTAATTCTCGTTAGTGAATCATTATGACACCGCATATAGACTGGATTCACCGGAGACTCAATTATTAGAAACCCTGGAGGAGCTGTTGGTGCAAATGAATATAGAATATATCCTTGCTGAGCTTGATTTGATCGTTCGAGATTTATTTGATAACTTCCCTCAATAACATCACATACTAAATGCAATGCTATCACCGATGAAATATTTACATTGAACGGAGCAATATGCCTGCCGCCACCATTTGGGTCACTATTGTGTTTGAGGATTTTAATTTCCGGTGATGTTTTTTTTCCACGTATCATGAATTATTCTAAAACCAATATCGATGGCATCATTGAGAAGTTTTTTTAGTTCTGATACGTTATATCCTGGTAGTTTGAATGTTGGAATGTCTCTGACGGGGATATTAAATTCTGTTGCAAATGTTGTTCTTGGTAGGGGACTATCGTCATCTAATATCTTTTGAATGATTTTCAAATTAAATGTCTCCATATCGTCGATAATTTTACTGCATGTTTCTACGACGCTGATAAATTCATCTCGGGTGAGAGAGCCGGATTTAAGAGATATTAACAACAGTGAAAAATCTTTATTCATTGCTGTGAAGTTTTCATAAATTTTAGGTTCGTCAATAAAATGATATCCCTCTAAACTATCCCCTTCCATCTCTTTTCCAATTAGATGCCATCTAATACCAAAAAACTCTAAAGTAACCCTGTCATCTTTATAACTCTTTATTGGATTATCAGATTTTATCCTTTCTGTGATATAATCAGTTTTTTTTGGGTTCTGGTAAATCAACGGTTTTCCCCCCGGGTGGTAATTCAGGCCATCCTAATACGGTTCTTATAGAACTCTGATAGATATCTACGACGTAACCATCTGTGCTTATTTCAATGGCAGATGATAGTGTTGGCTCATGAACCGTTATAGCTATTTTTGATTCTACTCCAGTAATCGATTTTATTCTACGTTGCAATTCGTTATTGATTTGATTAATTTGGTATGATCCGGTTGGTATGGAAACAACGTTCCAGTCTGGGGTACCGTCGTCTTTATTCTTATTTGCAAATACCAGTGAATTATTCGGTTGTTGACCACCAAATGATTTTGACCTAATATTTGGCCAACTGTGGTATACTCGTAATTTTGCTAGCGCGATTTCCTTCACTGGGACCGGAGAGGGGAAATTCACACTGAATTCTGGATTTGTTGAGGTTATTGAGATCATGCTTGTTTGTACTGGGTTTGTGTTCTCCACTATTCGTTGAAGCAACTCCATCGGTGTTGTCATTGTTATTATACTGTTGTTGTCGCTCTAATTTTGACATCGCAGAATCGTAAATACTGACCATCGCTGAAAACTCACTATCTGATATAATTGTATGATCGAGCGATGACGATATCAATGAGGATAATTGCGAGTATGCAGTGGACACAACATGAAATTGAATTATGTAGTCTTGTAGTTTGCGTTGGCTGCATGATGATATTTTTTTTGTTATTATCGAAATTATTCCAGCGATTGTTGTTGCGGCGGAGATGCAAATTGGAACAGCTATCGGGGCAATCATTGTTACTGAAGACAGTATAATTCCGGCTCCGGTGATTAAACCACTCACAGCGTATACGGTAACATCAATTGCTGTGATTCTCCTGCGATATTTTTTTATTTTCATTGCATACTCATCAGTGAGGGTTTTGAGTCTATTTTGAAATTCTCTGACCTGATCATAGCGATATTGCGATGATGAAATCATTTTATTTTTAAATCAGTTTACGATTTCAATTGAAACCGTTATTTACTTAAATCCGCTACGAATTCCAAATACCACGTTGTTGAAACCCTAACCAAATTTTTATCAGTGGATGCTTTCGTGAACATTTCAGTTGTATCTTTGTCGATGATCGTTGAAATCGTATTGTTGACCCCGGATGAACTCGACGATGAAATATTAAATTGAGTCGTTGTCACTAGTGTTAATCGATAAATACCCTTAACGGTTGCAGTGATATCTAATTTGTTGTTTGTAGGTGTCCACGCAAATGATCCGTGTTGGATCGTGTATACTACATTGTTGGTTCTGTCATGAGGAATTCTTGTTTTTTCAATGATTGTTATCATCCTCGAAAAATCATTTTTGATGGCCTCGGTGAAGATTTTCGTCTCATCGATGGATTTTTTTATATCCGGGAGTTTTATTTCAATTTTATCCAACGGGGTTCCAATAAATTTATCAATGATATTTCTACGAAATGATGTAAACTGTTTTCCGTGTTCTTCAGTTTTAGATTGAAGTGTTGTTAGTTCCAACACAGAATTTATTTTTCAATTCATCGTTGAGAGTTTTTAATCTATCTGTAATCGTCGAAAAAAGTACACCCGGTTTGAGTTTACCCTGATCGGAAAATAACACAATAGTATCCTCGATTGCGTTTCGTTGTTTATAAATATATCATCCAGAGAAATATTACTAGTTTTCAATTTACCCTGACGATCTTGAAATACAACTATTTCCCCGGGATCAACACTTGCTAGGTTCAACGTTTCAGCTATTTCATCTTCAATTATTTTTTTTATATCACCGGTTGCAGTGCCGTCGGGTTCGGGTTTCTTCAGCGCTAATATAGGTATTCCCCAAATATCAATCATTGTTAGTTTATACATCTCTCTCTAAAAAGCGACTACTAGTGTATTCATTTACGACAACATGAGGTGATTTTCCAGATTTTGAAATAGCGTCAAGGACATTTAATACTTCGCTGCCGCATATTGGTGGATCATTCATTTGTTGTTTTGGTAGCGTAGAATACCAAGTCTTCATTGGAAACGTTTTTAAGCGCCTTGATAAATCAAGGATATAACGCATAAACTCTTTTGGCGGGGCTAACCCATATGAATCAAAATAAACAATCCCACGTGGATCAATAGCGTATGCAACCCAGTGAGTTCCGGACCCGGTGCTGTTATCGAGATTAATAATACCGGTTTCAACGCTGTTGGGTTGTGCCGGTAACTGATCTTTCATAAAAACACCTCTGAAGTTTTTAATCGCGAGTTTTTTAGCAGCATCAATTAAATCAAAATTGGACATAGGAACCATCGAAGATTTCTGAGTTAATAAACCGGTCCTAGTCTTAGACCCGTTCCGCTGTACCATGAATACGGAGTTCCTGGTAGGTACAACCCCTTTCCCTTTTTTTTATATCCCAGTCCAGTTGCCTTCTTTAGTGCCATCCCTGCTGCAGTACCAACGGCTCCAAACGCCGCCGCTTTAGCCACCGCTGGGGCAGCCGCTGCAATCAATGCTGGTATTGCAGCTAACAATGGAAATATACCACCTGACTTTATCATGTTGGCGACTGCAGCCTTCGAAAATACAATTTGAATCCCTCGCCGTTTCTTTAGCGCATCATTGAAATGTTTTATTTGACGATCAGTTAATGATATTTTATGTGTACCGCTGGACATCTGTGCTGGTTTCAGCGTTATTGTGGTTCCACATTCTTGAGCTGATTTTGATTTTATTTCTTGACTTGACCATCAGTCAGCTTGACACTAACAACACTATATGACATTTTATTGTAAAACACATTTATGCTTTCAATTGATCTAATTGTGAAAATCGTTTACGATTTCAATCAAAGATTTCCACTGGTGCATCAATTATTCTCATTTTTCCACCAACTCCTTCTAACAACATCGATTTATCACTGAGAATGACAGCAACCGCTCTATAATTAACACCATTAGGGTCTATACGAGCCCTAAAATATATGTCAACGACGGATTGTCTCATTAAATCAAGATGTTCCAGTGAAAAGTAATAAATCGGATAGAGGCTTTTAAAATCAAGTTGCGATATTTGTAAACCAGTATCAACATTTTGATTACGACCCATATATGACAGCATTCTATGATACACACGTGCTATATGGTTAGTGTCGTAATCAAGCTGTATATCCTCAGATGGTTCTTGTTGTCCGTTTATTCTCAGTGAAACCTCCTTGACTCCTAACTTATCAAATATCATATGACTGTGTTCTTGGGAACCTAATCGATTCCGATTCTATAAATATATGACGTGGTGCTGAAACGCCTTGTTTTGATGCCATGTGCCATGTAAATGTATCAGCAACATTATCCTCTTTGGCATCAGTTGTTGTTGTTAGCCAACTTATCAATGATTTGCCAACTGTGTCCATAAATGAGAGTAGCCGCTCTTCCGTGGTAATTGATGGGGTCATTACTGGCATCCACAATACTATTTTACTCAAAACAACTTTACCATCAGCGGCACCAGTACGCCAGATTGCATCATTGTCATTGCCTTTTCGCACTAACGCGATTGTGTGTTTGGCTCCATAGATGACTTTTCTGACATTTCTGCAGAATCCAAATATGTGATGGAGTGGAATCGCACATGAAAAATATCGTTGCTGTCCTTGCAATGCTCCTTTTCGTGCTGCAAATCCTAAATTGAAATTACCATTAACGCCTCCGAGAATATCAAAATCAGCTCCGGGTCTAGCTCGACGTTCTGGATTAGCCGCTTCTTGTTGATTAGCAACTGAAGTGTCTTGCGGTGTTAACACTTTAATATATTGAAGGTAGTCAGCGTAATCAGAGGTATCCTTTGCAAACATCATAGATGGACCAGCCGACCTTGTATAATCATCAGAATATCTTGCTAGCCCGATTATTGTTGTTGCAACATCAACTTCACGGTCTATTGATTCAATTTCTTTTCCATCAATGAGATATCTTGCACTTTCAAATAACGCCATTATGCCATTATTAACAAAACCAACTCGGACATTTGCGTTATTTGCATATGGGGTATCAGCTGCAACATTTGTTACGAGTTTTCTCTCGATTTCAATAAATGCTTCACATGGCAAAAAGTATTTACTGGTATCATGAACTTGAAGTTCAATTCGCGATCGTAGGTCGGGTTGTATAGCATGATAGGAATAGTATTGATAATCGCAGACAGAATCATATTTGCGCATTGGGGCATCTAAATCAAACGCCGGATCAGCTGGGTTTTTTTAACATTATTATCATAAAACACTAGTGTTTTCAATTGTGAAACTCTTTGTAATCATTATCGTCGTTGAAACTTTTTCGAATTTCTTTTTGGTTTCAAACCACTTCCTGTTATCGCGTTCATGATAGCGCTATTTTGTACATCAAGTGATGGAGTCACCGGTGTAGCCACTAATGATGCTAATTTTTCTTCCACTGCGCTATTTATTGCTTATTTATTTATTGCTTTGCTGACACTTGCAGGCATCACTGTTGTAGATGGCAGTACAACTGGTTGCTTTTTTCGTCGTCGCACCAATGATGTTATTTTATCCTTTGCTGCAGAAAATGCCTTTCCTGCAAGATCTCCAACAGCACTAATACCCTTATCACGAATAACATCAATTGCTTTCATTCCTAATTGTTTAACCAACGGCATCACTTTTGAGGCCATTCTTGTAAATAACCCTGCAATGGTATCATCGAAACCATCTCCGTAATATGCTCTATAAACAGGCAATCGTGAGTTTACCACATAGACGCTAGTTGGTTTGTCATGGCTGTAGTGTATGATCATCTTATTATAAAAACACTAGTGTTTTCAATTGCTAGCAATTTCCAATCCAAAGAATTTTCGACTTAGTCGCTTTAATAATCAGTATGATTTTCCACTAACTCGCCAATTAAATATCGATATGTTGCAATATCCATGATACCAGCTTGAAATAACCGCCTGCAGATATCAGCTGCTTCATTAATTATTTTTGGAGAGATATTTCCAGCTCGTTTTCCTTCTATGAGAACTTCTAATCGTGATATATCACTGAGAATATTACCAGGACATGAAACGCTAGCGTTTCCAACTAGACCACTCCCCAGAAATTCCTTCTCATCGTATGGGTCTTGTTTTTGCTGTCTTATTTGGAGTTGAAAATTTCTCTTGAAGTCTCTGTATTTCTTCATCCTTCTATCTAAACTCCCAGTATTTATTTCATACACTATATCAGCCCATTCATTATGTGACATTCTATATTTCATATAATTGTCCCTGAAAAACGTATCTTGTGAATCATAGCTGTTAGCAGCAAATTCACCTATATTGTCTATATCCTCGTTGAGAATTCGTTGTTTAGCGCTATCGGTAAATATAATTGATATAGGTAGTTGTCCACTAACTAGTTCTTCCTGAAATCCTTCAAATTTTCGTTCTGAAGCGGTTGATATATCCTGAGGAAGTGTTTCTAATGATTTTTTTGTTTGTTTAGTTCTTTTTGCTATTTTTTCTAACACAGGGAGAAAAGTCTCTTTTTGTTTTTTTCCTTCTTCAGAGATTGTTGACACTATCTGTTTCGTTGTTGTAGTTATAGGGGAAAAAAGTTGTTCAGAGCTTTCTGTAAAATCAGTCTGAAGACTCTGTCGTTGTTGTAATTTTTCACGGACACTATCACGAAGTGGGATGAGTTTATTAAGCGCGGATAATCTCTCTTTTGCCTTTCGAGTAGTTAAGGATTGTCCTATCATATTGAAAGAGTATCACTATTGTTCAATTTTAATTGCAGATGATATCCCACCATCTGTGAAAAAATAAATAAATATTCATGGTATAGACCGCGTTAGGAATTCTAAGCTTGCTCAATTAGATTTTTTATCTGTTTCACCTTGGAATAATTAGGTTTTTTTGTTCATATTCGGCCCCTAATTGTTTTCTAACAGCTTCTACGACCGTACATAAAGGTACAAACATACTAACATCTTCATGATAAACTAAACTCTCACGGATAGAGTTATGTATTCGCTTTGTCAGAGAATATTTTTTCGAAAGTGTATATTTATTATTTATTTGTGCAAAATTTATGTCTTCAAAGTCTGACAAAATTTGATCAGAATCCAAACCCTCCGATAATTTAATATTTTGATTTTTTAATTTATTTATTTCATTTATAATACGGTTAATATTTTCAGAATTTATTTTGTATATAATTATTATACCTTTAATTGTAATTACAATTATAAAAATAAATATTTTTCAAAAATAAATGCAGAATTAATTATGTATATATAAATATATTTTTAAAAATAAATGCAGAATTAATTCTGTATATAAATATATTTTTCAAAAATAATTGCAGAATTAATTCTGTATATATAAATATGTTTTTCAAAATATACTATAATATTTTCAGAATTAATTCTGTATAGAAACATACTTTTCAAAAATAAATGAGCCGTTAATATTCTGTATATAAATATATTTTCAAAAGTAAATGAGCCGTTAATATTTTCAAAATTAATTCTGTATATATAAATATATTTTTCAAAAATAATTGCAGAATTAATTCTGTATATATAAATATATTTTTCAGAATTAATTCTGTATATATAAATATATTTTTCAAAAATAAATGCAGAATTAATTCTGTATATAAATATATTTTTCAAAAATAATTGCAGAATTAATTCTGTATATATAAATATATTTTTCAAAAATATTTGCAGAATTAATTCTGTATATATAAATATATTTTTCAAAAATAATTCTGTATATATAAATATATTTTTCAGAATTAATTCTGTATATATAAATATATTTTTCAAAAATAATTCTGTATATATAAATATATTTTTCAGAATTATATATTTTTCAGAAATAATTCTGTATATATAAATATATTTTTCAGAATTATAATATAAATATATTTTTCTAATTAATTCTGTATATATAAATATATTTTTCAGAATTAATTCTGTATAAAAATAAAAATATATTTTTCAAAAATAATTCTGTATATATAAATATATTTTTCAGAATTATATATAAATATATTTTTCAAAAATAATTCTGTATATATAAATATATTTTTCAGAATTATATATAAATATATTTTTCAAAGTTAATTCTGTATATAAATATAAATATATTTTTCAGAATTAATTCTGTATATAAATATAAATATATTTTTCAAAATTAATTCTGTATATAAATATAAATATATTTTTCAAAATTAATTCTGTATATAAATATATTTATATATTTTGCAGACAAAAATAAATAACAAACATGATGAGCGGTTGTCAGTCATTTGGCCCCCTTGATTTAGGCTGCTGTGGTTCTTTTAATCTTCGATTTCGATTTTGAACCTTTTTTTTGGCGGAGAGCTAATTACATCCATGGTTGTTATTTATTTTAGGTCATGTATATTTACATTCACTGAAACATATTCCCCTAAAAGTGAATCTAACTCGTCAAATAACGGGTTAGAATCGCAAGAGGGTATGTTTAAGTGAAAGAGACCTAGAGGTTACACATACGACAACACATCTTGGAACTCCTTGGTTGCCTTCACATCCAAATAAGCCCAAGGGGACCCGAAACATACATCTCCGGAAGGGAGGCCTAACGTGGCAAACGCCATCTTAGACCGCCCAGAAGATATGCTTGGGGGTGACGTCACAACATATACTTAATTAACTTAATTAAGGATGGATATATGATGTAATGTACTTAATTAACTTAATTAAGGATGGATATATGATGTAATGATGTGGGGACGGCACAAGACAGCACAAACATGAAACGACGGGGCGGACTCTTTACGGCCATCCGACCAATCAAAAGCAACCCATGAAATTAAACCCGGTTGCATGATTGAGAAAAGTCAACCACGCAGACGTGTCAATGGCGTGGGTTATTTTTGATCAGTCGGATTGGCTTTCGAAAGCCCCAGCTTTATATCTTTCATATAGTATATAAGGTGAATAATACAGCAGCGTCAATCCACAGGGTGTGTTATTTTATTTTCTTGAATTACTTATTAATGCTGTTTCACAGTATTTAAATGAGACTGAATATTTAATAAAACACTAAAAAAAAGAATATATTTGTTTGAAAACATTTTATGTTTGATTTCTTTTCTTACAAAACAGATAATTAATTATACCCACTGAATCACAATCTAAGGGGAGATAACCCATAAACAAGTTGACACAATCTAAGGGAGATAACTCGTTTAGTTATGAAAGAGTTATCTCTATTGGCTATATTTAAGAGTTATGAAAGAGTTATCTCCCTTGGTTATATTTGAGGTTATGAAATAGTTATCTCCCTTGGTGTTATTAGACATACGAAAATCGAATTTTTTGTTCAATTTTTTTAGAAAAAGCCAAATTTTGTACTCGTTCTGCTACTCTTTGTACTGACGGCGTACAAATATCAAAATAAATACCGGCTTCATTCACAGATTTGAATACAATTTCTTCGTTAGTAACTGTATTTAATTATTTTATAAGCCTCGCTTTTTTCGAGTATTTTCCAGTGTTTCCTCGTTTTAAATTCTCTCTCTGTGTAACAGCTTGTAGGTTACACAAAGAATCATCAGTCTTAATACCATCTAAATGATCGATAACAAAATCATCCCTGATTATTCCATTAAACACCTCGAAGACGAATCTGTGACAGAGATAATTTTTCTTCCCAACAGAAAACCTCAAATATCCTCGATTAGTCACAAATCCAACTGGATTCTTTAGTCTGCGATGTCTGATAATACCATCACGGGACGCTTCATAATTAACAAGCACGGGGTGAGGTCTGAAGTCTTGGCGCATTTGTATAATAATACTATTTGTCTAAGTTATTATTTGCTTTAATTATAAGTCTCTGTATATAATCTTGAGGGGTCTTTATGATTTTGTCATCGGTAGGATCAATGACGGTATTTTTTATTCGTTTGTCATAATAGCGTTTTAGTTCCCTGTATCGTTTGCCTCCACAACTGATACATAATTGTGATTTTCCCCTTACCCCCACCCCACATCGGAGGCACGGGAGGGGGCCAAGGGAACCGTTGCGAACGCTCTGTAAATGATACCCACAGAATTCGCTTCTGCATGATTTGTTACACGGGGTTGTTGATCCAATCATAAGCCATTTGCATTGATTCATTATATATAAATTTCTAATTTAAATACTTGTTTTAATTATATGACTGAGAGATTCGAGATTAAGCCCTACAAAAATATTAAATTCAATCTCGATAGAGTATCTGTTAAACCAAAACGTCTAATAGACCATAGCATGAAGGAGTTCAAGAGATTATCGAAAATTAATCCTAGATTTAATCTCGATAGAGTATCTGTTAAACCAAAACGTCTAATAGACGATAGCATGAAGGAGTTCAAGAGATTATCGAAAATTGCGCTTTGGAAAAATGCTAGATTCGATCTCGATAAGGAGTTCAAGAGATTATCGAAAATTACGCCTTGGAAAAATGCTCAATTCAATCTCGATAGAGTTTCTGATACACCAAAGAATAAAATTCTTGATAGAACCATGATTAGTAAAATCAGAGATTGTTTTAATGAATTCAAGCGTGATGGAGCATCTCATTGTTGGTCAACATTTCGAATTGTACCCAATATTGATGCTACCATGAATGATAAAAAAGCAGCAGTGATAATCTCACATCTTGGGAAAAAAAGATATTTTTTCGAATAAAATTCCTTATTCGTGATGATACTGGAAAATGGATCATTAGGGATAAATTTGAACCCATTCTTAAGGACAAAAAAACTGTCACTGTGAATCAGGATTCAAAACCAGGAATTTTGACTGGAATTGATAAACCATACTACGAAAGATCTTATCCCGTAACAGCAGTTGTTTACGGGATATATCCGTTAAATGAAAAACCTGATATTGCAAAACTAGCACCAATGAAATATTCATCAGGGCTCAATTGTGTAGCAGAACGAATAATAGAACACTTCACAAATGCGTCCCGGGAAAATAAACTGACTGATCTAAGACGAAAAAAAATAACCGAATGGGGATTAACAGTGAAACAGCATGGGGCAACAGTTCAGGATATAACCAAATTAGAAACATCATTGAGATTCCCAATATCAGTAACGACAATAAACGGAGAAGTATTATACGAATCGAAATATAAATCACAAGGAACGCCAATACAAATTATTGATCATAACGAACACGCGTGGTCATCTGCAGTAACAATATTCCCACGGGATAGAACCGTAAAATATATGCCCCAAACCCTGTTGGAGGGGGAGTTTTTTTCCGAGCAGAAATTATTTGATGCTTGATACAATTTGAGTAAAAAAGATCCTGTGTCGATGTGGTTATTTCACAGTGCTGCAGACGATGAATGCAAATTTGATCAGTTTGTAAGACCCAACGGAGAATTGTACCGTACTGAAGAGCTGCATAATCAAATGAAAAAACTAGCTAGTGAGTTTGCACCCCAGAGTTCTGGGGAGGGGAAAATTGAAGAACAATTATCAACAAATTGTTTTACACTACCATCAATTGCAGCACATTTTGCTAGAAAGAAAAACGCGTGGAAACCAACACGAAGTGAGTTTTTATCAGATGTCGGATTGTCCTGTCTTGAATACAGCCATGGAGGGTTATGGAATACAAAATATGACACTAAAACCGTTATTTCCGTTGATATGATTGCGTGTTATCCAGGGAGTTCTCTCGGGTATGGAGAATGTAGCGAATATTTCAAACGATTTGGCCACCCCACACACGAAATGGCCCGTGTTGCTATTAATGGACCACTGCCCGATGTTGATTTAACCGGATTCGCTTGTGTAGTATCATTTGAATTGGCTGAAGGGCTTCATCAGCGTAGTTATCTTTTTATTTATAAACACATGTCTGAAAAACACTGGATGCCAATAGTGTTGTTACGGTATATGATTGATTGTGGGATGTTACAATCGTTAATTGTCAGTGAAGCGATTATATCCTATCGAGCACAGAAATCAGTCTGGTTACCACAACCCGATCTAGAAAAAATAATCAGAGAACAACGAAAACTGTTTCCTGATTTTAATGAAGAAGAAATTGCAAATTGGTCCAAACAGTTATTTGAAATCAGAAACAACGAAGCAAAAGATCTTGGACGAAGAATAATCGGTAAATTCACTCAGGGTGGTAAATACGACAATAAAATATATTCTTCACGATTGATTATAGACAACGCTGAATACGATTTTGTAATCGCGGATTTAACGAATAAGGGCCTATATGTCAATCGTAAGGACGCATTTATGTCCGATGGAACCAAATTAGGTACAATTGTTACTTACAACGATGGATACAATCCGCAGTATACACATTTGGGAGCTTCTATGCTCGGTTATGCTTCTATTAATCTGTTTTCAATGATAAATAGATTTCCTAACACCGCAGTTAGAGTAGCCACTGACTCATTTTACATAAAAAGCGATATGGTTGATTGTATAAACGGTAGCAAGGCTACTGGCAACGAGAATTGGGGGTCATGGAGAATTAAGCGGGAAATGCTTCATGATTATATTCAATTAGCAGGTGTTACAATTGAAAATAATTATTTAAAAAACAATCAGTGTTCAGAATTTTCTAATGCACCACCGTGTTCTGATCCAATATGCCGGTATTAAACAGATTATTTAAACGGGTGTGGTGGGTCAGGAAAAACAACTCGGGCAATTGAGTTATTCCGTGGGAAATCAAATATGATTGTACTAACACCAACACACAGATTTGCAAGAGAGATGATACAGCGAGGGATAAATGCTTGCACTTATCACAGTTTCTTTCGATGGAAAGGAGATAAATGGACTTCTGAGCGTATGGGCGAGAAATTTATTCCTGAAATTATCATTTAGGATGAGATATGCACAGTGTCATTAGATGTATTACAAATATTTTTTGAGTGGTTGTGATTAAAAAATACAAAAATCGTCATGTGCGGTGATCACGGACAACCACCACCACTTGTCGGTGCATCCCCACATGAATGGCTAAAGTGTTTTGTAGACTATTATGAAGACATTACCACTGATTATAGATCACTTGATGAAAAATTACGAGAATTCAAAGCGCTAATTAGATTACAACCGGATAAAATCCAATGTGAAATAGCGCGTGAAATAATTTCGGAAACACCATTAAATGATTTCTGGGAAATGTGGAGACCAAATGATTTGATAATTGCAAGTAGAAAAATAGTCAGAGACACACTTCAGATGAAGTTATATGAATTGCATAAAAAAAATTTGCAACACTTCCTGTCCCTCTTTGTTATAGGCCTTCGGATACACGAAAACAGAACATTGAAGTTGATATTCCAGGACAAAGTGAAAAATAAATTCTCGTATTAAATGATATTGTGCTGGTTAATATCAGCGTCGTTGAAGATGCATTGCGTGCTAATAAATCACCGTGGACTCTAGGATACGCATCGACGATACATTCTTCACAGGGATTAACTATCACAGACACAATTGTTTGGATAGTGGATAATCGCATCGAATGGTCAAATTTAGTCTATCTTGCAGTGTCTATAGTACGGCGAATAAATCAACTTCGAATAATTGTTTTTGATGATAATGACACCACAATGGATGATATTGATGTTAAAATTATTGATAAAAAACTCTCCGGTTACAAACAACAAGACAAAAAAAACAACGAGAATTTGATATTGATGATGAATTAATAATCACTTTGAAGCAACAACAGAATAATCACTGCGCAAGTTGCAATTGTATAATGCGTTGGCAGTATTCGAATAAAGATCCTCGCCAATTTACCGTAGACAGAAAAAATAACAATCTCGGTCATGTCAGAAACAATGTGATGTTGACTTGTCTTGAGTGCAATAGACGCAACGGCGCTAGTTAAGACCATGCGGTGGCAATTGAGTATCGTCAGGAATCACTTGTAATTGTTCGCGTGTAAAACCCCGCTGAGAGGCAGTTGAATCCAATTTATAGATTGGAGGTCTACCAGTTGATCGTGTTATAGTAGCTATTTTATGCGTAGTGACACTCCAAATAGGATCAGTAGCCCTTTTTTACCACCTTCAAGCTCTCCTGGTTCGTATAAATACCTCACAATGATATTACTACCAATAATTATTTCTTTGAAATCTTTTTGTGGTTGTACGGGTATATACTTCTTTTTAATCGCGTTGATAGGTTTAAAATTAATTGTTCTAGTAATCTCGTTATTTAGCGCTGCAACTACCCCTGGTAATCTTTTAACCCATTCACGAGATCTTTTTTCTTGGATGAATTCTTTTGCGTATTGATATCCAAATAACCGCTCAGCAAGAGACCGATTAAAACGTTCAACAATTGCCTGATCGCGATGTAGTGCAGTATGTCCTCGTCGTATTGTGACATTGTGATGTTTCATTGTAGATAACACTGCACCTTGAAATTCCTTGCCAGGATCAACTTGTAATAGATTTGGCCAGTGCAGAGGGCCTCGTCTATAAATCTTTTCAAATGCAGAAGCAACTTCAGGTGATGATTTTGTTTTTAGCGGTTCTGCTTGTTTATATCTACTCGCAATATCAACTACAGTTAACGCATATTTGTAACCGTTGTCATGTGGTAAAAACATTAAATCAGCTTGATGAACTTCATTGGGTCCGGTAATATTAAAATGCGAGAAATTGATTTGTTTAGGACGCGGTATATAAATTTGCCATATAGCCTGTTTAGATCACCAATTAGCCGCAGTGGCCTTTTTCACTTTTGCAGCGTTGGCGAGTTTATTAATTGCAGCATTACCTCTCCAGTATCCTTTTGGAGAATAATAAATAGATTCCATGTTGTTATTAATTACCGGCACCTAACATCAATTTGCCTTTCATAACTGATTTTACCAACCACGAAGCCAATTTTTCTTTGAAAGATTTATCAGGAATAGCATTTAATGCATGAATTAATTTCACATCTGCGAGATGCCTGTGTTGCAAATTGCTGCTTTTATATGCAACATCATGAGCATGACACGCTTTATCAATAGAATTTATCGGATACTCACCGGGTCGGGGCTGATTTTGATCATCAAGTCTGATATCTAATCGTGTTCCGGGGCCACAGTAGCTATATCCTGGAAGGTGCTTTTCTCCGGGGTATTTTGCCCATGGGGTTCCAGGGAGTTTTGCCAATTTGGCTGCGATATCACCTCCTCGTTTTTTTTTTTAAAACATCTCCAGATTGTAAAATCTTTGATTTTGTAGAAACAAATATAAACTTTTTTATACCACATGTTGCACATCTACCAGTAAGTGCTGATCTGTTATTTTTAGTTGTAATCGTCGTCACATCATTTGTGCCAGTACGCGTTTTACACTTCAAAGAATATAGATCCATAATTTATATATAAGGATATGAATATAATTGATTTTTCAGCGACTAAAACAAAAGAACCAGTTAAGCATCATGCAGCGCTACCAAACTCTATCCGCGCAATTATAATTGGACCATCTGGATCCGGCAAGACGCAATTGTTGCTCAATTTAATAATGAGATGGATGAAATGGGATAAGTTGTATTTAGTTGCTCCTAGTGTAGATGATCAACGATGCTATGAAGTGCTAAAAGATTTTAATGAAAATGCTTCAGAGATTGCCGGCGAGTGTATTATTGAATTTATAACCGATATTGACGAGGCACCATCAGTAGAAGACCTCGATGGAAGTATCAACAATTTAGTTGTATACGATGATGTCATGTTAGATAAACAAGAAAACCCAGCTAGAATATTTTCCCGAGGCAGGCACAAAAACACTGATGTGATATATGTCACTCAACGCTACACTCAGATTCCAAAAGTGATTAGAGATAACTGTAATATTCTTGCTGTATTTAATCGAGTTGATACACATACGCTACGAAATATTTGGCAGACATGGTGCTCTGATATAGACTTCAATCAATTTCGAAATTTCTTTAGTCATGCTCAGTCGGCCCCACACGGATTTATAACAATAAATTTACATGACCCTCGAACACGATATCGTATCGGAATATTCGGTTGAAATCCTAAAAAAATTTTTAACCCATAGCAGCAGAGGGGGCGATGACATCGAGATGAGACGTTTTTCGATTAAACGATGAAAACGCGTACTGAGTATAATTTCACGCAAATTCATGTTTTGAGTAAGAAATCAACCAGTCCCCCAGGGACTTATTTTTTTTTTGGTTGAAAAAGAGAGCTTCGTATAAAATCTCTAGTTTTTTTTTTTGAAATTAAAGATAAATGATGTCTCGAGCAAATGTATGATTCACCCCCTCTGCTGCTCAACTACATATGCACATAATGAAGTGGTAAACAAGAACGAACTAAATAAAGCTAAGACGAACTCCTGGGTAGACGTTGTTAATGATTAGAAGAAACAAAAATTGGTCTACTTTTTAACATACATTTTTTAAAAAAAATTAAAGAAAACAAACCGAAACATCAGTTTATCATTTTGTATTAGGGAAAATGCATAAACACGAGAAAGAGGGATAATAACACACGAAATCTGTTATATTTAGATATATGATGGGGCGTCCGTAATGCTCTAACACAGGTATAGGACAGGTTTGCCTAGTGTCCACAAATAACGAGATTTTACTCAAAAATATACTAATTCAAGGATAAAGTAACGTACGTTATATTATAGAGTTACTCGTCAATAACTCTTTACAAGCATTGGATGGATGGGTGGGGAAACGACATAACGACATTGCAAAGAAAACACGATCTGCATGAGGGAAAAAAAATCAATAAAAAGGGGAAATTTGTATGCATTACTGTTTGATAATGATTAATGTCAACTATAACTAACCCGATTTATGAACAGTTTCAAAACGTTTTTCAAATATTAATTAAAATAATAACTGTATACATTCTTTATTGAATTGAAGCCTTATTTTGGTTTAAACTTTAAGGACTCTAAATGGAAGAGCTCTTATCTGTGTTATTCTAATTTCGGCTTTACAATTTATAATTATAGTTTGGAAATATAATCGCTTTTAATGGATTTTCTTATAATATTTCACATGATTCGAATCACACCGTAACTTGGTCCGAATCAGCACGTTAAATTGGTCCTAAGCAGCCCTAGTGATCGGTCAGCATTCTTAAACAAGGGACTCCCTGATATGCACCTAATGACCACGCCTCACAGTATGCGTTCATATGCTAATTTGTTGGCAGAAAATTACATACGGGGTATCAAACTAAAATTAAATATTTTGTTGTTTCCAGTTGCTGGTTCATAGCTAATTCTCTGTACATCGAGAGGGTTTCCGTGTACACGAGTAAATGTTTTTCCTGTTTGAATCAACATGTATTAGTTTTTGTTTTCATGCAGGCTTCTTCAGATTGTGCTGATCGACGATTTATTGTAGCAAAATATTTTCCTTGAGTTAAAGTTGCATCTTTAAATAATAAAAATCCTGAGTGACCATATGTTTCAAGATGGGTTGTTTCCCATGTATGTCTTCGTCGAGTACTTTCTCGCTATACAAGATACATCTAGTTTTAAACCTTGCTAAAGAATCAATTCCGAAAATGTAGCTGCATTACGACCTTTCCGGTCTAGAATAAAATATTAAATCTAAGGCCTCCTCTTATGCTAATATTGAATATACGATGAACTGACAGGGAAATTGCTATGATGTAACAAATAAATTGGTGATCTGATTCTTGATTATTCTTTCAGTATGAGCAGTTATGAGAGAATCCGCTTTTAAGGAACGGTTCTATCCAACTGAGTAGCTATATATCCTATGTCTTTATGGCATAACGATATCAATTGTACAACCACAGGTAGGCGGAGCTTAAGGTGTAGGGAACATTGCATTCAGAACTAAACTACTATACTAGCTGTGATTGGTGTATTGTCTAAGACTTGGACTTTATTTTAGCTGTATAAAGTGTGAAGCATCTTGTCAACATGTGACATTAAGTTAATTCATATCTAAATCATATTTTCTATTTTATTGATTGTGTTAACGCTGAATGACACGTTATCTTTGGAGGGTAATACACACTATAGGCAAAAGAAAGTCAAAGAGATAAAAGACAATCTGTACGTACGGTCGTGGAATTTGATGGGTATCTTCAAATTTACAATCGTTATAAACACGTTGTACATAAAGGTAGTAGTAACATGCAAGTAGTTGTCATGTTCCATCTATATATATATATATATATATATATATATATATATATATATATATATATAACTAACAGTTATAAATATACACTTGCAATATTTTTTGTTCACACAGTCTAGTCGATTACTGTGTGTTGCATGCAGTAAACAAAACGATTAGCTTATTAATACATTTTAGAAATCTTTAATACCCGAATAGGTACATTTATGACCGGCGTACCACCCTCTAAAATAAAACAACCAACAAAACTCCCTGCTCAGTGTCCATCTTTAACGAACACAACATACCGCTATCTCTTTCATATGATTCTGGTGTTAAGTTCGATCTTAACAAAAGCATTTTAATTAATTACAAACGGGCACTTTGCCGCTGCTATTAGATCAGTGTAGTTTGATGAAAGATAGCTATGTACGTACCTGAAAACCAACAACCCTCCAGATCCATGGGGTAAACTGCATTGTAGTGTGACACGCGTTTGGTGTGAATGGGAACCAAAACAAACCACAGGAATATGAATAGAATCACAAGTATAATATGTGGTGTCATTAATAAATATATTCACGTCTTTAATTTCTTAATTATATGACATATATGGCTTCAATACGTCTTCTGGAAAGACAATTGGTTTTGTATCATACATTGTGCCAGATAGATCAAAAGGTATCGACATAGATCATGTGAGTAATAAATCTCCCTAATGACATTGCCAGAGAAATCAAAAGGTATCAACATAGATCATGTGCGTACTAAATCTCCCCCAATGCCATTGCCAGAGAAATCAAAAGGTATCAACATTGATCATGTGCGTACTAAATCTCCCCCAATGACATTGCCAGATAGATCAAAAGGTATCAACATAGATCATTTGCGTACTAAATCTCCCCCAATGACATTGCCAGAGAAATCAAAAGGTATCAACATTGATCATGTGCGTACTAAATCTCCCCAATGACATTGCCAGATAGATCAAAAGGTATCAACATAGACCATGTGCGTACTAAATCTCACCAATGGCATTGCCAGAGAAATCAAAAGGTCTCAATATAGATCATGTGTGTACTAAATCTCCCCTATGCCATTGCCAGAGATCAAAATGTATCAACATAGATCGTTTGCGTACTACATCTCCCCCAATGACATTGCCAGAAGGAGCCTGTAATAATGCTGTAAACGGCACAATGAAATGGTAACTTAAACACGACTGTGCTGGACAAACGGTCATAAGTTGATCTTTATTTATTATACACCGTCATTGTTACTCTTAAAGAGTATGAAAGTTGGCAATTTTTTCGATTTCAAATAAAATGCTTTTTTCCTGACGTATAGTTATATACAAAATATATTCTGATCGCAAACTGCATGGCTGGATTATTAAAGCACTCTTTGATTGGCACGCGTGCATTTGTATTGGTTATAGTAATATGACACAGACCATCTCTACCGCTAAATATTGATCCGCCAGTTGAATAATACATATTATTTCGTACTTGATCACTTGATTATTGTGTTATATAGATAGCGATATCGTTTAAAATGCGTATCTTTTTAAATCATTTAAAAGAGTGTTATAATTAAATACCCCCTGGTAACTTACCATGTAGGACTGTGGATGTAGAAAAGGTGAGTTGAGCTCTCATACGTGTGTGAAGAGATAACTTAGAAGGACAACATGTTTGGTATGGAGGTCTGGTGACGACGTTTACTTGAAATTGTTATATGCTTTGTAAAATATTACTGTTGATATAGCATAATACTGACCTTATCAGTTTATGATTATATCCACTGCTTGCCAAAGTCTTTGCTTTGTATGCCTAATTTTGGAAGTGTTTCAAATATGTAAACCTTTATATTTCGTCTCATGTTCCAAGTATTCTTTATTCAGGGTGGCGTATGTTACTTTGGATGTTTGGCAAGGGTTTTATTTCTAATATTATTCCTAGCTAGCTTTTGTTTGCACTATGTAGCTGAGATCGTAAAACCTTTTAAATACCAGTATACTTCCATTTATTTCTGAAGCGCTATATTTTGATGGATGCACGATTCAATTTTTTTAAGACCTGTGCAAGCCATTTTTCAACGAATACTACAACGGTTGAATACATTTATTTACTAAATCATACTCATCATAGCAGCAAACCTTAATATCATATTGTACAATATTTTCAACAGTGTCTTGAGTGGTGTGAATGCGATTTTATACTAGTACTCTGGATTATGAGAATTACCAAGCATTGTGACGACAGGAAATGTTGATATAAAGTTGAACAACATGGTTTACATTAATATTGTTTATACGTCTTGTGCAAATTGTGTTTTGCGCAAGATCATTTGCATTGTGCTGGCATGTTAATGAACATAAATTTTTCGGTCACATATTGTGTTGACTGTGCCAGCAAGAAAAACCTTAAGGCATGCAGCCAGTAGCATTTTTCCAAACACTGAAGATGAAGGTTGTGTTCGTCTCGTTGTGAATCTTTTCGACCCATTATCACCTAGTGATCAGGACAACCAGTATATTCTTGTTTTAACTTAATATCTGACGAAGGGTACACAGACGTACTAGCCGTGAAAGTGCTACTGCAAACACAACCGCAAGACTTTTCTTTGAACATAGTAATTGTCACCATGTCGCCAGCGAGTGCCCTTTATAAGGTGGAGGAAGTCTTTTATTAGTCGAACTTTTAAATGACATATGTACATTGGTAAATACCAAACGTCTTTTTACCACAGCATACCTCCCTGACACAGAGCTAGTTAATACCACTCAGTGTTTGTGATGAATTAACATATAGACTGGGACCATTTCATTATGTATATCTTGTCTATCTATAGCAGTAGTATTTAATAGCACGAACTCATTACAGCAAAATATTTAAGTATTATTGACTCGGGTAGGAATCAGAAGGAGGTCGGGGGTGGGGGAAGGTATCAATCTTCACTAAAAGTAAGCGCAAACAACAGGTACATTTATATGGTATCTTTTTTTACATGGTAGATGGTTGAAATTCTGCCCGATAGGGGGTCAATCCCTTTCACCACAGCCCTACTCGTTTAATAACTATCACTACACCCTCCCAAAACGATGCATAAATGAAATGTCTGTCTCCACCGCTGGTATATTTTGGACTGGCAGGGGAAGACAATCAACGCGTTCTTCTTAGTCCCACAATGCAAGACATCGAACCTGATTGTTGTAATTATCGACGTCTTATTCACAGATAAACAGTACACCACATCTCTGCTCTGTCCCCTTCATTCTGATAAATGTAGACGAATTAAAAATGTATATTGGATGCATACTCTGACTTTAAGCACATGTTATAATCTCATTGCTTTAGATATAGCGAAGTAATTTCCATTACAATCTTGCGATTCTAGGTTCGTCTCGTGTTGGCCGCAGTTTCATGGTGATTAACGCTAACTCGTATTTTCATCCGCTCAACGAAAATGTTAATACGCATACCCGCATCGTAACATTGTCGATATTTTGTTGTTTAGCGTTTATTATTCATGATAATGGCAGACACAAGAGACATTTTCCAGATGGTGTACGATTGGTTTGGTTAAAGAAACTGGTTCAATATATCTAATCCACTTTTGCGTTCATTAATCTACAACATGTTTAATTGGAGGCTGGCAAAGTTTGTAAAATTGATTGATCGTAGTGGGATATACAGTCTTAAATCTTTAAGTAAAGATTGGTTTAAATATAACTAGTTATACTGTAGTGTAAGCCTTACTCTAATTAGCTTAGAAATATTACCTGACAGTAAATGTAATCAGATATCCCACTCTGGACTAGAACTGATACACACCAACAGCTGGTTTGCGTTATAGATTCACTAGGGTTTAAGTTCCATGGAAAATATATTCTCAGGGCAGACTTTACTCCCCTTCCAAGCTGTATAGATGTATTGTATAGAATAAAATTCTACATAACGCCTTCTATGGTTATTCTTCAATAATAAATAACATTACATGGTGGCAGCGGTAAAAACACAGGATTGAAATTATCAGAGTTGAAAATGGCTTCATTTCAATTTACAAATCCGGACAAATTTGACTTTTCGAGACCTGAAACTTGGGAAAAGTGGTTTCAGCGTTTTGAACGTTTTCGTCAAGCATCTGGACTTAGTGAAAAAGAGGAAGAAATACAAGTGAATACCTTGATTTATTCCATGGGAAGTGAGGCTGATGACATTTTGTCTTCGTTCAACCTGACAGAGGAAGATCAAAATAAGTGGAAGCCTGTGATAGATAAATTCATGCGATATTTCATTCCAAAGAGGAATGTAATCAAAGAAAACAGGCAGAGGGAGAATTAGTAGACAGTTTTGTTACTGCTATCTATGTGTTAGCAGAAAATTGTAATTTCGGGTCACTACATGATGAAATGATCAGAGATCGACTTGTAGTTGGACTGCGAGATTCAAAACTGTCAGAAAAATTGCAGTTAGATGCGAATCTAACTCTAGAATCTGCCGTTAGTCAAGCTCGACAAAATGAGGCTGTGAAAAAGCAGCAAACAACGATACGAGGAAGTGGAGAACGAATGACTGAAATGGACGCAGTAGAATCGTCTTCACTGAAATATTGGAAACAGAAAAATAAATTCCAAATGCTCAACAAAATAATGTCAGCAAAAAAGGATGCATGAGATGTGGAAAGAAAGGAAATCATTATCGAGACCAATGTCCTGCAAAAGAAGCAGAATGCCATAAGTGTAAGAAAAGAGGACACTATGCAAAATGCTGTCTGTCAAAATCAACAGTTCGCACAATAGAATCGAGAGCGGAATCTGGATTTCTAGGGACTGTTAGCACAAAGAAGGGTCAACCATGGATGACGCGAGTGAGATTAAACAACACTACACTTTTATTCAAGATTGATACTGGAGCTGATGTGACTGTAATTCCTGAGAAAGATTTAAGAAAAATCGGAGAACAAAAACTTTCAAAGTCTGATCGAAAACTGTATGGACCTGGAAACTCGGAACTTAAAGTGCTGGGAAAATTTACCTGTGGACTGGAGTCAAACAATGCATTCAGTGTACAAGACATATTTGTTGTGAAAGGACTGAATCAGGCACTCTTGGGTAGGCCCGCAATTCAGGCTCTTAAGATTATTGAACAGGTAAATATATCCTCCGTAAATGCCTCAGATTTAAACTCACAAAATGCAAGCAAAATTCAGGATAAGTCCATAAATTTAGATAGGGACTATAGCGAGAAATATCCAAATTTGTTTAAAGGTCTAGGGAAAACAAAATGGTTCTATAACATAACTCTGGATAAAAATGCCAAACATTATGCCTTATCTACCCCAAGAAAGGTTCCTATCCCTTTATTGAATAAAGTTAAAGAGGAGTTGGTTAGAATGGAACAAATGGGAGTTATTTCAAAAGTAGATGAGCCCACTGAGTGGTGCGCTGCAATGGTTGTTGTTCCAAAACCAAACGGTAAGGTAAGAATTTGCGTGGATCTAACTAAACTGAATGAATCGGTTAAAAGAGAAAACCACCCACTACCATCAGTTGAAGAATCCCTTGCAAAACTAGCTGGTGCAAAGTTTTTCACCAAACTTGATGCAAACTAGGGCTTTTGGCAGATAAACCTGTCAGAAGAATCACGCCGCCTTACAACTTTAATTACTCCTTTTGGAAGGTTTTATTTTAATCGCCTTCCATTTGGGATCAGTTCTGTGCCTGAATATTTTCAAAACAGGATGTCAGAAACTCTGGAACGACTTGACGGAACACTCTGTCACATGGACGATGTTCTTGTTTTTGGGGAAACGCAGAAAATGCATGACGAAAGACTAGAAATGGTCATGAAATCAATTCAAAAGGCCGGCGTCACTTTGAACGCTGAAAAGTGTGAATTTTCGAGACCATCCATAAGGTTTCTTGGGCATATTGTTGACGAAAATGGTTGCCGACCTGATCCAGAAAAAGTTAAAGCTATAACTGAAATGGAAACACCGAAATGCGTAACAGAGATACGACGATTTCTCGGTATGGCAAATCAGCTTGGCAAATTTAGTCCAAATTTGGCAGAAAAATCAAAACCATTACGTGAGCTTTTGAAAGGTAAAAACTCATGGACTTGGGGTCCAGATCAAGAACAAGCTTTTAGAGATATCAAGCAAGAAATTATATCTTCACCTACTTTAGCACATTATGATCCAAATAGAAAAATAGTTGTAACTGCAGATGCATCTTCATTTGGACTAGGTGCTGTGCTACGGCAGCAGTACGGTAGCACTCTGAGACCGGTGGCGTTCGCGTCACGAGGTATGTCAGAAACTGAGCAACGCTATGCTCAAATAGAAAAAGAGGCCCTTGCAATCACTTGGGCATGTGAACGCTTTAGTAGCTATTTAATTGGGTCACAATTCAAACTTGAAACTGACCACAAGCCATTAGTACCACTAATGAGCACAAAAATCTTGGGAGATTTACCCACTAGAATTCTACGCTTTAGAATGCGTTTGATGAGATTCAACTTTTACATTGTTCATGTTGCTGGCAAGAATCTATTAACTGCTGATGCTCTGTCCAGAGCACCTTTAACTTATTACTCTGAGAGTGTCAGAGACTTTCAGGCTGAAACTAACGCCTACGTTGACTTCATAGTTAGTAATTTGCCTGCATCAAATGCTCGACTTGAACAAATAAAGTCTGAATATCGAAATGATTCGATTTGCAAACAACTTGTCCAATTCTGTGAAACGGGGTGGCCAGAGAAATCCGCTATGGACGGAAAACTACAATCGTACTGGGCAGATAGAGGTGAATTTACAATTCAAAATGGTCTTTTAATGAAAGGTACACGCCTGGTAATACCAGAATCACTTCAAAAAGAAATCCTTGAGAGAATTCACGATGGTCACCAAGGCATAGTGAAATGCCGAGAACGCGCCAAAACGTCAGTTTGGTGGAAAGGACTAAGTACTCAGCTAGAACACTTGGTGAAATCTTGCCAAAATTGCATAGAAAACTCAAGAGATCAAGCTGAACCAATGATACCAAATGAATTTCCAAGTCGACCTTGGCAAAGAGTCGCTTTAGACTTGTTTGAACTGAATGGTCAAACATATCTCTTGGTGATTGATTATTTCTCACGATACATTGAAATAGCAAAATTGCAAGGCACAGGTTCTAAAGCAATTGTCAATCATCTAAAATCAATATTTGCGCGACATGGTATACCAGAAGTATTAGTTTCAGATAATGGTCCGCAATACACATCCGCAATACTCAAAGATTTTGCGAAAAGTTATGGATTCAGGCATATTACAAGTAGTCCGAAATATCCACAGAGCAATGGTCTAGCCGAAAGAGCTGTTCAAACAATTAAAAGAATGCTTAAAAAAGCAAACGACCCTTACATAGCTCTTTTGACATATCGCGCAACACCATTACCAAATGGATATAGCCCTGCCGAATTACTGATGGGAAGAAAATTACAAACTACTTTGCCAATGGTACCAAACAACTTGGAGCCGAAATGGCCAGATTTAATAAAACTGAAGAAATCGGAAAACTTTCAAAAGAAAACTCAAAAGAGAAATTATGATCGCCGACACCGCGCCCGAAATATGAAAAAACTTCAGGTAGGGAATAAAGTATGGATTAAAGATCAATTTTCATCAGGGATAATTAAATCTCAGGCATCTACACCTCGTTCATACATGGTAGTAACTGACGAAGGAGAGAGAGAGATACGGCGTAATAGGAGAAATTTAATTCCAATGCCTACCACAATATCAGAGCCTCTCAGAGTGACTGTTTCAAACCCTGATACATTGACTGCCTCAGACGAAAGCAAAGCAATGCCAACCACTAAAAACGGATATTTCACACGTTCGGGAAGATTATGGAAACCACCTGAAAGACTGAACTTGTAGAAAACAAAATAAGCTAATGGAGCTTGTTTAGAAATGCGGTCATCAGATCAAGTTTCGTGTTAATGGCAAACTTGTCAGATGGGGAGATGTAGTGTAAGCCTTACTGTAATGTAATCAGATATCCCACTCTGGACTAGAACTGATACACACCAACCAACAGCTGGTTTGTGTTATAGATTCACTAGGGTTTAAATTCCATGGGAAATATATTCTCAGGGCAGACTTTACTCCCCTTCCAAGCTGTATAGATGTATTGTATAGAATACTTTACTCCCCTTCCAAGCTGTATAGATGTATTGTATGTGCCCGTTATTCTAATCGGACCGAGACATAACACTGGACAACAAATTTTTACAAAAGTCATGTTACTGAAATAAAATTAGATAATTCTTATCAAATTTTATGTGCTGAACACGAATATGACAGTCAAATTGCAAAATTGGCTCTAGTTTTTTTGTAATCTGCAAGAAATTAATGTTTACATAACGAAATGCATTCCAATAGTAAAAGGTCAACTGTAATAGCCTACCTATAAAAAATCAAGTCATTGACTACATCTTAGGTTTCTTCGCCTGTCTCTTGTACAGCTGTTCGGGAGCATCTCTGAGGAGTGTCCAGCAGTAGTCAGCCAGCATTGTAGTGGACCATTTTCCCTGGTATCTTTGTTCCATTGTTGCGATATCTTAATGAAAACGTTCGCCGTGTTCATCACTAACAATACCACAGTTGCTAGGAAAGAAATCCAAATGGGAATGAAGGAAGAGAATCTTTAGAGACATATTGCAGCCAAGTTTCTTATACTTCATCAACATGTCTTCTACTAGTTCCTTATAGTTTTCTGCCCTAACATTTCCGAGGAAGTTTGTAGAAACTAGGCGAAAAGCATTCCATGCTTGTTTCGCGTCACCTTCCAGCAAGTTGTTGAACCGGTCATCTTTGAAAAGCTCTCGAATCTGAGGACCCACAAAAACTCCCTCTTTAATCTTTGCTTCGCTGAGTCGAGGGAATTTTTCATGCAGGTATCGGAATGCTGGCAATGTCCGGTCAATGGCTTTCACGAAGTTCTTCATCAAACCTAGTTTGATGTGAAGGGGTGGTAGCAAGATTTTCTGAGCCTCAACCAGAGCTGGGTGTTGGATATTCTTCTCTCCAATGCTACATTCTGCCTGTGAGTCCATTCCTTCCTCATGTAGTGCATTTCCCTTGCTCGGCTATCCCACTCGCATAAGAAACACATGTATTTTGTATATCCTTGCTGCAGTCCCATTAAAAGGGCAACTACCTTCAAATCACCACAGAGGTGCCAGCTGTACTTGTTATACTCAATGGAATTCAGTAGCTGCCTTAAGTTATCGTATGTCTCTTTCATGTGGACAGCATACGCTACTGGAATAGATGGAAGAATGTTTCCATTGTGCAAAAGCACAGCATTGAGACTCAGTTTCGAAGAGTCCACAAATAGTCTCCATTCTTGTGGGTCATGAGTGATTTTTAAAGCATTCATGAGGCCCTCAATATCGGAACAGAATATCAGATTACTTTCCTTTCTGAAGAAAGGCTCCAATTGCTGGTGGCGCTTTCGATATGCAGTAATTGTGACATCTTCATCTAGAAGATTCCATTGTTGGAGTCTTGATCATAGCAATTCTGCCTTGTTCTTTGATAAGTCCAAATCACGAATCAGGTCATTTAGTTCTTCCTGTGTTATTCTGTGTGGGGTTGATGATGCACCACAGTGAAAATCTGGATCACTGCATGCTGATGGACCAGGAGAAGAACAGGTCGACTCACCTTTGTCTTCGTCAGATGAATCAAGAGAATATTCTGCTGGAGGTTCTGGAATAGGAAGTCCCTCACCATGTGGAACTGGTCTCAATGCAGACGGAATGTTTGGGTAGACTATTCTCGACTTCTTTCGCTTCGTTATTCCGCCGGAAAGAGGAGGAACCAAGCAGAAGTAACAGTCATTTAGGTGGTTGCTTGGCTCTCTCCACACCATTGGGACTGCAAACGGCATTGATGACCTTTTGCAATTCAACCACTGTGAAAGCTGTGTTGTACATGTAGCACAGCATATATGCGGAGCCCAAGGCTTGTCTTGGTCACCAACCTTGCATCCGAAGTAAAGATGATATGCCTTCTTCACTTGATACTTTTGATACTTTTCTTCTGGTTGGCAAATGTCACTTCCCCACAAATATAGCAAAAATTGTCCGCGGTATTAACACACTTTCGAGGCATTACTGTTCTTTATTGTACGTAAATGGATAAAATAATAAGTTTTATGTAACAGTAGCTTGAACTGTCTCGCACAACGTCTAAAATATTTTAAATGCTGAACCTATCTGATTGGGCTTTATATAGTACACTGCTTACGTCAGCTTCAGCAGCCGCCTGGCATTAGTATAATAGGCCTACACATGTATAGTACACTGCTGACGTCAACTTACTTCAGCAGCCGCATGGCATTAGTATTGCATTGCATCAGAAAATGATGCAATCAACTGTGGATGATGTGAGCATGATGGTATTATGCAATGTTACATCATTATTCCGGATGTTGCTGCAGTCCTACTGGAGAAATTTACACAGTGAAACATAGAAAATGAGGTATATGAATATCTTCAAAACGAGAGCCAATAAAAATTTTTCACGGTTATATTCGTGTTCGGCACACCAAAATACTACAGATTAGGGCCTTTTCAAGTCAGTAATGATTTCACTGTTGACCAGTGTAATTTCTCTACAATCCTATATGGACTACTGATCGAGAAACAGAAATACCGAGAACCAGCGACCCAGTGACCTGGATCTCTACCTGTGGCTGGATCGTGGGAAGATTTACCTTTCCACAACCGGTAACCTAAACCTTCACTCTCAACAATCTTTACACCTCTGATTTGACTATCATTTCTCCCTGTTTTACTCCCTATTCAGGAATTATTCGTTCTTTTTTTTCTTCAATACTTATCAAATAACAATAACGAAATTCACCCTTATCCTTATTATATCTTAACTCATTCTCCACCCGTCCTTTTTTCTCCTCTAATACAATTAACACACGCACTCTTGACGCACTCTTGCAGACACACCCCCTTAACAAACGCACACCTCTCCACGCACCGTTTCTGTTACGCCCCTATTAACACATACTCCCTCACTAGCACACTTACACACTACGAATGGCTAACAAAACTAATTAGAGCTAGTCATTGAAAAACACTTTAGAACTACCATTGAAGACCAGGAATTATCACTGCTCATAGAGGACAATTCACGCAGGGTATTGACTTTTCCAAAGTAGCTGCTAACCTAAGACCTAACACCCCCACCCTGCTAGCCCTACTGCTAGCAAGGGGTGTAAACGCAACTGACATTGAAACACTATGCTACACGGGTAGGGGGACCTACCTACTCTACCCGCGGGAAAAGGGCTTCCTCCTGCCTATGGGGACCCTCTCCCTCGGTGACACTATAGCCGAAATCACTGAGGCCCCCCCCCTATGATCAGAAAGATAGAAAAGAAAACGGTAGACATAATTGTCTCCCAATTCCCAACAGAAATACCTACCGCCATGTTTGCGGAGGATTTTTAGCAAAGGCTCCAAATTAGAGCCCTAAACGTCAGGCGGGAGACATTCAAAGCCTCCTCTAGCATTAATACTGGGAGATTAATTGTCAAAATTGACTCCAGGGATGCCAAAGCAGTCCCGGAATACTTTAAAATTTTTGGATTCCGAATTCGCACCTGGTACTATGGGTGCATATCAACCAGACCATGCGGTATCTGTAATAAGGTCGGCCATGATAGATGGAACTGCCCACAACAAGCAGGAAAAGCAACCACCTCTGACCCCCCAACACAAACAAACCGCAATCAAGAGAGAAAGAAACAAAAGAAACAGAGTAACCAAGAAACGAAACCCGCAAGAGAGGGGGCCCACACTGAAATGGACTCCTACTCCAAAGCTGTGAAAGGGGTGGCAAGGAACTTATTTGTCTCAGACATGCCAACCATATTGGGAACACCACCTACAAATTCAAATCCCTTCGAAATTCTCCAAGACGAAAGCGAAATTAATGAACCGCCAAACCCAACATCGAAGGATCAAACCCAGCCACAACAAAGAGAGGAAACACCAACAACCTCTACCGAAATCGAAAATGAGAAACAGTCCAAAAAACAAAAACGCCAAAAGAAAAACAAACAATCCAATGGTGAAAATGAGAATAAAGAGAATGATAACAGGCAAAAACAGGGCAAAAATCAAGGGCCACCGAAGAACACCATAAGTGAACAAACGCTAACCAACCCAGTCGGATGCCACGCGCAAACTGAGTCTACGCAACGACCCAAGACGACAAATGAACAACCCCATGATGAGTATGAAACAGAGGGGATGGAAGCAATGGAGATACAATGGGAACTCACCCCTCCCAGACAAAACCGACGAAACCCAAAACGAAAAGTAATGATATCACCCAATAACAATGAGACAAAGAAAGCAACGCCACCTAAAGAAAACGAAACTGACTTCTCCAGTCTCCCCCACACATCTAAAGACGAAACCACAGAATCCTCCGCCATACCTGATGATGATGCCATCTCAGACACCCCTCTAACAGCCCTATTCCGGCAACGATTCACAGAAAGCCAAAGTATACTACAGGAGACAACTCACGAAGACTCCCCACTAGATTTATCCCCGACCCACAACTAACTCCAAACTAAACTAACCAACCTACTACAGATACCATATGCGTGTCCAATTAAATTCTTTAAACTCATACAAAAATGACAGATACTCCCAGTATTAAACTAGCGTCCCTCAATACAAAGGGACTCTCACCAGAAAAAGCCCTGAAACTCACAACACTTATCACGGATTTCGACATTGTCGCTATACAAGAACTACATATCCCCCCAAAAGACTCCTTCAACATAATTGAAGACAAACTTGATGCCCTATTTGTTGCCGAACTTCACCCCTCTGAGACATACTCAGGGGTAGGTCTAATAATAATTAACAAAACATTACAAAACAACTGGAAACTATACAAAACTCCTGAAAACCTCAAAGGAAGATTACTTCACATAGAAGTCAATAAGACCCACATCTGTAATATCTATGCCCCAGCGCAATACCAGTACCAACCAAAATACTATAAAGACCTTAGCAACTACATATCTAACTTTCACCATGAAGATCTAATCCTCTGCGGAGATTTTAATGCCTGTCTCAAAGCAATCGATAGATCCAGCCTGAAAGAATACTCTAGAAAGGCTTCAACTCTGAAAGCCTTGATTGACAACCATAGCCTACTAGATGCATACAGACTCTTGAAACCCCATACAATAATATACACCTATCAACAATTTAACACCAACAAAAAATCCAGAATAGACCACTTCTATGTACTAAATAAAAACCGTACCAACATTATCAGTTGTGATATTATAGAAAAGCGAATAATGGACCAAGAAAAGCAAATAACGGACCACAACTTAATAACCCTAGAATACAAAACTTCAACACCCACAAAATGGGGCAAAGGCTATTGGAAACTAAACTGCAGCCTACTAACTAACTCTCAAAGAACTAAATATTGAAATAATAAACGAACTTGACAACTTTGAATTCCAAGGTTTACAATCATGGGACAACCTGAAAATTAACATCCGAAATATATGCCAAAAGTATGCTAGGATCCAAAGCAGACATAACCAAATGATAGAAGCTGAATGTACACGAATTTTAGAAACAGAAAATATCTCCGATGAACAAAAGAAAAAAAACTGAGAAAGTTCTAACCCAATTACAGCGATACAAAACAAATGGGGCAAAACTTAGATCTGGCCTACACCATGATATTTACAATATAGGTCAACAAATCTACAGGAGAGAGGAATGTAGGAAAGGGAATGAGAAAACACTAACCAGACTCAAAAAAGGGAACACACTAATTGAAAACAAAACTGAAATCCTCACCTACATCAAAGATTTTTACAATCAATTATACCAAAGCAAACGAATTCCTCCTGAAACAATACACGCGTTCCTAGATAAGGTAACCCTCCCTACGATTACAAACAAGGACAAAGAACTATGCGACTGTGACATACAGACCCAAGAAATCACGAAAGCCATTAATAAACTGAACAAAGGTAAAACACCAGGACTAGACGACCTCACTGCTGACTTTTACACACACTTCAGCGCCCAATTAGTCCCTAAATTACAAAAACTATACCAACATATACTAGACACAGGAATAATGACAAAAACAATGCGTACGGGAATAATCACATTACTATATAAAAATAAAGGCGAAGCCACTGACCTCAAAAACTGGAGACCGATTTCCCTACTAAACATTGACTACAAAATACTAAGCAGTATTCTAGCAGCTAGACTCTCTACAACCTTCGAAAGAATTATACAGAAAAACCAGTCATGCGGCGAAAAAAACAGACATATCTCGGATAATATATTATCCATTAAAACTATCATAGATTACATGGAAAACAACCAACAACATGGAGCGCTCATAACATTCGACCAGGAAAAAGCGTTCGACAAGATTGAGATCAACTTCATAATAGAAACTCTCAAGAGAAATGGCTTTGGCCCCACCTTTACAAAATGGATTGGAATATTATATAACCAAATTCAATCGAAAATCCAAGTTAACGGCAAGCAAACAACCCCCTTTGCCATCACCAGATCGGTAAGACAGGGATGCCCAATTTCTATGCTACTTTATGTTGTAGGAATTGAAACACTAAATAGAACTATACAAGCTAATGATCATATAATAGGAGTTAAAATACCGAATTTGCGTGACCCAATCAAAACCTTTCTACATGCTGACGACGTATCACACCTTATAACATCAGAAAACTCCTACCACACCTTACTCAACCAATACAAACTCTTCAGCGATGCCTCTGGGTCAAACTTAAACCCAGACAAAACTGAAGTCCTACTAATAGGCAACTGGAAAAACAACAAATATTTGTCATTCCCAAAACACCAAATTAAGCACAGAGTAAAAGTACTCGGTATTTTCTTAGGAAAAAACAATACGCAATGGAACCTCAAACAAATCTTAGAAAAAATAACATACCACAAACAAATCTGGAACTCCAGAAACTTCCACTTTATGGAACAAATTCATATAGCCAAAACATACTTATTTAACAACATCTGGTATGAATTTAACATCATTGATTTCAACCTAAACCAAATGCAACAAATAGAAACCCCAATCTATAATTGTATCTGGGAAAAATTTCCTAAACTACGAAAAGCAACATTACAACATGCCAAATATGAAGGAGGAATGAACCTTCCAAACCTACCACTCAAACAAGAAACCAACCATATTTGTAGAATAAACTCTCTAAATACAACAATAGCACACCCATGGCAAGCCATTTATATCTACTGGTTCGGTCTCTCAATACCATTCAATAAAGCCATATACCATAACAACAGCATGACCAAAATACTAACTCCCCCACGAACCGTATAGAGACATACAAAAACAATAAAAAACTACAAAAATACCGCAAAAGTCTGGCAACAGACCAAAGCTGATGAAATATACAAAACTATCAAACAATTTAAACTCCCAAAACACATTGTAGAATTAAGAAAGCCCTACTTAAATTGGGATCAAATTTGGAAAAATTGGTCACACACTCCATGGGGAAAATCTAACTCAATGTACCATTACCTACATGACATATGGTGGACAGGTGAAGTAGCCTATAAAAGGAAAATACTACAAAAATACCTAAATGCCCTATGTGCAAACAATCCTCTGATAGTAAACAACACCTAATATTAGAGTGCGAGACATTCCAAACACAAAGGGACATTATTATAAAAGAAAAAAAAAACCAACAAAAGAATACGAACACAACCAAAATTGATACAAATTTACTACTGTACACCCACAACATTGAAAATAAGAAACTCTATACCTCCTTAATAACATATATAACCAATATAATGCAAACAAGGTACAGACACTCCGACTCAATAGAAACTTAAGACCAATCTACTAATATAAACCAAATAATCACAAATAATCGAATAAAGACAGCGTCCGGAACTACTCCTGGGAATCCTAACTGCAAGAAGGTGCTAACCCAAGCACCGCACAAACAATAAAAACCAATCCCTAAATTACGGGGGAGCCTAGGAAAAGTATACCCAGCATAACGGGCAATGATGCTGTGGCCAACTAATAAAAGATACTTTTTCGAATGAGGGTCACAAAAGACCCGCCTGAACTAAATATACCCCCCCCATACAACTTACACCAACACATCCCCCAACTTAATGACATTGACTAATTACCAAGTCCCCCCCAAATGGAACAATACAAATAAAAACCAACTAAATCAAACATACAAACAATACACAACGACGCCAGCCCCTCATTAACCAGATAAGAGACAATAATTTAACCTAATCTACAATCAAACACAGTCAACCCCACATACTCCAAAATATTCTCCCCAACAAAACAAACCGACATACATCCAAAACACAAATTGACACATAAATAATGACAGAGACACTAGCCTCTCATCACCACTAACAAAAAATTAACAATAATGACCATAACAAAAAAAGGGTGAGAGAAAAGATGAGTGGAAAATGATACAACCCCCCCCCCCCCCGTACTACCGTACATACCAAATCTCAAAAAGGGTCTATAGACCCATACGAACTACCCCATACACTGAATAATAGCCCGCAAAAGGGCTATTCAAAATTATATCTATAACTCCATGAAACGACAATACAACCACGATTCCCCTAAGAAACTAACAAAAACACAACACACCTCACTAGGAAAAAAGCCTCAATGCCACAGCATTTAAAACCAGAGATAGACACATACACCACATAAATTATCTAAATAAATCACACACCCCTTTTTCGAAGTAAAAGAACCCATTTTTGGCATAACCGTATCTTAAACAAAAAAAAAACCAAAACGATTCAAAAACAAACACCCAAAGAGTAGATAAGAATCCAACTCAGAATGTGACCTAGATAGTGCTGTCCATACCACAAAATCCTCATAACACACCAACTAAAAACACAATACACTCACATATATGGACAAATGGCTCTGGCAAAGCCAACTGGGAAATAATAACATAAACTACTCAATAACAAAAAGGAGCAGAAATTAGTTCCTAGGGAGAAGAGTATGATCCTAAGTTTAAGGAACTAGATTGAAAGGAAATCATTACTCTCTATAGCACGAATAGAGACTTTGAAAGTACCATCAACCTAACTTCCTTTATGGGTAAAGTAACTATGACAATTTGATAAACAAAGCAAAGATAAACCGTCATCTAAATTCTGTAAAAAAAAAAAATTTAACACAACTATACAACACCATTAGCCGCAAACACGGGTGGACAGGGTACCACTGCACCTCATAATACATTTTCGCAATCGACGGTGTTCCTCCTAGATTCAAACCAGCCAAATGCTGGGGAGAATCATGAGGATCAACAGCGTATAGAATAAAATTCTACATAACGCCTTCTATGGTTATTCTTCAATAATAAATAACATTACAATACCACTAAGGTTCCCTGTGAAGCTAAATAATACATTTTTCAATATAATCTAAATCCCTGACCAGGCAAATAATATTTACCCATTTCTTTATTGCTTTTTATTCGATGTCTGGAAACGTTTGCTAAAACATATTGGTTAAAAATTGTTACGACTACGATTCTACCTTTCACTCTATTTATTTAAACGTTTTCTTAAAAGTAGACTTTAAAACATTTTAGCGTCAACCGCTAATTTTAACTTTTTATCTTAGGCCTCAAACCCACTTCTTGGCCACATTCTTTTTATTATGAAAACCCAAATCACCTGGTTTTCAAATTAAGTCTTATTACCGTTTAGCCACACACACACACACACACACACACACACACACTTATCTTTTAATATAAATCAATCTTGCTCCGGAATCCAAATAAAGAAGGTTAAACGCTTTCGTCAGCACACCACAACACCCCGTTATCGTAATTTAACTCATTTTTTGGACTGATCATATAAAGAAAAGAAAATTTCTTGACTTGTCAAAACTAAGGGAAATAACTTTACAGAAACACTACCTCAGCGTATGTTTCTTCAGAAACTTAATTTCCAACTAGCACCTTTCTGTTGCTGCATCTATAAATTTTGTCGGCAAACAAAACGGTCACACGCTTTACCGGACATTTGGAACTTTTACCAGAAAAGATAAAAAATGTATACATTTTCAGTTTTCCCGGGTACAATTTAGGAATTAAGAAATATGAGCCTTATTCGCTAAGAGCTTTATAAATTTCACACTTCACACATGCATACACACACACGCACACGCACACGCACACAGAGCTGTAAAATAAAGCTGAAATTGGAGAATGTTTGCGTTTTCTTTATGTCGATGTCTATATTTGAGAGAGAGAGAGAGAGAGAGAGAGAGAGAGAGAGAGAGAGAGAGAGAAACAGTAGGAGAATATGCTGTTTTCTGCATATGGGTATATAATTAGGCATTACTGTGTTGACAATATATATATATATATATATATATATATATATATATATATATATATATATATATATATATATACATACATATTATGACATATGTCATAATATGCGTATACCTACTTTTAAACAACTGTTAGTGCACTTCGTAAACTGTTTTCAAAATTGGGCTACAAGACATAGCCATACCTATGGTCTATTTCATTCTCAAATGATCGGTCGATTAAGCAGTAGGGATATAATTATGCATTTGTTCGACATATGTTGACAGGTCAGTTCTTTTCATTGTTAAAAGTCAAACCATTATTGCAGTCAGTTAGGTTCGGCAATACAATCTAAACAGTCATCGATGTTCTTTCAGACGTATAATTTACACAACAAAAGAGGTGACACGTGACCATACCCACATTCAAGTTGACATCAGGAACATCTTAAGAAATGTCAGACAAATTAAGCACTTTCAATCCATGAAGGGGCAAGTCAAGAGAATAATAATGTTGCTTGAATAATACAATTACTAAAGACTGACACTCAATGCCTGTTTCGTTGTAAAATGAGAGAGAGAGAGAGAGAGAGAGAGAGAGAGAGAGAGAGAGAGAGAGAGAGAGAGAGTGAGAGAGAGAGAGAGAGAGAGTGTGAGGGGGGAGGGAGGGAGGGATGGAGAGAGAGATTAAGATTTTTAACGTAGCTTTTAACAATTTTTTAGTCATATCACTACGATATATGCAGTGAGATAGCTTATAGTGATGTTTAGCACATGGTCATCATGCCGCACACATTCAGATTATCTTGACACCGTGGCGGACGCTTTATCCACCAGAGAGAGAGAGAGAGAGAGAGAGAGAGAGAGAGAGAGAGAGAGAGAGAGAGGGAATAACCGGTTCCTCCCATAAGTACATATCTCGTACTTAACATTAACCATAACGTCCTTGTATCGTACAATATTTGGATTTAGAGAAGATGAAACATAAAGAAAATGACAAGATCTTGTGTCTAAAGTAATTATACTGGTTTATAACGGCTTTTATATATTAACATTAGACTATAAAAGGAACTGAAATGACTTTAATTATATAAGAAAATAATGCAATGTAAGTATTTTTAGGAACGCATATTTGCTCGAAAATACTTAATACAAAGCTAAGAGAAGAGCAAAGAAGATTCAAGTTAGTGAATACATCGATGGTAGGACGAACAATGCCTTCAGTTTTAAAGTTGATTCATGTGGCATCATTACCACCGATGAGACGACGTGCTAAATGTATATTTGATGACATTATATGATTAGTTTAAGAATCTGATATTGTATTACGCCACTTAAAATGGTGAAAAGATATGGTAATACATTATATTTATCAAAAGCAATTTGTTTTTGTTTAAAAGTTTGGTTTGACCTTACAATCTATTAAATTGGTGAACATTCAATCCTTAGTAATGCGTAGCCTATATTTGGAAAACAATTTCTACAAAGTGCTTATGTTTCTTTCTAACATTTGTATGTGTGATTAGGATTTGTAACGTAGCTTTTAAAACAAATTCAGTCATATCGCTACGATGTCTGCAGTGAGCCTGTTTATGGTGATGTCTAGCGCTTGGACATCATGTCACATACATGTAGAGTGATGTTCCACCCAGTCAATATGATCCTGACACCAAGCCGACCAGTCCTAATATTAACCTCTTAATGCTGAACGACAAGCGAGGCAGCTGTTAGTACCATCTGTGTAAGTTTTTATTATGACTAGACCGTGGATCGAACCCACGACCTCTCGCTTGCGCGTTGGACGCTCTAGCCATAAGGCCACCGGAGCAATATTTTTAACTTTATGTAAATAAAGATATTTGCATATAGTAAAATATAAGATAACAATATGAACATTATTAAACAATATGAAGTAAGTAAAACATTCATTATTGTCTTTTTTCTTTCTTTGACGCTATTGTGAAGAATCCATTATCTAATATTTTTTTAAGACAGAGTAAAACTGTCAAGAGGGTCTTGATTGTGTCTCTGTTACTGGTCGACATTGCTATCTATTCAAACTATTATAGATTTGAACGTGACGCAAAAGGACGGTAAATTGGGTCGATAAGTCACAAACACATTATTTCTCTTATTTATAGACACATTCTTGATTCTCCATTTTTAACTTTATGTTTGGTTATAGGAGAATACTAAACTTATCAAACGTTGAACACTTTCTACATACAATATGACAGCAGGTTATCAAATTTATACTTCTGAAGTTAGATATGGTATTTCGCACATCTTAAATGATGCAAATTCCTCTAACCTTTTACAGTTCGGTGAGATCATTGTTGTACATAGATTAATGTTGAAACATTCTCCAATTTACGGCTTAGCTCTGTCCTTTTGTTTCAATATCGATTTCAAGTCTAGTTATACAAGTTTGGTTCCTTGGTGTTGACTGTAGTAAGACACCGTAGGCCCGATTTACAATATGATGGGGCGATGCATAATGGTCCGGCCTGTGTCTCCGTGAACTGCTGGCGGTCTCTCGGTAGAGGGGAATGAGAATCCCAAATGAAACATTAGTATTGATTGTTACAGTAGAATATGGTGTTTATGTGTTCGTTAGATACGATTTATTATGATATTCCATTCTTGTTCACTGAACGATGAGATATTCTAATTTCAATTTCTTTTAGAGATATCTTACATCAAAATAATGAAAACACCAAATGAAGATTTTGTTTCGTGATTAGGCTCGAATAAGAAGCAACATAGAAAGAAGTGAAAACTAACAAGCTTGTAAAAATTTAACAAACAATTTATTGAGTGCAAATATTTTAATAAAAGAAAATAAATAAACTTACAGTTTTAGAGAATCAAGTCCAAAAATAAATCCAAAAAGAATTCACAATATAATCCACTAGTGGAATTGCAAAAGTCCTGATAATAAAATGTCCTAATAGTTCCAGGTTCGAATCTTGACGAAGTAATCCAAAATGGCAGACGATGTCACTTGATGCAGTTCTAATTTTATGAAAATTCAATAAACATGAATATTTTCCAGATTAATTCACACAACAAGTCCTCTGAATCCAAAACAAATTGAAATAATTTACCAGTACAAGGTAATAACACAATAAATTCCTCTTGAATCCAAAAGAATTGAAATAATTTCCAATATAACTCGCAAACACAACTAGTAATTTAAAAGCCCAGAGATTCTACTACTCTGTTTGCTACAAAACACAACCTATATACTGATTTTCACGTAAACAAAAAGGGGTCACGTGATATTCTGGAAGGTCACAGAACGAACCAATGCTCAAAACATCACCTACACAGTATGATCTAGAAAGATGTCCTTGGAATCAACCAATCATTTTAAAGGCGTATTTACCAGCTTAGAAGCAAGGCCAGAAAATGAGGCCAACACCTGTTATTTACTAGTAAAGTAAAGGTCATATAGATTTTCTAGAAGAATCCCCCAATTAATGAATTTTAAATCCAAAATGTTAAATTTGAATCTGACAAAAATAAATAAATTATTTTAAATCAAATATACGGAACAATTTGGTGCAAGTAAAACTCTCTCTCTCTCTCTCACACACACACACACACACACACACACACACACACACACACACACACAGAGAGAGAGAGAGAGAGAGAGAGTAATAAACAGCCATGTGAAATCAATACTATTAATAAGTGACAATTATCCATATATTTTATACTCGAACTGTTGTAGAAGAACTTGCACACAATACACGTTTATAAAATGAGATTATTGACAACCGACATAGATGCATGATAACTGTCTGAAAAATTACAATTAATTTACGACGATACGAAGAATCGCAACCAGTTTTATGACACTAGTTAATCTCCAAAATACACTGTATTTGCTTTATTGCAACTAAATACAAATATACCCGGGTAGTTCAATATGAAGTAGCAGTAAACGATCAGACGTTTTTGTTGGTTAAGGTATACATGTAATTCCTTCATTACCGATACAGTCATAAAGAAATCATGCATATGTATCACATAATTGTGTGATAACGTAGTATTTAAAGCTCGAAATAAATATGTATTACGTAAACACATTATTAAATGTCTACTATAATTTGAAATATTAGTATAGCATTTAAAAGGATATTAACATATGCACAAATTTAATGAAAACAAATCAATAGATTACATTGAAAAAAATGTAGAAATCAATATGTTTGTTAGAAATTCAACTACAATATATCCCTTTCTTTAGTCTGGTTCATTATGACTTTGTTAGACACTGCTTCCATTGTATTTTTATTAGTGCTATACGAGAACACCAAAATGACATGTGCATGATCACGTACACATACATTTTAAAACAGTTACCAATAATGAATTGTCATTTGCTTTGCCTTTGACTGCACCTAATTTCCACAATCGTAACTTAGCAAAAAATGTATTTTTTGCTTCGTACATATCAACAAGTATCTCTCCCATCGCATGGTTTTAAATGCAACGTAGAGGCCTATGATACATATATACACAATTCACACTCGCAAGGTGACATCGAGAAAAAGCATATAAAGTTTGCAACACTAGCATTGCTTCTAAACACAAAATACAATCTTAGTTTTCTTGCTGTAATGGATAGATAAATAAATGAACATTAGTTAAAATTTTAGTTAAAAGAGAGTCTGGTAAAACAAAACGAAATGATTAAACAAGGAAAAACATGAAAGGTTTACTGACACAAATATAGGAAATAAATGCAGCAAACAAAACAGTGGATTTAGGAGGAAAGTTAAGTTTATATTGCACTTATCCAGTATATGAAAGAAGACGAGACCTGGTATAGAAGGAAAAGAGCTGTAGCAAATATGTAATACTGGATGAAGTATACTAATGTTGAGTGCATACAATGTCTTTGACAGATAGTACAGTATTACCTGTTGACGTTGTCGCCGTTTTCTTTTGTAAAACAAATGCTGACAACTGGAGAAGTCATTATTCACAGTGATCGAAATTCTGTAAAATGTAAGCGCAGATAGCAAATGTCACTATCAGATCAGTATATCGCACATTTAAGAATACAACTGCAGCCAATTTCAAATAAGATCTTATTGATATATTTTAAATTAAAAATAAAAAACTCTATCACTTTAGATGTCTAATGCAAAATATAGTGTTGATAACTTATACCACCGTGCTGGAATTTTATTTTTAAAATATTTCTTACAGTCTGATCTTGCTTTTCAGTTACAACAGTGTTGTACCGTCCAAATGTACTAGGCGGTTGCTGAAATTGAATGTGGCATTATTGATGTCGGAATTGCGAAGGGTTATCTAACTAGAAATGGAATTGGTCCAGACAATAATTAGAATTTAATTCTACTTACATTCTTAAGATGGATACAAATTGTAGGACAACATATTGTATTTTAAAGCGTAAATAGTTTATGAGAGATTTATATGAAATTAAAATACCTTTTAAATGTCCTGCAAGGTAAAGAGGTCTGCAATAGCTGAAGAACTAGTATGATCCATGTTTCAGACTTTTGTAGAATGGCAACATCAACTCTATCTCAAAGCTTATTTGCCTGTTTCAAGTTGAAATTGTCTAGAAAAATAGACTAATATGTTATGCTTGCCGCATAAATGTAAGACTTGATCCGCTAAAACTTTATTAAATACATTATAACCTCATAGTTGGGAGTACATATTATGGTTTTTGATTAATCCAGCTTGTAGTTGTAACTGTATGAGTATCTGCAATACATTGTAAATGGCGGTATTTAGCCGTCTTCATGGTCTCGAAAGTTCTTTGGCTGCTTTAGTAATGAGTATATCCTCAGAGTTGGTATTTGGAATTTTAAAACTTGTATATGACTGCAATAGTTTCCAAAACACACACATATGTTATGTAAATTTGTGTAGTGACTTATCATAACCTTCTTCACATTTCGTGCTATAAGAAGGAATTACTCATACGTTAAGGAATGTCAATGTCCATGGTGAGAAAGAAAGATAGACAGAGACAGACGGAGAGAGAGAGAGAGAGAGAGAGAGAGTAAGCTCATTAAAAGCGGTGTCACTACGATGATGAGACACAGCTACGTCTAGAGAATGAGTTACGGGATCTGAAATAAGAGAATCGAGTATATCTAGCTTCCGAATGAAGGACTTTTAATTTAAATAATTAATATACATATATTACTACATTCTAGAGATACATCTATGAAGCTCTATATGTAAAATACATGAATATGCGTTTAAAATCACACTTTTCTTTGAAGCTTGCCAACTTCATGCCTTTGTATAATTTCTGTATTTTAAAATATCATACAAATAGTTAAATCTCGATTAATTTTACGATAGCCAAAGAGTAAAGAATGTAATAACTGCAATTAATGCATCAATAAATTTGAAGAAATTTATTTTACTCATTTTAAAATATAATATTGATTTGGAATATGTTACTAGATATTATTTTTTTTGTTACTTAAATACTACTTTATTTCAACATTGAATCTAAACATGAAATTGGTAGCGAAATCGACTTTTACAATACAAATTACCATAAATATAATTCAATATAAATTCTTTAAAACAATTATACATTCCATTACAGTATAAAATCATATAGAAGAATTCGGTAAACAATGTTGAAAACAAAGAAATTAACCGCTAAAATCTCAAACATTAAAATGTGCCTATTCTGTAAAGAAGTTTACGAACATTGACAATTCTTACCTGTAATAAAAGAGGTGATTCTTTCTAGCTTCAGAATGAAGAAACTGACAGTGCTTGATCTGCACAACTTGTTAGGTGTAATCTTGGCGCAACCACACAACCAAATATGGTTACCCCTGATATAAAAGTGTATAATTGATCCCAGACAGAAAGATGCCCTCATCTCCTTTACAAAAAATCTCCTGCATTAATAGTCTACTCGCTAAATTGAAATTCTACGAATCGATAGTCTGTAACCTATTTGGCTTGCTGAGAGTATTTTTCCTGCTGACTTTGGGTGCAACTTTATTTAAATAGTCTATTGTTGTGATATATAAAAAATGAAATTGGTCTTATTATATTTCAGTAGCATATTACTTCAATATGAATTAGTGAAACATTTACTTTTATACAATTTAGAGAAAATGTCAATCTTATATCTTTATCTAAACATTCTGTCCTAAGAGATCAAATGTTATTTCTTTCGGGTATTTGATTGTATAGAAACAAATGGTAGTGGTCTTGAGTTCATTGTTCCTATTAAGTTATATTAATGTTATATTTTATATTTGTGGAGATGAATGGTATGTTGATGGTTTATGCAAAATTAAATTATTAGATTATGAGGCTGATCCAGAAAATTAATTGTTTAAAACTCTCATATATGGTAGACTTTTGCAAAAAGCAAACACAATATATAATACTAACTTACTGTTCATTCTTATCAATGTTTAGAGGGGCTGTACTGTATGATGGTAATTTGAAAAATGATCAAAAAGCCATAAGTTACCCTAGACAGCACAAATCACTCTAATATTACTTTTCTGCAGCTCTATAGCGCCATCGACAACTTTGTAGTATCTCGGCTGATGTATAAAAAAGAAACACTTAATAGAAACAAATCAAACGTCTGGACATTAATTTGTATTACATCCACTTTTAATCTTTACTAATAAATTTCAAAATAACATGATCTTAGAAATGAATGAAATTCCAGATAATACACATTTTGGAGATTATTTCTAAATTTTCTTTCCATGTTTGTATGTTTGGTTTTATACTAATATTCTACTATCATTGAACATTAATTGAGTTCTTTCTTAATATCTGTTTACTCTCTGAAATCTGAACACCACATCGACATTTGAAGTGGGTGAGTGTTGATGTTGTGTGTTCTTCAAAATATATATGTGTGAGCAAGAATAATAAAGATTACTTATTCATAGGGAATTACTCAGGAACAGAGGTACACAAGCGTAAATGTTATTCGATATCTCAAACTTTACTCGCGATCATTCCATGAGTTACCCTTCGTTTGTCTCCGAATAAAACACATAATTATAGGAATATTAAATGCAGCTCGCAAACTAATATAAAACAAGTAAATTTAGCAAAACATAGAAATGGTGCATATCCTAATACAGTGCACCAATAAATTCTCTTTTTGTATTATACATGATTCATTTACTTCATATCCCGGACATACTATTCGGCATTACTCGAATATATTAAATCTGCAAAGCCACACATATTTTACAATTACCAAATTAGCTGTTACTTTTAGGAGAGAAAAATGTGAGTAAAACAAAGTTATTTATGTGGCCTAATATAAAACAAAATGAATTTACTTGGAAATTTCTTTAAATTGCATACCGATTGAAAGCTCTGAAGTAAATTTAAAACCGGTAATACTGAGCACCTCAGTACGCATATGCATCCATTCATGTATCAATCATTATGTTACAAAACAAAATGCAATACTTTAGAGAGGCTCGTGAGTAACCGCTATAAATGATTAACCAAACAGAAACAGAAAATATTGACCAAACTGACCCATAGAGAAAATCCAAATCACCGGATTATATTTGTACAAGAATGCAAGAAAAAGAATACATGTGTGTTGTCCACAACGTTCAAGCTGTCTCAAGTTTTCATACGATTAAAATGTACACGTGTACATTTTATTTTGCTCTACATCCAGACATGGTGTAAATTCACAATCTGCAAGATATGCATTAATCCATATATATAAAACAAGCACCTGTATAAATGTACATGTGTTTTGAACATGTGCCTACGAGCGGAGAAGATTGTTTTAGTAGTGATGGTTGCAAACCACGCATAAGTCTGCTCTACAAATATTTGAAAATAATATATTATGATTGTATCGATAGGCTACTGCATTTGTACGGGAAAATATGAACGAGTGTTTCGGATAAGTGCGTGTGATCAAAACGAGTGTTGATAACTAACTTGAAGAAACAGCAGTGTTATGCTACATGTTTGCATATACTAGATTGCTCTTGATCCTGCGTTCTCTATTTACAGTAACAATCTGTTTCTAATTATCCAAGTATGGTCATGCTTTTCGTTCAAGTGATATAATGTGGTGTAATTGATTTTCTTTAATAGATATACAATTCCTTAAAGTAATTCAGTTTAAAATTTCACAAAACAGTTTAATGGATTATACGCATAGAATCTATTCGATCATGTGAAAACGTGGCCAGAACTACTTATTGATCATCAATGGTATTTTTGAAGGAAGATGTTTTGATGAAATGTCATTATATTGTTTATTTAGATGCGCAAGTTAAAATAGCCATAAACAAACGAAACTATTAGAACATAGCTGGATCAATTGCCTTGCACAGCAAAACGCACGTTAGGCGGATAACGATGCAGATAAGGGCAACATACATTGTGTTTTAAACATTTTTCAAAGTTCACGGAGCTGCTTATTTTAAGATAGCAAGCTTACAACAAGCATGGAAACGAATATTATACAACTTTTAATAATACCTTACAGGTTGAAAAGTGAAATTAAATTTGATTTCAATGACTATGCGTTTTCTTATCGAATAACATAAAGATGAACATTTCTAGCCTCGCGGGATAATAGAACAATTTACACCAACCGAGTGTCTTTTTTAAGGTTTAAGTTAGACCCTACCATTATAAAGAGGCTACAAACATTTTCTCCAAAATACTGAACAAAAGTTTCGAAATTGCAGAGGAGAGAAAGGGAGGCAAAATAGGAAACAATTTAGATGAATGTGATGGCTACAGTCTGTCACGTGTACTATCCGAGTCTCGGACGATCAAAGGACACAAGACTGTCACAAAGTTGTGGAACAAATACACGAAGTGTACGTGTAGAAAATAACTGAGTTAGAAGCAATACAAATCAGGACTGATGAAATACAGCAGACAATGCCTGACAAAAACATAATCAAGCAGTAATTTTTATTGATCTTAATGCTGTGAATTCTGCCTCTGGAAAACATACCTTCCCTGCAGCGTTTTCTCTTTAGAAAACAGTCTTAGAAAAAGAAGAATATATATATATATATATATATATATATATATATATATACCTTTCAAATTGGTGCTATGGAGGTGAGGGAGGCGGTTATGGGGGTCGCACTAGCGAAACGAGGAAGGCAACCGTTTTAAAAAGCTTTTACATTTTCGTAATTTTCGAAGTGTTTCAAATCGTTTAAAATATATGAAATATTTCAGATGTATGTAAACTAAATTTGATGTTTTTGATTGTTTATTAAAATCGACATATAATATACTAGTTCATAATATTTAAATACGTAAATATCTTCTTGTCAGGTTATATGAATGCTTATATCTGTGGTATCATCAGTCAATGTAATAAAAAAAGTATTACATCATGGTATAAGTCTTATGTGTGCATTTTTAACAAATAAGCAAAATTACTGTGTTCTCACAAAATGTATTTGTTAAAACAACAACCTCATATATTTGTATCCCATCTAAAATTATGCGCAGACTATTTAGTATCAGTCGACCATTATAGTACGAAGTACTATGATTATACCACCGTATACCTCGTTTACATTACAGTGTGCTGTGTCTACACTAAGATGTGATATACTTACTAATAAGTGTTATGTCTAAATGACAATTTACTGTGCCAAACTACGACGTGCTGCGATGTATCTGATATTGGGTTTCCAGGCATTGAAAAAGCCACAATCAGACGTGGTAGTTTATTTGAGATGTGTAAGCACGACATCTTCCATATTTCGACTAATTCTAAATGTTTCTTACCAATGTAAGGTACGTTGTTATTACATCCACATTTATAACTATCATACCGTCTTGTCCGTCTTATGTTGCAAGTAAAGTATAGTGAAGCTATGTAAACTGTACAAATATTAAATGGTCAGATAATGTTGAACTGTTAATTGTATCACTATATGTGTGTCAAAATAAACATGTGTGTACTAGTATGTTTTAGCAGCATCGTTTAATTAATGTGTACTTAATGTTTAATAATGTGTAATTAATGTGTTATTTATGTGTTCAGATACAGTGACTGCCAATTCATGAATTATTATAAAAGCACGACAATATGTTACTATTTGTCAATGGAAATTAACCATAATTGATTTTGTTTAATTTCCGAATACATTGTCTGTCACTTTTCGGTCGAAGCCAGCCTCATCACATTTCCTAAGTAGATATCGAACCGACCCTTTTTCTTTTCCTGCGTTATGACGTTTCCATGCAGTTAGCATTTTATAGTACTGTCTCACTATATGCGTGTCTCCTTTAGTTTGCTCTATCTCATTAATTTGTTCATCAGAAACACCTAATAATTTTGCCAGAAGCCACCATTCTTTGTCAAGCTTATTTAGTTGTCTTGACAGAGCGAACAATTCGTCATCCGAAGGGGCTCTTGTATTATCTGAAACAAAATCAGACGAAAGAGAAGTATATTTGCAACTGGTTTTATAAGACGTTTCTTGATTGATACAAGTATCGTATTACTACCATATATTTTATGCTCTGTATTAACCATCCATCAATAATCCGCACCACACATTTTCAAATATATCTACAGAACACTCTAAATTTTGAAATGTCATGGCAACATCAGTTACTATACAGTTTTCTCTTTGAGCTGTAATGTCTAGATCAGTAAGAGTATTTAATCGAAGATTCGGACTTGTAAAGTATGTATAGTAGATGATAAATGTGTTTGAATAACAAACAAAACTATCGTTCGTCAAGTGTAGTTATTAGAACATATATAAATGCTTAACGGTGACTTTAAAACTGATTTACCATTCTTCTGTGGTCATTGGTGTAGACTCAAATTAAGTTGTCATGATTGTTATTGACAAAATGATGAATCTAATTGAGTATATAATCCTCGCTTGTCTTATTTTCTAAACTTACCACAATTTTCTCATTCTTTGATTCCAGTTTCTACATTATTTCGTCGCTAAGCACGCTAAGTGTATAATGTGCTGGCCTTGACATGTTTTGTTCTAGTTAGCATGGCAACATATCAATATATTGGCAGATACGAATGTCAGTACAGTATTAATAATGGTCAATATCGTGTCAACAACGCAAAGTATTGGTAAGACAGCATATCCGTACAGCAATGTTTTGGTCGCAATGTAAACTGAAGAGCTATGCCATTATTTCTAACTTAAAAATACATTTGTATTTATAACAAATGATGAGACCATGCTTTAAAATGGTATAGTCATAAAAGCTAACACTGCGTTCGTCTCTCGTGCGTATATTAATTAATCATGTGTAAGACAATTTAATGGTTATGACAGCAGTTCATACTTATCATTCTTGCACCATTAATTGCGGGAATGCAATTTCAGGTGTTTTACGCCTCCACTTTTACTCACAGTCCTAAAGTTTTCATTTGCCAACCAATGCCAGAAAAATTAAAATGCTCCGTGAGACTCACTTAAAGCGCTAAATTTCTCATTGGCTAATCTTTGTCAGAACAGTAGCGCTGCCTCATGATATTTATTTTCATTTTCAGAAAGACGCAACACATAATCTTAACTAACTTAGCAGATACACATAATAATTCCACCATTAATTGCGTAAATGCAAGTTCAGGTGTTTGACGCCTCCCTTTTGACTCACAGTGCTAAAGTTATCATTGGCCAATATATGCCAGAAAACTTCACTTGCTTTGTGAGACTCATTTAAAGCGCAAGATTTCTAATTGGTCAATCTTTGTCATAACAGTGTTACTGCTTCATTATACTTTTTTTCATTATCAGAAAACTTTACTTAAGGTGGTGAAACCATCAATGACGTTGTATACATATTTACATACATTTACATGTGTATTTACATATTTACAGGTATTTACATATATATATATATATATATATATATATATATATATATATATATATATATATATATATATATATATATATATATATATACAAGTATTTACATACATACATATTTAAACACTGTTTATCTTAATGGGTATAAATTGTTTAACTTCTGCCTGATCACGATGAATTATTGCGGCGTGTCTTCACTTGATTTTGATTTTATGCTTTTGCATCATCAACGTTATCGCACCAAGACATTATTTGCTAGCATCAACCTGTTGTGGTTGTGACCATCGTGGACCATCTTGTGATCCGGGTCCTCATTGATAAATATGGTAAACGCAGATGTTAAGTCAGTCGTTGTTGTTTTTGTTGATAATGGTTCTTCTTCTTTATATCTACTTTCAACGTCAACGATAGTCAACGCGTATTTGTATGTGCGCGATTGGCGTCTAACAGTTTTAATATTATCATGTGGTAAAAATAATATATCTGTCTGAAGAACTTAATTGTGAGACTGACATTCAAATGTGCGTACTGATTCTTGTGTGTGTGGTACTGGTAAATAAATTTGCCATATTGTATGTCGTGTTCACCAATTTCAGCAACAACACGTGCAACACCTGTTGACCAACACGTTTAATAAATGCTGCTTTACCCTATTAATAATAATAAGTTGATTAATGACATGCCCCTAGCACTATTTTACCTTTCATCGCAAATCGTATTAAAAACTATTAGCGAGTGATTCTCGCAGTTGCTTGTTTTTTGTACCGACGTTTACGTATGTATCAACTTAACATCTGAAATATGTTGTTGTTGTAAATCTGGTAGTTTCCCAGTGAAGTAGCGATATATGCAACCTTGAAGAAATCAGTCAGGTGAGAGACACATTAGGACATCACATTGCACACAATTACCTCCAAGTGCACTTTGCTATTTCTCGTCGTTATTGTTTTTATTGCACTTGTGTAAGTGGGTGCTCTGTATCTAACACAATATAAAATCATATAATTATTATCTATTCCTTCAATATGAATGTCATTGATTTATCAGTGCCACGAAAGCATGAACAAATCAAGCATCATACAGATCTACCAAATTCTATCAGAGCAATTATGATAGGACCATCTTGTTCTGGTAAGACGTAATTGTCATTTAACCTGATAAGGAGATGGCTTAAGTGGGATAAGTTGTATCTAGTGGCATAATTTGTAGATGATCAGAGATGCTACGAAATGCTTTAAGATTTTAATGCAAATGTCAAGTTTTTGGACGAGGATGACAGTGATAATCTTGATTTTAGCACCGACGTCAGCGATGCGCCATCCGTAGATGATCTTGATGGTAGCATTAACAATCTCGTATAATACGATGATGTGATGCTAGACAAACAATCAAGCCCAGCACGGATATTTTCCCGATGCAGACACAAAAACACCCATATTATATATGTTACTCAGAGACATACACAAATCTCTAAAGTGATCAGATATAACTGCAGTCTTCTGGCTGTCTTTAATGGTAATGATATCCCACACACTAGCTAATAACCATGAAACATCCAAAAACACCCATATAATGTACGTTACTCAGCGATATACACAAAAACCTAAAGTAATCAGAGATAACTGCAATCTTCCGGTTGTCTTGGATACCCACACACTACGAAACATCCACCAGACTTGGTGTTTACTTGATCCTCGGTCGCGATATCAAATAGGCCTCGATAAATATTTCGGTTGAGACACCTGGTTCTTTTACACACATTGCAGCAGAGATGGTGACTCCCTACGTAGATATATTAGGTACACAACAATAACCCGGTTAGAAGTCTCAATGATGTTTGTATTGTTTCACCCTCAATGGGAAGCTTTATGTCGGTCTGGAATTATGGTATGTTTATCCTCGCTAGTGCTGAGCACGTCAAATGAACACCATAAGCAACATTAATGCAGACACTTTTATTTCGGTAGAAGGAAGTTTCAAGGTTTTTTGTATACCCGACATAAACAAATTGAAGTTCAATATAAAGATTTATTTAGAAAAATAATATATTCGAATAATTTCATTGTAGATGTGGATCTGTCGAAAGTTGTATCAAGAAAAAACGTTGAATTGTTTCAATCCCAAGTGTTAATCTAACTTTAATTATTTCTTGTATGGCCGCACAACACCTCGTATGAAATAAACATTACTGTATTGAAAGGCAATAAGATGTATTTAAGCGCATATGTTAATATCACTTCCATGGTTAATGATCAGCTGAAAACAACAGCTTTCCCTATTTTTCCATATGAATTGCCATCGGCTACGCAACGATTTGTTCTAGAAGTTAGCACTGTCACTGTTTTCGTTTATTTAGTTACGTATTTATTTATTGATCGCGTCCATCACATTTATTTTGTCATTATTTTCTCAACTTATCTCACAATGTCTGTCAATGTTTGCGATGATTTCTCATTTTAACTTGATTCGTTTCTTTATCCCCATCTTTCACAGACTCTCACGTTTTTAATACTCCTGCTTTACATGCGTTGGTTCAATGCTAAGGTTTAAGTAGTGTTTCTATACTTTGACTATTAACACATTTAGTCTCTGCTCATTAAAATGTATTAACATCCGCCATATATTCATATATATGTACAAGTATAATCTCCGAAACGTAGAAGAACAATATAAGCCATTGGTGGCTTTCGTTTTAGTTATTAACCTTCTGTATTATCCCTCTTGTGCCTCCTTCTTCGAATTTATTAAATATGTATAAACTTATACGTGTTATTTATATCAACAATGCTTCCGAGCTGCATTCCACACATTTCACAAGGTTAGTGTATGATGACACATTCATGTTTGAGCATATTTTGTTTAAAGTGGATTGCTGCCTTTTATTGAGATTTATGCTACAGATAGATTGTAATAGTTAATAGGTACCAGTTGCAAAGCGACACTAATTTCATTGTATGTATGCTGCATATAATACGTCATTTACAGTTGAAATAAAACTTTGGTTTTATTGGGTTATGTTTATATGAAAACTGACTATTTCTTTGAATTAAAGAAGCAACCTTTGTGACAAAAATGTGTAATGTTTCTCAATATTTTCCAAAGTTTAATTTGAATACCATTACAACGTATATTTAAAGCTCAGGCGATGCTAGTGTGTGTGCCTGCTCATTCGGGAGTGGTAGTTTTCGCTGTTTGTTAGGTTTTCATTTAGATATTATGTCAATGTAATTCGTTGAACTTAACAAGTAAAATTTCAATATCACACCAGCAAAATGTGTGCATCCCCTGAATATAAAACTACATACCAGCTTTCAATGTCGTCTGATTTTTCAATTGAGTTTCCAGGTCTTGAGTACTTTTATCCTGTGCCTGAATGCTCATTTCCAAAAAGTCACTGCTCAAAGCATCTTCCCCCTCGTCACGCAAACTGGAACATGATCAAAATAGTATTAATAAACGGTTCCATCTTATCAGCAGACAGGTCTGATGATTTAGGGAGAACACTAGTGAAAATGTATAGAACTGATGAGGCCGGAAATACCTGTTTTGGTGTGAGTGCATTTATGGAGTCAATCTTGTTTAGATATCGTTGGTGCACATCAAGCTTGAAAATAACAGCTTTGTCTTCAGTAGACTCCATTTGTTTTTCTGTTTCTTTTTGGTATACAATGTACATACCTATTAACTGATAATGATACTGAAACGTAATGCACGGTTTGATTAATGAAAATGTTTCCCAAGGCAATCAGTTAAGATAGTATACCCTATGATATAGACAATTGTATCATGTCTAACCAACACATACTTGCACAAGGATATAGAATATGATCCCATATTTTAATTCATTTCAGCAAAGAAGTAAAATCTAACTGTATTTGAATTACTTTTATTTCAACAGCTGCGTATTTAAACATCCTCTGAGAATAACCTTGAGTATTCTGATTGATATAGAAAACATGTTGTCTTCCATTCAATTGAAGATGGAAAAGTAGTTCTGGTACATTGTAATACTAAAAACGGTAGATGTGTACCTTTTTTTTTTTTGGGGTACTTCATTTTTTCTAATTTGATCCTTTCGTATGCCTTGTTTATAAGAACTGGAACACGTTCCTTCATTGGCGTAGTTGTCTGAGGAAACATCATCTTCATCTCGTTTAGCTACAAGTAAAAATCATTCTATGTTTTGATATATATATATATATATATATATATATATATATATACATTACGGGACAAGGGTTGCGTTTATCAGTATTGTGAAGTCCATAGTTAGAAATAAAGAAAAAGCCGTAGCCCTCGTGTGTGATGAGACGCAGTGACAAACCCATATTTGTGGGTGTTTTATTGATTGATTTCGCGTCTACCAACAAAGAAAAACATGCACAGGAAACTTTCCTTTTTAAGTTATTGCCGCACGTTTCAATAGTCGGTTGTGGTAATATTCATAAATATGGAATATGCACAGCACACGTATATTGCGAGATTTGTTCAAAGCGACATCAGTGGTTCAAACGTCTCACTTCAGAAGTAACGCAGCAGCACGGATGCCTAGTCTAAGACAAATTAAAGAAGCGGAGACATTGGAATAATAATCTGGGCTCATGAACGCTAATGCAATCGATAAACCCGAAGTCCACACAACCTAACAGCCTAGTCTGCGCCTTTTAACATATATATGTACATTGAGCCTAATTGCTGATTCATATAAAGACATTAAAGACGTTTCTCTATTCAAAACCGTGACCTCCCGCAGATAATCTGACCACTTTGGCTGAATAAGCGGTTCATGATAGGATGGAATATGATTTTATTGCACATAAAAATATTTAAGCGATGAGATGAATCATCCAGATAAATAATAATAAACCACATCATGACGAGAAGTATATATTTTAGCATGGTTTTCCTGCTGGATTTGTTTACGAAATAAAACAACAGAATTAATAGTTAATAGGACAGCTTTGTTGACTGCTTTAAGCTCATTGACTAGCCAAGTTAACAGCGGGCTAAAAGTTGATATCATTTCCTCTTCACTGAGACAGTGCAATATTGTTCCTACTTGAATCCGAGTACTTGTGGATATTGATTTACCCATATGAATACGCAGATTATTTTGAATAGTTTTACGAAACAACCACTAAACCAATCGAATTGTTTTCTTCAAGCTTATGCGATCAAATTGCACAAATTTATGACCAGTATGTTGCTTAAATATTTTAACCTTCAAAAAGCTTGTGACGTTTTATAAGGCCTTTTGGAATGCATGCATACATATAATTACAGATTTCCTATATTAGCCTATGATGCATTATTTTAAGGTTCACCTGTTTATTTCTTTAAACTTGTCAGGGTTAAACAAGTACAGATAATAACATAGTTTGCATATATCAGAATAATTGTTCATTGTCCTGAAAAGTTATTATTGCTGATGACCTTATATGAGTCAGTTTCCATTTAAATGTGTATATGTGCGAACGAACACAGCATATAAGTATAAACAAAAAAAGGCGTTTTTGTTCCGTTGATAAATCTCGTTGCTAGTAAACAGATCGAATCGCTACGTAAACTGTATGTGGATAAAATATGTGCAGACCAGGAAAAGGTTTTATAAATTCAGAATAATCTAGCATAACCATAAAAAGTTATTGATGATGACCTATTGTGAATATTTAAAAGTAAAATGATCATTCTAATAAAAACTCAAAACAAATTTTTAGTATCCATGTTGAGTAGTGACGCTAATATTTTACATCCTTTACACCAAGCATTATCACCGGCATAACATCTTTGGTTTCCCAAAAGTAAATTCAAACGTATGAGAATACCCTATACATCAACTGACTGACCGTCGAATAAGAGAAGCTTGTTGATTTAAATGTGAGGTCTATTCATTCAAACAATGCGATAATTAAACGAAGGTATGAAACGAAATAAGTTTGTTGTGTTATGTAATTTGAATGGATTGAAACTGTGCAAAGATTTATTTAGATAGATCCGAAAATTACAAGAATTTTTTTTTACCTGAGTCATACCATAGCGAACACTACATCAATACAAACATTGTCAGTCTTTTAATTGCATATATTTGACACTAACAATATATTACATTTTGTATATATATATATATATATATATATATATATATATATATATATATATATATATATATATGCTATTTAACGTTAAATCATCTTTTTGAAACATATGTTGTTTTATTCCTTTTAAGGGAAGGCTATTATTTACATTTCGCTTCATTTGGTATTTCAATATAGTCTCCAAAACAATTTATACTGTATTTTCCCCTACTAAAAGTCACAACCATAAACATTATCTGGATCAGTTTATTTGATTTGTTTACACAGTATAAATATTATTTAACCTCAGTCTACTAATGGCCAGTAAAAATATTTATAAAAGTTAAGTTTAAAAATAATATCACAAATCGAATCACGTACAGTGCAGCCGTGAAATAAAACAATAACTTGCCTGCAAGTGTCATTAAATGGTTGTATAATTGACTGTGAAATAATTAATTGTACACTCTGTGAACATATACTATTCAGCTTAGAATATAGCATACGACATTCTATCATTTTTTGGGTTTTGCCAAACAGCTGTTACAATTAAAAGGAGCAGATGAATTATGATACGTACTAGGCAAGATAATTGAGTATTCAGAACTTGGTCTGTCAGTTTCTGCAAATTACAGACTGATCTCTCTTTGGCTTAGATACAGTAATAAACAGGGTCGATGAAACCGGGGTTGTTTTAAGAATTAAAAAAAATAACTTCAGATTTCATAAACACCGAATGGTATCGTTTAATCTCTAATGATTGAAACTTGAAGACAGAGAAGAAGGGTTGGTTTAATTGCATTACCTTATTATGGCAATCATTGCACACGCACATTTTTGGTATGAAAGTTGTCGGATATGAAATATATATATATATATATATATATATATATATATATATATATATATATATATATATATATATATATATATATATATATATATATATATATTGATCCCGTATTACCAAAATGTCTTTTCAAAGCAATATTGCAATTCACGTAAATTGTAGCCAACTCATTGTTAACAAGTTACATTTTAAATTTCTGTCCGCAGTCCCTAACATTCTCCATAAGACGAACGTAACTTAGAAAATCATTAGTTTCACTCGTTTCTTTCGATACGAGAAAGAATTCACAAAGATGAGAAAAAGCATATAATAAACATTTCGTCCATGTCAAATATTTCCTGTTACCTAAACATTGACGTGGTATTTAAAGTATTGGATCCTAGATTTGATTAAGGTTAAGAAAGGCTACAGAGAAAAAAGAAAAGTAAACCCCGCATACGTCCAATATTTTATATCGTAAAGAGGTTTGTCTAAACCTGTAGGCATCGTTCTTGCTACCACAATGTGGTGTCTGCGCAACGTTTGCTTTGTAGAAACATGATCCGAAATTTACCCAAATGGATTTTGAGGACGTTTATGCACACAGTTACATATGCATGTATGCGAGTATTTACTTTTGTAAGCGGAAAGTTCCTGATGAATATTAGGTGGATGTATGCGTGTATTTATTTTTGTTAGAGGAAAGTTCCTGATGAATATTAGGTGGACGTATCCGTGTATTTACTTTTGTTAGTGGAAAGTTCCTGATGAATATTAGGTGAGACTTTTCTTATTTTAAAGGAGAACGCTAACGATTATTCTTTGACTAACTTTGGCGTATTAAAAATAACTTTCCTTTTCTCAGGATGTTTATGCATGCCAGAAAGAGGGATATGGCACTTTCAACATCCCCAGTTATATGTAATTAGTATGCATACTTGTAATGTACGTATTTAAAACTTCCAAAGCGTGATGGTTGTATATGATCTGAATTAACTAACACCAGTGCAATAACGTTTCAACTTATCCATTATAAAACCACCAATAATATTTTGGTCGCGACACACATAAATAACACCCGAGTTCACCCGCATTGAATGTGGGTAAAATATAGCACTGGTGATAATTATAAACCTGTATCAAATACGATGAAAGAACGAGATTCAACTTAGAAAGAAAGATAACATAGACACTAAGTAAACGAGAGAGAGAGAGAGAGAGAGAGAGAGAGAGAGAGAGAGAGAGAGAGAGATTCCTTTATCTGACATAAGTATTCGAAAACGTGATAACTTGATCTTCCGGTAGATGCATTAGCCTTAAAATAATGTGTGACTTCGTATAAAGAGGCGGAATCAAGATGTTTAAGCATTGTCATAGACCGAACCGTAGAAATGTATGCAATTAATTGGTCAGCGGTGAAACAGATGAAAATAACATTAATAAACAAAATTAGCTGGCGATGAAATTATGCTAATTTCTATTAAACAGATTATATATGTGCTATCTTACGAAATAAGTTCGTTAAAAAGATCGTCAGCAATACAAAGTAGCAATTGATAAGATTATAGATATATTCTGACAATGATTTTGACTAACCCTTTGATTTCTGTCATTTGCTACATTATGGGACCTAGATGCCTTCTTAAAATGAATCGCATGCAATGAAGCAAATCCAAAGAAAAACAAATCTTCATAAAAACACGAATGAACAAGCTTTAGCGTGTGAAACGAGGAGATTGAGCGAGCGCATTCGATTCAGCTAGCGCCGTGACGTATATAGAAACTAACGCCGATGAGAAAGAAACAAAAACACAAGTGACCGCCTATAGATGAATTAATGCTCTGTTTGGCCATAACAGCAGGATTTTGAAAACTGGATTATGTATTGATGATGGTGTAAGGCGTGTGAGCCACTACCCAGTTGTCACAGAGCAGTAAGATGTGAGGAATAATTTTAGGATCTGCAAACGTGGAGATCAATCCCATAATGTAATCGTTTACAGGGCTGATCAGGACGATGCTTCTGAATCAGGATAAGTTCCTGTTGTAGAGCACGTGATGGATATATCAATTCAGAAGTGTGCGGACATTAACATATAGATCTATATAGAATGTTCAACAAATCTGAGCAATGTCAAACCCCCAACAAATAGAGCCGAAAAGATGGTGATGGCTTAGAACTTTATAAAAGAAAATATGTACAATAGAAGCAGGAGTAGGTGAAGAAAACATATGAACGTACAAAATTAAAACAAAATGATGAAACGTGATGTTCTTGTCAAAATAACAAGAAACAAAATAAAGTCTTCTAACGAAGAAAAGAAACAGCAACCTATCTGAATAAACGACGCGTCGAATCTTTGTATATCAATATGTTGTTTTCATTATTTATTTGTTTTTTATGCAAACTCCATTTACCAGAGCAGAAGACATTGCATTTGATTTGTCCCCTTCATCGCCAATGTGCTATATACCTTGTGGAGTGGAGTATTTTTAGTTAACCTCGCGATTTTTTATATTCTTTAGAGAGCAAAACTCTAAGGAGACAATATTTATATCTCGCTTACTCTCTATATCTCTCTCTCTCTCTCTCATATATATATATATATATATATATATATATATATATATATATATATATATATATATATATATATATATATATATATATATATATATATATATATATATATATATACACACACAACGCTGTATTTCTGCACATACCGGCATTCGTTTCACCATTGATAAGTATTATATCAGGGACCAATAATTAAATATTCCAATGCAGGGTTCTGAGACTTGTTTTGATTTGACATTTTCATCTGTAAATATACCTTTCTGAGATTTATTGCAAACTAACACCCTGTATATCCATTTTATTATTCGAAGACAACATATCTTGACATCAAGTACAATTAATATTTTTCAGCCACTCCCCAAAATATTACACTGGTCTGTACATAATAACAGTTGAAATTAGTGTGTAAATGTTAATTTGTTGTAGAAGCCAAAATTTAGAAATGTAAAGTGGGTGATTAGGATTATAGTATAGCTAATACTCCATTGTGATGATAGCTTGTTAATAAGAACTGTTTTCACTTACCAATACAATTCAATAGTTATGGCATTGATATAGAACCAAAGACATTTTTTTCCTGGGACGCCAAGATTCTAGGAAGATGTCAATCAAAGAGGACAAGTATATAAAAAGTACATTTACTCAACAAGCGATGAAATATTTAGTTGACTTGAGAAATTACGTAACCCTCAAATAGAAAACAAATTTTCTTCTAAATCTCTAATGACGATTTTCATATTTGTCTCTATATCATAGCAGGATGTGTATCGTGAATCGTATCGATATGAGGCACATGTGTAAGTATTACAGTGGGTTACCCTGACGTCAAGAGAAAATCCAATCAAAAAGGGCTTAGGCTACTCTGGCGTCAGCCAGGTGGGTCTATCTAACGTCAACAGGTGGGCCTGTCTGGCGTCAAGGGACATTTAACATGGTGGGCCTATCTAGATTCCATGGTATTTAACATGGGGAATATTATTTGGGACTATCTAGTGACAAGGGAAATGGAGGCAACGAAAGCAAATATCTTTTCGAGGAATATGAGTGGCCCTGAATACAATCCACGCAATCTCCTATCAAAACAGAAGGGAAGGAAAATAAAATCACACAATCTCCTATCCACACAGAAGGAAAGGAAATCAAAACAAGGATAATTAAGAACACATACATTATATGTGAAATATGTTCGTTGTTCCACACAGAAAGAGTCAGCGACTCTACAGTTTATTATTCATTAAATATTCTTGAACAAAATCCCATGTGCATGTCCAGGCATTACGTCCTTTTCATTGTCGATTTTTTTCTCTGGATGTACATATATGTAACAGTCGGAAACAATACCACAGCGATCACTCGGGATGTTTTTCTGAAATTTTTTTTATTTTTATTTATTAAGGTCGTGTCTTACAAACCTTGTCTTGCCAGAACAAGAGAAAAAAACACATCAAATGAAACAGTTACAAGTTTAGTAAAGTACACATTATTACAGCTGCCAGCTTTTCATTAAACATACCAACATATAAGTTTGTTCTCGTTACGGTTTAATTAAATGGCATAGTTATGATAATGGTGCAAACGTTTATAAAGTTGTGGTTTTGGATTTTAAAGTTAGCCATAAGCAGGGTTAGACAGTGGAAGATCACTCGCTTCATTCTTGAAATAGTCTTGTATTTGCTTCCTTTTTGAAAAAACGGTAGATCTCATGCTTAAAACAATTTCCGTGACACATTGCAGTGCCAAAAATAAATATAAAGTTTGTCAACTCAAGATTTTATTTCATCAAACGATTTACTGATTTACTACTTGTAGGGGTGTAGTGTTTGAAAAATAAATTACATGACAAACGGAAATTATGGTTCCTACTGATTAAAATTTTGGAGAGGTTTCTTCAAACGAGAACATCTACCATTACGATTTCAATCAAACGTATTACGACGGAGAGAGAGAGAGAGAGAGAGAGAGAGAGAGAGAGAGAGAGAGAGAGAGAGAGAGAGAGAGAGAGAGAGAGAATATTTACATAAAAAAACAATGTGACCGGCAAAATGCAAAGATATGCGGCAAGCATGATTAGAATAAACACAACGACACCTAACTGTAGTAACAAAGAGATGTTTTTTCTTCAGGTCCGTGTAAATTAGAGTTTCAATGCTCTATCAAGACAAACATGGTATCCTTTTGTGAGCGTAAAATTAAAATACTGAAGAAACTTAAACGCTTTGCTATAGACTATAGTATAAGTCATTTCAGCAACAAACTAAACAACATAAATACCGTTACAGCAATAAAAAGCCCGAAAGCGTCTATTAAAAAAGAAACGCGTTTTAAAAAATAATTAAAGATTAGCAATGGCTAAGCAATAAAACCGAATTTAAGAAAGGCAATGACATTTGTATAGGCCTCTCACTTTGATACTGTATGCGGATGTAATCTGCCATGTCATAACAGTTTGAAAAAGGTATACGCAAAGAGAAAACTCAGTTCAATGTAATTTTTTCAGATTTGTTCCTTCTTTTCATTTTTGGGAATACACCTAAACACTATTCAAGGGTGGAACAGAGAATATACATGTATCAAAAAACAAAAAATAAAAAATTTACAAAACAAAGAATTTACTAACCACACACGGGGAAGCAGCCAAAACAAACCATACAATATCCACACACGGGGAAGTAGCCGAAACAAAACGGTTTAGTGTTGGAAAAGGTTGGATAGTTTGAAGTGAGGGATAGAAAGAAGTGAAAGAGCATCTATATTTTTAAAATAAATGTAAAACAAAGGACAGACACATTGGTTTCAAAAGACATTTTTTATTCAAATAACAAACAACTAACAAAACACATTTTTTCAACTAAAAAACATTTGTACATTATTAAAATACATTATTTTTGACATGGTTGACAACGTTGTGAATTAATTGAGATTTACACTGTTGGAAGTAAATGGGCCATTCATGTACATTACGTTTCCTAGCTAAAGTCAACAGATAGCCATAATGGACACAAAACCATCGATCTAAATAAATCACTAAATGGTCTAAAGAATATTCAAGACTGCGATGATTAAAAACCAAATAGACACAATATTGTCCCCACACCATTAAATATGTGCCTTGTAATTTCACATTAATGAATCGTGTCGTCTGGGCATTTCTTCTCATAAAGTCAATGATATCGTCTTCCAAAGTGGGCAATCCATACGAATCAAAATACTCCACACATCCCTCTTGAGGAAAGTAGACAGAAATCCAGTGAGTTCATGGAAGATGAATGTCGTCTGCGTTGATGAAATAAGCTTGATTCTCTTGAGGTTTGCGATGAGGTAGTTTATATTTAGCACACACGACAGGATTCCAAGAAGCAGTGTACGAACTGCGGTTCAAAAGATAATAAAGTTCCCAAGTATCCATTTTTTGTCGCCTTCTTTTTTGTTTCCAAAGGTGATGATAGGTCATCAATTCAATCCAGACTTTTTGCTTGAAAAGGTCTGTCAAGTAACTGTTTTTTTGCTTCGTCTCCTTACTCTGTGCCAAGAGAGCTTCGATGTGATCAATCTCTTGAGCAAACAATTGAGGAGAGGAATGATCACATAAGTCCTTATACCACTGATGTATCGCGGCTTCTTCCGAGATGAGACTCCAAGCTTCGTTCAGATAATCGTCCAGTTTTTCTTTTTGATTCATCATCATACATTTATCGTGTTGAATTTGACTGGGATGATCGTTTTGACATCCATAACAGTCTGTCTTGATCACGTCCTTCATTTTATTTTCCAAGTGTTTGGCAAAACAGGTGATTGTTGTTCCTGTTCTGGCCATCTGTACTGCATTATCACTACTTCTTCTTTTTTTGTCTTGGGGGTTTGCCCCATGTATGTAACCTCCCATTCCATTTCCATCGATTTTCCACTGTTCAAAGAAGGACAAGGGTGTTCCATAGTTTCTAATATTGTAAATGGCTTCTCTCAAACTGTTGATTTATATAGTATTATCGAATTCAGCATACAGAATGACATTCACCGTTTCGGCAAGAGCTTCTGCAAACTGAAGTTCCACAAGCAGGGGCCCAGATTTTATAGGGTGTAAATGTCCCTCGTCGCTGCCTTGGTCTTGAGTGTAATCAAAAGCCCACAGAGTGTAACCTCCTGCATAGTCGTCGTAGGAAATACCGTGACTGGTTTTGGTTCCTAACTGTCCTGTGCCTGCTTACAGCGACAAGTACGACCTCCAGTAATTCTTCTGGGCAAAGTCGGGTTCGAAGGGTCGGGCATACAAAGTTTTGCCATCGCGATTGACTTCGATTTTGGATACTTTGTAGTGCTTAAACTGGAAAGGATTTTCATTGTGGACACCGTTGAGGGCTGCATTGCTCACGATACCAATGAATAAACGTTTGGGTAACTGTCCTTGGAAGAGATGATCTTCGATCTTAGATCGGAGTCCAGTGGCAATGGTGAAAGGTTTTACTTCCACGCGTCATATCGGATACTTAGCTATCGTTCTGCTCAAAGGGTGACTGATATCATTTCCCACTTTAGGTAACACTTCCATACAGCAAATAATGAGGATGTACAAATTCGCGGTGAACATGATAGGTATTTCCACCTTCCCCGTCAGCGATTATGGCATAATCCACTTTGAAAGGAATGACATCCAGTAACGGCACACAGGTGTGTCTCACGACGTTGTTCTCCACCACATCGGAGTACACAAAAATCAAGTTGATTCCTTGCTTCATTTCTACAGGGAATCGAAACTATTTCGCAAACTCCAAGTTAGTGGTTATGGCTGGTATTTCTTTGTTCTTGACCAACCTGAAGTCTCCACCCAAAATATCATACAATTCAGGACAAATGGTAATGGCCATAATTTTATCCTCTGAAAATTTAACCATTAGTCGACGAGCCACTTGATGGAACTCAAAGTTAACACTTTGTTGGCTTTGTCCATGGCTTTACCAAACACAGTATTGAACCTGGTTGCAATCGTATTCACTAAATGTTGACCACAAAAATAATAACCTGCAGGAGAGGTTAACATATACGTGGACCGTTTAGTTTTGGGGTCTTATGTTTACATCGGGTGACTGGCAGTGATGCGTACGTCTAAGATTTGTTGCAATTGGACGTCATTCTCTTCTACTGAAAAAATATTTTGATTTTGAATTAGGACAATGACTGACGTTGGACTCAAGGCTCCCAATATTTTTACATTTTTCCGTTGTAAGAGTGTTTCAGAGAAGGATTGGGAAGATGATAACCGAAGCAACTGCTGAGTAAAATGGTCCACAATTGTTTGCCTCCTTGTTGCAAACTCAAATTAGCAATGGCTGCATCGATGACACAATACACCACAAAGATTTTACAGAAAAAGACGATTTGCGTTTTAGGTACACGTTCTCCTACCACACCCACAAGGGTTGCTTTAATACATCTTGCAGAGAAAAACTGGCTGAAGGAGTAGTTACTGTAGTAGTTGAAGCTGTATTGAAGGGCATGATGGTCACTTCTTTTTATAATCGATGACTTGCGAAGCGTGAATCCAAGAATCAAAACTAGTAGGATATCATTTCCAACGTACTTTGACTTCTTTGACACGACGTTTTCCTGCTTTACGGGTTCTTCGTTCGCGTATGCTTTCAATGTCGTACACGTCGACTTCCTGTTTGGTGACACATTGTAACTCAGGCAAGTGAAACGTTCCTTTTAATACTTCTCCGTTCATGTCTTCCAATTTATAGTCGGTTGGATGACGATCACGCACTCGTACTGTAACACGAAATAATTTGATGGTCCTGTTGGGTAAGTAACCTTTGTCGAAAGTGCGTTTGGTTTTGCCAATGCGAACCCAATCTCCAGTGGTTAACACTCCACCTTTCTTGGGACAGCCATCGTCCGGGACGTACCAAACAGACGCTCACAAACAGTCACTTCGTTGTCGGGTGTCAAATCTTGTGAGGCACGTCCAATGCTTCTATGGTAAGATTAGTTGTAGGCTTGGACTAAGTGCGGTAAGACGTCAATGTACTTGAGGGTGTCTTGATGCATACAATATTTCCGCATGCGTTCTTTCAAGGTACGTTGAAAACGTTCCACGATGCAGGCTTTGGTTTCAGTATTTTCGGTAGCTAAAACATGAATGTCACGTTTATTTAATTTTTGTTGCAAAGATTGGTTCAGAAATTCGGTGTTTTTGTCGGTTTGCCATAGAAGAGGGAGACGAACACTTTGTTTCACCACCAGTTGCAAAGCTCGTACTAACTCTCCGCTCGATTTGGAAGTCAATGGTACGACCCAGGCAAATTTAAAAAGACGTCGATGACACAAACAAATATTTGTAGCCATGATTGTAGGTGGCTAAACGAGAGACATCGGCTAAATCGGCTTGCCATTGATGATCGATGCCTTCCACTTGAGTGCGACTTCTGTGAAATTTTCGTCGAATGGGTTTGTGTAAAGTGTACGTAGCTTGTTCTTGTAATCATCGTTGTACTTCAGGTAAACGGAGCTTTTTCAGGCGAGTTTTAGCAGCAAGATACAGTTTCTGATCGCCTCCGTAACCTGCAGGATGGGCTGGATAGTAGTAATTGCTGGCTAACACCTCCATGGTTTAGTTAATAAGTCACCCACTCTTCAATGATACTGCTTTGGTTGGGGCGAGATGGGGGTTGTTTGGAAATGGTGTTACGTGTCCGATGTGCCACAAGAGTAAACGTCGAGGATACTGGTGGTGGTGGTGGTGGTGCTGGAGGTAATCGGATAGCTTTGGTATTCCTTTCTCTTCTCACTTCTCGTTTTCTTTCTTTCTTTTTCACTTATGTCGAAGGATGAGTAGCCATCATCTTTGTAACCCAAGTTTTGAGTTCTTCTCGTTGGGCAGTGGGGGAAGGGGTCAACAAGGAGGCTGCAAGTTTACTCGGAATGGGAGTGCAGTGGGTGTTTGAAAGATATCATGGGTCTCTTCTTCGTTGGGTAATTGTGGGTTACGTCTGTCTAGTCCGCTGTAGATAATGATAACGACGGCTATGCATTAGAGCCTTAAAATCGGTCAGAGTGGGTAGAGCTGTTTGTTCCACAGCTTTCCGATAAAAGAGTTGCAGTCGTTTCAAGGGTTGACCGTACTTTTGCGATTTTTTCGGTTTCGGACAAATCGTTGCGATACATCAAGTATTGCAATTCGTGTTGTAATTGGGACATCTCGGGCTTCGTTGTTCTTGCCAACGATGGTATTCCATCCATCGTTTGTAAGAGACCAAAGTCAGTTTTCGTCCTTCCGTTGGCATCCAAAGATTATGTCTGAGATCGTTGTTCTCCATCGGTCACTTTTATCTTCTGGAAGGATCATACATATTTATATCCATCCCTTGGGCCATCCCTTGTGTCACCTTTTGTATGAAACCTGGTATTAAATCTGTCAACAAAGGAGCAAGAAAGGGTAAAAATCCTCTGCATTGCACCAACATCTTTTTCTTTTGATGGATGGGTATTTTCCTTTGGACCATTTGACGAGGAACGTGTCGATGTTTGGCCAAGCATTTATTCTGGTGTAGAGACAAAGGTATCGTGCTTTTTAAGACATTCAAACAACATTCGCACACGGTATCGATGACATCTTTGGAGGCAGTTTTAATGATTTGTTTTCGCATAGTCGGAGAGACTTTGGACAGGACGGACATGTCTCCGTGTTTGCCTAAACGAAGAGGTAATCCTTTCCATTTCTTTCCTTTGTGGGGTGAATAAGAATTTTTATGCGGGGTGACATCTTTCCTTGCTCGTTCACTAATAACATTGATGTCAATGACTTGGTACACACTCTCTTTTATCTTCTTTTTGGAACTAGCGCTTCGTCAAAAAGGTAAAGACGGGTTTCCCAAAATCGCCAAAGTGACCTCCACTTTGGTGAATCCTCTTTTTCTTTAAACGACTGCGTCTTTTTAGGGGATGACGTCATTGTTTGGCTAAGAGTTTTGTAGGATGACGAGATTGTCATTTTCCTTTTCGTTTTTGGACAGCAGAACGCCGATGGTTGTGGTGTGCACGTTTTTGAGCAGACATCATTGAGCTTTCAGAAGTAGCACAGAAAATACTGATTCACGTCGTTGTCCTCAAGTCATTTTTATACAGGAATTCGACGTCACGTATTATCTTTCCGTCGTATCAACTTCTTGACAGGTAACACCCGTTGTGAAGGGGTTCATGACGGACTATATTGGGACAGTTCTTGTTTGGACAAATCCTGTAAACTCTTTAACATGCCAGATTTTTCTTGAACATTGACTTTGGGGGCAGATGCTTTGTGAGCAGCTACTACTGTCGCTAATGAGGAAGAAGGTGTCACGGGTGGAGGAGATGTTTTCTGAGACGCAGATTTCCAATGTTTCATCAAATTAGAAAGAACGTTTGTAAAATTGGATTTGGCTGGTATCAGCAGCAATGGAGAAGTGGAAGAACCTGAGGCTACTGGAAATTCGGTCACTGGTGCTGCAGGTCGTGGTTTACGAATGTAAGGCTGCGTCCTGGCCGAAGTGCCTCTTTTGCGGGTGACAGCTCTTTTCTGTGGATTTTTTTCTTCTGTGTTTTGATCTTGACACCATTGTTCTTTTTCTTAGCGGTTCGTTTGGCTTTTTCCTTGGGATGATCTTTGGGAGCATTGGGATCCCATTTAAGAACGGAACGAATGATGACACTTCCTAGAAAACCGCTACCTCCAGGTTTCAAAAATGATTTGCTTTTTGGTTTGAGTGTCGATGCGAGGATCGGCCAGTTGCTTCAAGGCTACTTTGTTTCTGTCAAATAAGCGTTTGACTTGATGTGAAATGTGAATGATGCCTTGCAGTAATTAACGTGCTGTCACGGTAAACCATCGGAAGACTTCTTTGAGACTGGCTTCTAAGACGTGGGCACGTAATTGTGGATTTGTTCGCGACTGATACCGTACAAGGCACGAATCAATTTGATGGGAAGATGAGACTGAAGAGACGTCATGTTGACGATGTATGAGACAAGGTCAAAGTGACCAAGGTTTTCATAGATTTTTTAGTCGTTGTTATTGTTATGTTGACGACGAGGACGTGAACGCGACAGGTCCACCGTCTTGGCATCAGTCGTGAAACAAATCGGTACGAAATATTCGGGAGTGGTGGGTTTTAAATCCACGAGTAAATAGGCGTGTGGGATTTGAGTGGCATCATCGTACGCATGAGTCAGCCAAGGTGTTCCTAACTGTTTGGCTAAGACTTGCACTTGCGATTTATCTCTAGGACTTTTAAACAAGACCACGTAATGAGCATTGAGACTAATGGCACGATGGGCTTTACTTTGTTGAAACAAATTTTGTGTAATGTAAATGACACTGGCATTACTATGATGCCCTTTACGCGTAAAATACAGTTTAATTTCTTCTTCTTCTTCTCCTAAAAAGTCGCCAAAAATGACCAAATGAGTTTGACTAGGGTCAAACACGATCCCATCGTCTTCGCTAGGAATGTCTTCCAGAAACACAATGGAATCACCTTGACTTTCGGAGGCTGTATGCCGATTGCCAATCTTTGTAACACCACACGATGCTTTTAGGTGAACGATCGATCAATTGATGATTATCTTCGATCAAACGTTTAACAAACTCGGTTTTGCCTGAACCACTCGGTTCAGCAATTAAAATGTTAAGAGGATGACGAAGATACAAGGCCTCCCAACTAGCATGATCTAAGTGTTCGTCGATGACTTTGAATGTCGAGGAGGAAGGAGTATAAATAGCAGAGGTAGCCATAGTAATGTAGGGTATGACACAATTGACACAAAAACAGACAAGAAAAGTGTTTTTTATACTTTTTTCAGGACACGTTTATTTCATATTTGTCTTAAATTGCAACAACACGTTAGACAAAAATACATAAAAGCCAAATGGATACGTACAGGAATAAAATACACATGGTAACGATCAAAGTGGTATATAAACAAGTCTCTGTACAACATCGTTTGGGTAACCAAGGTGTCCTAGAGGTAATGTGTACTTTTCTTATAGTCTCTAGATTGGGTACAGTCACATAGGTATCCTCTCGGAATGGTATTTTAGGGAATGTCCATGACAGTCCTATCTTGAAAAGAGTGATTGTGTTCGGTGACAGATTCTTCTTCTTCTGGCACTGTCGCTAACACAGCTTTGAAGTGACTTTTTGGACTCGACGATGGATTTTACGATCACAACGCTTGAGCATAATTGGATGCTTCTTTTGTTCATGCCTCAAAACCCCAATGTTTCTTGTCACGTACATCGGTCCAATGAGGATGTAAATCACAAGCTACACACACATCGTGGTACACCTCTTCCGTAAGTAAAAGTTGACGAATCTGTTTTTCCTGTAGAGGTCGAGACGTATCTAGATGAAAGCGTAAGGCAATTAACATAATGAGTCTCTCGTGGACATTTAAAGGAGTCCCCATACTGTCTTTCTAGGTATTGTTCGTAAAGTGTCCACAAGGAATCTACAGGTAAACAAAATGCCAGAAAGCAAGTAACTAAAACACACACTACACGCCGACCCCAATTGATGGGAGACAGTTCTCGTAATAAGTGTTCGTAATCCTCAACCACTTGAATATTCTCATTGATATCCTTCCACGGAATCTTTGTTATCACAAGTGATAAAAGTTGCGGCATGGTAGTTCTATTTTCTACCTCTTTATGTCGAAGACCATATTCTACACAGAATTATTTAAAATCTTCTGCAAAAGCGAAAGTGATTAACATGGTGTGTAATTTCGGACCACTGCCATTCAGAGTAACGGTCAAGAATGATCACAAAATCTTCAGATGTAAACGGACTAAAATGGAGATAGTGGAAAACGGTACACTTGATCCAGAGAAATCTGACACGTTGGTTGAATTTTGTCACTTTCCTTATGTGAATTTCATGACACAAAAGTCCTACAGTCACCAATTGAGTTTTTTTCTTAGCAAGTCCCTGCCAATCTTCCTTGTAGATCTTCTCCTGCAGTTCGTGTGGTAATCTTTGAATATTATTTTTTAGAAAGGGTTTATATACTGGTCTAGGTTTGTCTCCTAGTCAAACTGGATTCTTAAACGACATGGTATAGTATTGTCACTTTCAATCACTAAGGTCCTACTAAAGGTAGGTAGTGACAATTCGAAGACCATCGAGCATGTTCCAGGTAAACTGAAAACCTTCTGTTTCCACTCGTATATTGACACACCACAACTGAAACACTTGACTTTATCCCCTTCGCCCAAGTAGTAAAATCAGGTTCTGGCTAATTCTTCAGGTAGATATGTTGGCCATTTTTCTTTGAAAGTTTGGAATCAACTTTTAAAGTTAAAGTATTCAGGCAAACGCATAGGGAACGACTATTCGTCTTACACAAATTCATTTCGATACAGGTACAGTGAAATTACCAGGAGGTTACTTTGGATTGCATGGAATCCGTAGGATAGCAGACGCATGGTCTCCCGTGGAGATCGCATTGCGTTTGCATCAATAGTGATTGAGACGTTACTGTGTCATTAGGATACGTAGATACTCCAGAAGTACTCTTCTCGACTACGATGTCTCATTCTATCTGTCACTTTTACTTTGTTGCTGACCACGATGTCTACCAACAACTGTATTTTTTTATTTGATTTTTAAAAAATATAAAACAATAGATCCAATAATGTAAATAATCTACTCGTATTCGACAGCAGTGACAACTACTTCTACTCTTATCACAGTTGCTACACCTACAAAGGGGATCCTTCTCGAGACCAAAGTATGACACAGCACAAGCAAGTTGTGACGTTTAGTGGATCTATATAAACAACAACTGTCAAGCCTGCTATGTTTTCAATTCTGTATGTGATAATCATTTATGATATTTAACATTATCCCAAGTGGAAGGTTACAAACCGTACAAAAGTTGTATGACTTTAACTTTTAACACTTGCACATACTTCTTTCGTGTGATAAGTAGATTTGCGTTTTATCTTCTGCCCGTGTGTGAATTGTATGGTTTGTTTTGATATGTGTTTTTTCCCTGTTCCACCCTTGAATAGTGTTTAGGTGTCTTCCCAAAAACTAAAACGAAGGAACAAATCTGAAAAAGGCAGTTTGAATTGAAGTCTCTCTTTGCGTATACATTTTTTCAAGCTGTTATAACATGGCAGATTACATCCGCATACAATATCAAAGTGAGAGGCCTATACAAATGTCATTGACTTTCTTAAATTCGGTTTTATTGCTTAGCCATTGCTAATCTTTAATTATTTTTTTAATCGCATTTCTTTTCCAATAGACGATTTTGGGCTTTCTATTGTTGTAACTGTATTTATGTTGTTTAGTTTGTTGCTGAAATGATCTATACTCTAGTCTATAGCAAAGCGCTTAAGTTTCTTCAGTATTTTAATGTCACGCTCACAAAAGGATACCAAGTTTGTCTTGAAAGAGGATTAAAACTCTAAGTTACACGGACGTGAAGAAAAACATATCTTTGTTACTACAGTTAGGTGTCGTTGTGTTCATTCTAATCATACTTGCCGTATATCTTTGTGTTTTGCAGGTCGCATTGTTTTTTATGTAAATATTCACATCAATAGACATACAACTTGGGTTTTTATCCTTGAGGTTCACTGAACTTGCTTCGTTAATTCGTACAAACCCCAGATTCACAAGTTTTGAAAAGAAAAGGGAAGAAAAAGAAACAAAAAACCATGTTAGTTAATAATGCACCAATCCTGACTATACCGATGTGAGTGTGTACGTCCAAATGTTTAAGTGAGATACAAATAAATTGTCAGTTTCAAAATGCCAACCAGTACTGTGACCGTTTAGGAGCTGATGTGGTAAAAAGAAATGGTACGAGTACTGTGACCATTCAGTAGTTGATGTGGTAAGAAGAAATGGTACAATACACAACGGATGGATTTAAGTTCACATTCCAGTCTGCACTGCAATGGGAACAACGTATTTATTATTTTGCCATACTACCTTCGTACAAAACATTGCATCACTCATCATAAAGAATTTCATTGGCTAGACTAACTTCAGTAGCTCTTCACCTAATTTCGTGTTTCACCGCTAGATTATTTCTATAAAAAAAGAAGTAAAACTAAAGCAAGAACAATCGTACCCTGGGCGATCCCACAGAAATAATTGTGTGAGAACGTTTTAGTCGTATTTGTCATCAGTTAACTCTGGTGATATTTTAAAATCGTGGAACTTTCCGATGGATTTGATTTTCTAAGTGGAATGTGTGTTTCCTTGAATTTGTCTTAGGGAAAATATACCACAAAAACAAGCGTAAGTGTCGTGATTCTTTTCAAATGTAGGTGTAACATAGTCTCTCTCTCTCTCTCTCTCTCTCTCTCTCTCTCTCTCTCTCTCTCTCTCTCTCTCTCTCTCTCCCAATACGTTTGATTGAAATCCTCATTGTAGATATTCCCTTTTGAAGAAACCTCTCCGAAATAATAATCAGTAGGCACCATAATTTCCAGTTGTCATGTAATTTGTTTTTCAAACACTACACCCTTACAAATAGCAAAACAGTAAATCGTTGGATAAAATAAAATCTTGAGTTGAAAAACTTGTACAATTCAGGTATGGAAGCTTTATCCTTATTTGTGGCACTGCAATGTGTCACGGAAATGTTTTTAAGCATGAGATCTACTGTTTTTCAGAAAGGAAACAAATACAAGACTATTTCAAGAATGACGTGAGTGATCTTGCACTGTAAAAGCCCTGCTTATGGCTTACTTTGAAATCCAAAACCACAACCAAAACACACGTTCGGAAGAAATGTAACAATGTTCAAGATTGACACGAGTGACATTGCACTTTATGACCTTGCCATGGTTAATTTTGAATTTCAAATCAAAACACACAGCTTAGACTGTCGATAGAACAAAGCACGTTTTGGTGCTGCTTTTTTCCTTTTCGCCCTTAGATTTGTTAAAACTTGTCAACAATGTTGGTAGCGTGTGCTGAGAAACACCGGACATATCTTACATTTGAGATATGTTATGAAGTCAGTCGACACTAAATATCATACTACCATTATATTAAATTGATGAATGAATGAAAACAATGAACATTTCACTTAGAATATATGGTGTTCTTCAGTATCCTTGTTTTGATTTCCTTTCCTTCTGTTTTGATAGGAGATTGTGTGGTTTGTTTTCAGGGCCACTCATATACCTCGAACAGATATTTGCTTTTTGCCTAAATTTCCCTTGTCGCTAGATTGTCCCAAATAATATTCACCATGTTAAATTCCCATTGATGCTAGATAGGCCCACCATGTTAAATTTCCCTAGACGCTAGATAGGCCCACTATGTTCAAATGTCCCTTGACGCCAGACAGCCCACCTGTTGACGCTAGATAGACCCACCTGGCTGACGCCAGAGTAGTCCAAGCCCTTTTTGATTGGATTTTCCCTTGACGCAAGGGTAACCCACTATACTACTTGTGTATCGTTTCTCTTCTACCGGAAAATAATATGCAGGTAATAATCATGCCATTAATATATATATATATATATATATATATATATATATATATATATATATATATATATATATATATATATATATATATATATATATAACCATTCGAACTGGGAAACGGCGGAGTGGTCTTTATTCATAGGTTGTTGCAATCGAAGGTTGTACCCACATGTTAGGCCGAATTTGTGGCCCAATACCACTGCGCCCTTCATAACTGCCAACTCTTGTTCATTTGGTACGACGACCTTGGCCTTAGGGAAAGCCTTTATTACAGCGTCTTGCACAAGCCGATATTCAGCAAATTTGCCTATTTTTAGGAAAGCTGAGGTTCCCTTTACACGTGGCTCTTGACAAAGATTTTCAATATGATTTGTGATGTTGCTGATATAGTTCTTGAAGAAGCTTCTAAACAGCTCAGCATCATTTTACCATTTTTACTGCCTTCCATTGAATTTTTCCTTTATAAGGCGATTGTTCTATCGCTTCTTGAACAGTTTTCCCGGTAATTTTCTGATATGTTTTTCCTAGAGCAATTGGTGCCCTTATGAAAATCGTATAATTGTCGTTAGTACAAATGCTGCTATTCTTCGCTTCCACTTCTCTGAGCATGTCAACGAGGTCTTTCGGGTTATCACGAAACGTTTTGAACGTCCGGTCTCCGAATATGTTGATAATTATTTGGGTAAATTCTTCATTTACTTTAGTGCTACCCCATGGTCGACTGACTTTGTGAACATCTTTCATTGTTCCATTTGGTTGCTTCTCGTGGACGGTAAAGACTGGTGTACTATCTAGAATACACACATAACCCATTCATATAAAGAACAGAAGTGAAAAACGTTAATCAGAAACAAATTGTTAAGGAGTTGAAAGTTACGGAAAATCAAACAATATAAATAAATTAGTTTCCTTTGAAGATGTGCAAGGGCACCACTTAGGGCAACACTTGTTTGCATAATTTAATCGGAAGCAGAATATACAAGTTCAGTTCAGACAAAATTAAACTAGCTCATGCATATAGAATCGTACAACATTGTTTTGCAAAAAAATATAGTTAAGCATTTATTCATTATACAGGTAAATCATCCTTTGTTCAATTCCATTCAAATGCTTGTTCATCCGATTTTGATTCGTGTGAAATTTGTTTCTTAAAATTGTACCTCCTGGATCTATGACCATATGCTTGTCGTCATCAAATCTTCCTCCGCGCAAGAGACGATCTGAGGGAAGCGCTTCGCAATATACGGCGGCAGCATCGGGTTTCAATACTATGGTCAGGTTTGCGCCATCTATACCAGCCTGTATGAAAAATATCGTATTATCCTCAGAAAACAAAATATGAAAGCTTGCAATTATTTATTTTATTCTTTAGATTTACCAATGCTGTTTACAGATGCAGTAGAGTTTCAAACATAAAAGTAACGCAGTTTACATTGTTTATCCAAGTGTTTTGTTCACAGAAATCTTTGATAATGATAACATAATAGTAGATGTCAAATCAAGCGATGATGATTACTGGATTTTTTTTATAAAGCTGAACATTTATTCCCTTGTTTTCTGCCAGAATATTACACCTTCACTTTTTTTCTGAAGGTATCAGTATGAGTACGAGTGCTGATCAATATTATCAGAGTACAGAGAAATATAATTAAATATTGTGAGAGCCATAACGGAGTTCAAACATATTCTTAATATAAAGTTAAGTTAAAATTTAATTAATATATAATACATTCCATTGCTATTTGATAGTTTCAATTGCTCATGAGCATGGATTATAATTTGGCGGAGCTTCACATTTTCAACATTAAATTGAATATCGTCATAATTTATCAAATATATCTAAAGTGCACCAACATAACAAATAACTATCGTTTGTTTCATATATCATTCAAACGACTGACAACTTGATTTTTTTACTTCTTTTTCAAAAGTTAAGAAAGATATATATTACATCCGATGTATCTAAATATGAAATTATGATTCATATATTTTATATCAGGCAAATATATTTGATTTAAACGGAGGCTGTATCGTTGAACACCAGGTTCTAGGTCAACCGATCCAGCTTGATATATCAGCATAAACGAAAACTCAATGCATCATATTTATTATATATTTTCGGTTACTTTTTTTTCGGCTGTTATTTGAAACAAAGCCGACTAATACTTACCGCGAATAATAAATGTAATCCATGTTTAATTTTATTAGCACAAAATATCATACGTAATATATTAGTGTGCTCTCTCTCTCTCTCTCTCTCTCTCTCTCTCTCTCTCTCTTATCTCTCTCTCTCCACACACACACACACACACACACACACATATATATATATAAAACCTATTACAATGTTCTAAAAATTGGTTAAATATGAAAGAGAGAGAGAGAGAGGTTTATATAGTTAGCTAGTTAGAGTTAGATAGTTAGAGTTAGTTTTAGTTAGTTATTTAGTTAGTTAGAGTTAGTTAGAGTTTGAGTGAGTGAGTGAGTGAGTAAGTGAGTGAGTGAGTGAGTGAGTGAGTGAGTTAGATGTCAAAGTGACCACAGAGAGAGAGTGAGAAAAGGGGGGGGGGCTTATGGTCAGTATTACTGTTACTAAAAAAGAATAATGAGTAATATTAACGGTATATCTAATAAAATAATTTAATTCCCTCGTGTTTGGCTCGTCCTTTTGCTTAGTTTCCATTCTTCACTAATGTCCATGCGACGATACGTGAGTGGTTGAGCGTTCATATGATTGATTGATCTATGTGTTTGTAGTGTTTTAATTTATTCATTAGGCCGTATTTTATGTTAACACCATACGTTTGTATGATATTGATTTAATCAATGTGAAGAAAAATTCAACCTCAAAACATAAAAATAAAAACATGCTTATCAATATTCAAAGGTGATTGTGAATAAGAACAATAAGATGAAAACTACATTTTGTATCGCACATACTCGTCAGCGATGTGAACGGGTTCATCCACACGGTCAATACAAAGCTGCCTTTAGTAAATGTGAGCTCCGTTCAAAAGGCAAATATATGTATGTGTACATGATATAAATAAAATATAAATATTATATGTACGCTATATCAATGATATCGTTGTATAAATGTTTCATGACAGGGATACTCGACAAGCCTTGCTTCCTTTTAATGAAAAATATATACATTTAGTGGTATACCATTTAACCAAATTACAAACGTGTTTGTTTCGCGATAAGCAATATATTCTGTCCCTTTGTCTGTGTTTGTATATTTTATTTTTTATTTAGCTGTAGACCTGTGTTAGAAAATATCAGCATGTATTTATTCGGATGTGGTTATTTTGTTTTAAATTAAGTGGGAACGCAAAAAATGACATCAAATAGTGTTGATTATGCGTAAAATCGGTAACATGTAACATTGCGAAAGATGAGAAAGTAACAACTCAATACAAGCATCATGTGATGACACAAATCAATATAGATTTTAAAAGTCGTAATTTTGCAAAAGATTATTAGCAAAGTATAAATCCACCTTCACACACAAAGACAGCTGAAACATCATTTTTAATAGAAGCATTGTGTACGACCTGTTATATTCTCTCTCTCTCTCTCTCTCTCTCTCTCTCTCTCTCTCTCTCTCTCTCTCTCTCATGAAAAATAATAGCCGTATAAAGTCGCTCTTAAACACTTAGTTGACACCCTTTCATGTAAGTCGAGGTGTATTCGACAGATGTGATTCATCTGATGGGTGACCTTACTGCAGTGAGACTCAGATGCATGTGAAAAAGAACCCAGTAGAAATGGATAGATAGGATAATAATAATGACAAAACCAATGTAAATATAATTATATTATTGAGTGAAAGATGTCACAAATAAATGACAGCTTACAATTTCTTATAATTAAATTCATATAAGTCTGCAATGTTTGAAAATTTAAATCCATTTATATGATTGATCAATGAGTTCAAGTACAATTGACATATTGCTATAAACAATAGTTAAGAATCGTAATTTTGTAATTTCAAGTTTCTAATAAATAACGAAAGTTAAGTCCAAATAATGTGTGATTCCTATAAATGTCACTATCTAATGGCATCCTGTACAAAGTCTAAGAATTCTTTCTCGTTTGTATTATACAGTTTCAAAACCAAGCATTGTCATCTTCTCATTGTAAATGATCGTCTTGTTATCGTCAATATCGGCCGAACCAGTTTCATCGTCTTCGCTGTAGTATTCGGGTTTTTATCACTTGCGTCAAAACGTCTTTCATATCCTACAACTCAACATGTGTCAATGTAGTGGAAAAATCGCACAAAGTTGAAATAACCAGATCTGTTCCTTAACACTGAAAAAGTATCAAACTCGCGGCTCAATCAATGGAATGTCGCACAGGGTAAATTAAGAAGTTCTGCATTTACAAGTTACGCGTTTAGGTCAAACGTTTGCTGGAAGATGTAGAACGCTACTTCGCAGTGAGCTAGTGCATGTGCTAAATTCTCGACTCGAGCAAAAGGATTCAAAACTTGAAAACAAATTATTGTATGCCATTACAAGCCAACACACCACCTGCTCCCGCAGAATATAGGAAATAACTCTTGGGATTAAAATTTAAATTATTCAAAACGAAAAAGAAAACAAAATTAAAACTTGTAATGCGTCAAACAAAGTATCTTAAAGCAAGGAACGTATGTTAAATACAAATGCAGTTTGTTCGTTTCCATGCAGCAGAGGGGGCAAACAGACCAGCATTTAGAAGGTCCCATTTACTAACCTAAGGCCTGTTACAAAAATGAAACTATAATGTCATTAACGCCAAACCGAAGCTTCTAACTAACCGAATGTTTCTCTCCAAGACAGACTTTGACGCTTACTGTCTTTTGTCTTTTAAAACAAAAATTGAACGCGCGCAAGTTTACACTCCATGATGCTTCTTCGTGGCTCTCTTAACTCCAAATATTTTATCTACACTTATTCGATATCTTGATCTAGGATCATGTACGTTTATTGTTATAAATCTGTGCGGGGTAGTTTGTGCATGTGAGAACAAGTTTATAAACAATAATTATATCCATGTCACCGCTATACCAAGTCTTGTGAATATTTCGCAACGCATGTGTATCAAATCCGTTAAACACAGCAATAATATTACAGTTATCTCTATCACTTCTATATGTACCTCGAGAAAATTTCCAAGATGAATTGGGTTGTTTATCCAGCATTACATCATCATAACAACTAAATTATTAATAAATCCATCAAGGTCATCTACTCTGGGCGCTTCATCAATATCAGTAATAAACTCAATAACATCATCGTCCTTTAAATTTAATAATCTTACGTTTTCATTAAATACTTAAGTACCTCGTAGCATCTCTGATCATCATCTGATGGAGCTACCATATACAACTTATCCAACTTGAGCCATATTTTTATCAAATTAAGCAGTAGTTGTGTTTTACTACTCTCAGATGTATTATGTTCATTCTGATATAAGTTGGTAATCATGCTGGATGATGCGTGATAGCTCAGGCTTTCTTGTTGCTGGGAAATTAATTACATCAATGTTCTAGAAATATAAATACTGAAGATATATATCGTGTAAAATGTAGAACATCCACCTCTACAGATAAAATAACGACTATAACAACAACAAAAAACAGACGTACGGTTACTGGCAAGTGCGTACGATGTGGTGCAAAAAATATAAATAGATCCCAAGTAAACAAAAAGACCAGAAACTCCATGGAGGAAATACCCATGCGAGAAAGATCTTCCAGGATAAAATTATTGTGGTCCTGGTACAAGGCTTGATATAAGATGATTAATATCAACCAAGACTCGACGAGTATCCAATAAATGAACATGATAAAGCGTGTCATATTCATAATGTAGCTAATCGAGTAAAAGATTTACAACAACGACATACTCCTGATGTGAAGTTGATTCATGTGCTAAATTCTATTTTTTTTTTTAAATATTTTAGAGAATCATTAGCTAATTGGTTAGTAATAACCGCAATGAAAGGTAAACTAGTATTAGGGGTTGGTAATTAATATTATTACAATGGAATAGATTTATTATAGCCCAAGATGAGGTTGGAAGAGTAGAGTTGCGATTAGTAAACTTGCTGATGAGGCAAATGGTACACGTGATGCTGTTACAGATTGGTTATCTCGACAGGGAATATGGCAATTTTATCAAGCACCGCCTAAACGAATCGAATACTTACAGCTTTCCAGATGAAGTTAATCTTACGAATATATTATTTTAGAACATAATGCTGTCAAAGTAGGGAAACGTAAACGAATATACGAATATATCCGAACTGTCGTTGACGTTGCTAGAAGGTATAAAGAGGAGGCACGGCCGTTCTTAACTAAAACAGCAACATAAGTAGCCTCTGCGTTTGAACGAATTTATCAACAAGAACATGAACCACAAGGTGGTCTGCAGGGGACACAACTGCCACAAGTTGATCCTGGCAAAGATATGCAGGGTGCAGTATCATCGCTAATGTAAACGATAATGTCAAAATACGACGAGGACACACGGCAGTTCGCCGTGACCAGGCAATCGTTGAACCATTTAATCAAACTCTTGCTGAGCAGTTATTTGGATATCAGTAAACAAAGGAAATAATTCAGAAAAAAATATAAAATCTCGTGAATGGGTTGCAAGACTATTATGTTTGGTAGCTGCCTTGAATAATTAAATTACTCGAACAACTTCTATGAAACCTTCCAATGCAATCGTAGAAAATAAATACTAATACAACAGCATGCATTTTCAAAACAAACAGTATAAGATACTGTTACTGAAAGGTATTCATATGAACTTGAAATTTACGACACATACAATTTCCAGCGTAGTTACATCCACGCGTAGACCCGCAATTTATAGATTAAACTCAAATGCTGCTCAATGTGTATTTACACGTGAACAATTACAAGTAATTCCTGAAGATACTCAATTACTACCGCAATCACTTATCTAGCACTATTACGTCGATTACACTCAAGACATGTCAACATCACATTCTCTCGTGTATGGCCAAGAGTACTATCTTTCCTTTATACGACAAACTGTTTTGGATCATGATTTGAATATTGCCACAACATTATTATGTTACAAGTCGCACAATGACTATTCTGTTTTGATAGCATTATAAATTAAACATCATAAACAAACTATCGATCATTTTGCTTTTGTCATTTTGTTTATAACTATGACGCTGTCATTGTTGCTAAATCATCAACGTTGGGTTTTATTATCATTCGGTCAATATATCCAGTATATAACAACGGTTACAGAATACGCTCGTATATAATACGGTCTGTCATTACAGGTCAAAATTCCTGGTTTGGAATTTTTACTAAACAGAGTAATTATTTCTTTAGCAAGGACAGGGTCACGTTCGTCGCGGATATTCCAATGATTATTGTCTTTGGCTAGCACAATAAACTTCACTTTGAAACATATATTCGATTTTTAAGATAATTAATCATCGTTGTCGCTCGTTTGCCATTCATTGTAGCATCGACAACACCTTTGATAATGATAAAGTCATTGCGTATAATTTTAAATGTTGACCAAACATAAGATGCACAATCGTCGCGAGACTCTTTCTTGGCTTCGCGAAAACTTTCCATCAAAGTATTTGCCGTATCAAATAGAACTAGCTTCGGTATATTAGACGTCATTCTGTCAAGGTCAAATCTGGATTCAGGAAACCATATTTTCCAAGATTTGAGTTATATTGTGTCTCAAACTCATCTATCTTATAACTAAGACAAATAGATATTTAAAGTATTTTATATAATGATTCAAAAAAGGAAAATTGCAAGTGGTTAATGATAGGTTTCACAACCCCCTGTAACATATCCGGTGTAAAATAATTCTGCAGACTTCATTTACAGCGTGTACTTCATGGAAGTTTAGGTCCAACACTGTGTTAACAATGTGGTGTTGGGGTTAGCGGTGAACAAAGATTATGTGTGGAATGTGGTGCAAAACAATACAAAGAGCTGAAATGATGTTACGATTTTTTTTAAAACAAAACAGCGAAAAGGTTATAAGAAATGCTGAAGATTATTTGTCTAGATTTGTAAATTAATATTTTGATAAATTTTTCATATTATATATACAATAGAGCAGAAAGAATTTAATAGATGCCCTCTCATTGAAAATTATGAAGCATCTCGAGACGGTATTATTAGAAACTGTCAATTAAATAAACAAGTCGGTGTTGTCAGTAATACTAGTTATTTCAGGTTTGTTGTCGGAAAGAAAAGGTATCTTTGTCACAAATGTATATTCGAATGCTGTTACGTAGTAGTGAAATAGGGTCTTATGATCCATCATACCAACAGTATAAAACTCGATAATAGCTTTGATAATTTACAAGATTTTATACAGAGTGAGAACTGAAAAAAATGGAAATAATTGTAGAAACAGAATATTTGCAAGGAGGTTGATTAGGTTTGTAAATACAGAGACTGGTGAAGAAATAATATTCCCATCGACAAATGCAATATGGTAAATATTTTGATATTACTCCTTGTTCGGTTCAGCGCGTCGTAGAAAATATAACAAATTCCACTTTTTTCTAGAACATATAAAGGAAAAGTATTGTTTGAATATGATAGATGAAAGAAGATAAATCCGTTAAGGATACGTAACGCTGTTAGAGTTATCTTATTTATTTATTCAACATTTTTTAGTGTTGTTATTGCTACGCGATTCTAAAGTTAAAATATCTACGTAATAATTAACATACGCGTTCGCTTACCTCTATTAGTCCTGAATATTAACTGGGAGAGAACAGTAATTCCTCTCTCTCTCTCTCTCTCTCTCTCTCTCTCTCTCTCTCTCTCTCTCTCTCTCTCTCTCTCTCTCTCTAGAACATACACCTACACGAAACTTAGATGTAATAAACTGAAATGCATGATTTAACAAACATTCAAGAAATTCCTTTGTCTCTTATACACAGTTACGCCTACCGAAACTTCCATGTAATATAGATATTTAAAAGCATGATTCATGCAAAATGCAGGAAGATATTTCTAGGGAAGGCGTGTGTGTTATAAGATAAGGAGGAAGACATTTTCTATCTCAGTCGACGTGGATATTCAGGTTAGATGCAAGTGAACTATTTTATTTAGTAATCAAGAGGTTGTGTTTTTCACCGTCATGGTTAAAAACATTAAATATATTATTATTATATAATGAACTATGAAAATATAATTGTTATTATTTCAGTATCTACAAATTTAAAAGTCCTGAAAAGAGTTTTTTCTGATTTCGAATACTTGAAAGAGCTTAAATCCTGGAGTATATATATATATATATATATATATATATATATATATATATATATATGCTACCATCAGAATCTAAGTTCGAAAAACAAACTCAACAATTACTTTTCGCTTAGTTAGACAATGTAAAAAAGTAGATGTAAAGAAATTTGTATTTCTCTCTCACGCGAATGAGAAAATTAGATCAGTATTATCTCGCAAATATGAAACAAAAAGTAACTAATAATGCACGCGTAAGACAACTCATAAAAATTATGGCTAATGATAATGAAAGCAGCGATTCTCCGAAAAGTAGGATGTGAAAATAGGAGTTTAGTTTTCCGTAGTTTCAAGTATCTTTTGTGCATATAAACCTTACGTTAATATTTCGTGTAGAGCCACAATAAAAGAGTTTACCTCCACAGGTCAAGCAAGTTGGAGCTTTGGTCAATAGGTATGAAATTTATTCTTGATAATAACGGATTTTAACATCGGACTCAGGATTATTGGGTTCTTGTACAATCAAATATACAGTAGGTACTTGAGTGGTGAATGTATACAAAATATACCTCTGCTGAGCCAGATTTGATAGTTCAGTATTTGTCTAATAGCTTCCATCAATTACATCACATGCAAGATTGACTACTATCGTTGATGTAATATTTACGATTCCCGGTGATATGTGTCTACTACCACCGTATGGATCAATATTGTATCGGAGATTACCTGCCGGAGGATTTTTGTTTTATCTCTGTCTAAATTCTTTTGGTATTGTAAGGCCACTTATCATAGACGACACCGGTTGAGGCATTTTGTGGTTTGTTTGAACGTCTTCCTGTGTTTTCTTGGCGTGCTCTATTGATTTAAATTTTCTGATGTAACATTCCATTTCCTGTTGCTTTTTAGTGCCATTTCCGCCGCTGTTATGACAACCCACAACGGTGCAGCTTTTGCTACAGCTGGGGCGGTGGCGGCTATTAACGCTGGTCTCACTGCATGTTGCAGTTAGTTATTCTACAATGAACTGTAGATATGCACAAAACGTACTTTAGCATATGGCGTCGACTTCCATCATGGATTTTCCAACAGCACTTAAACATGGATCTATTAGACCATTTAATTACTAGGACGTTTGTAAATTATTTCGTGGATTGTTCTTGGATTATTTTTATATATGATTCAAAAAACGGCATGTTCTTTTTTCCCATTTTACAATCTTTTTCCTATTAAATAAATTATTTGTTAAATTTTTACAAAGCTTGTTGTTTTCACTTTTTATGGGTTAGTGTTTATTAGAGCCTAAAAACGTAACATACTATTTCTAATGTAACACAAATGCAAATGAGACTCGATAAGAATTTTCAGAGGAATTCTGTGGGGGAGAACACATACTGTCTCGAAAAAAAAATATTATTCGCACAAAAAGTTTGAGACTGTTTTTAGTCGCCCAAGAAGTTATTTACTAGGCTTGAGTTCATATATGAATTTTACGTACCGACAAAAGTGAAGTGCGTGATAAACCGTAACGTACAGCACAGTCAATATATGTCAATATGGTATTTTAGGTTTTGTATTTGTAAGTCTGCTTACGTCACATGCACGTATCATCCTGTGGCCATTATTTTAATTTCTAAAGCTCATGTTATGGGGATTTGCTTTCTTAATTTAAATTTTAATTTGTGAAGGACAGTTACGTGCCATTTGTCAAATGCCGTTTAGAATTGAAAATGCCTTGCAACCTTTAAGCTTGTGTAGTTAGTAATAGCGTGTAAATCAACAAAACGTAATTATCAGTGTTTCAAAACGCGATCCAGCTATGTACGTATACAGTATACACACTATATAATAAATCGGGTCTTTACTCTTCAACCAAATTATTTTGTGTATGGTGTAAACTAAGCTATACTATATGGTAGAGGAGGCTAAAGCGTATTTGTCTTTGTCTAGCATGTGAAAATTACAAAAAGCCTTAATATTAATAGAATTATACCAACTAACCGCATTCTTGTTGGTTGCATCAAGGGTCTTTGCAAATGTCTTGTACTCATCTTTGGCTTGCTTGAAGTTAACAAATTCCACTTTTTTCCAGAACATATAAAGGAAAAATATTGTTTGAGTATGATAGATGAAGGAAGATAAATCCGTTAAGGATACGTAACGCTGTTAGAGTTATCTTCTTTATTTATTCAACATTTTTTTAGTGTTGTTATTGCTACGCGATTATAAAGTTAAAATATCAAAGTAATAATTAACATACGCGTTCACGTACCTCTTTTTGTTCTGAATATCGACTGGGAGAGAACAATTATTCCTCTCTCTCTCTCTCTCTCTCTCTCTCTCTCTCTCTCTCTCTCTCTCTCTCTCTCTCTCTCTCTCTCTCTCTCTCTCTCTCTTTATAGAACATACACCTACACGAAGCTTAGATGTAATAAATTGAAACGCATGATTTATCAAACATTCAAGAAATTCCTTTGTCTCTTATACACAGTTACGCCTACCAAAACTTACATGTAATATAGATATTTAAAAGCATGATTCATGCAAAATGCAGGAAGATATTTCTAGGGAAGGCGTGTGTGTTATAAGATAATTAGGAAGACATTTTCTATCTCAGTCGACGTGGATATTCAGATCAGATGCAAGTGAACTATTTTATTTAGTAACCATTAGGCTGTTTTTTTCACCGTCATGGTTAAAAACATTAAATATATTATTATTATATAATGAACTATGAAAATATAATTGTTATTATTTCTGTATCTACAAATTTAAAAATCCTGAAAAGAGTTCTTTTTGATTTCGAATACTTGCAAGAGCTTAAATCCTGGAGTATATATATTCTACCATCAGAATATAAGTTCGTAAAACGAACTCAACAATTACTCTTCATTTCGTTAGACAATGTGAAAAAGAGTAGATGTACAGAAATTTGTATTTCTCTCTCACGCGAATGCAAAAATTAGATCAGATTTATCTCGCAAATATGAAACGAAAAGTAACTATTCATGCACGCGTAAGACAACTCATAAAAATTATGGCTAATGATAATGAAAGCAGCGACCTCTCCGAAAAGTAGGATGTGAAAGTAGGAGTTTAGTTATCCGTAGTTTCAAGTATCTTTTGTGCATATAAACCTTACGTTAATATTTCGTGTAGAGGCACACAAAAAAAGATTTTCCTTCCACAGGTCAAGCAAGTTGGAGTTTTGGTCAATAGGTTTGAAATTTATTCTTGATAATAACGGATTTTAACATCGGACCCAGAATTATTGGGTTCTTGTACAATCAAATATACAGTAGGTACTTGAGTGGTGAATGTATACAAAATATACCTCTGCTGAGCCTGATTTCATAGTTCAGTATTTGTCTAATAACTTCCATCAATTACATCACATGCAAGATTGACTACTATCGTTGATTTAATATTTACGATTCCCGGTGATATGTGTCTACTACCCTCAGTATGGATCAATATTGTATCGGAGATTACCTGCCTGAGGAGTGTTTTTTTTTTCTATGTGTCTTAATTGTTTTAGGAAAGGTTTCTTTGATAAGATCACTGAGTAATTTCTTTAGTTCTGTTTTGTCAAATCCGGGAATCACAAATGTTAGTAGTTGATCTGCTGTTATGTTATAACGGTCCATAAATAACCTTGGTACTCTATAATTGCTGAGACAGCACATAATAGCGCAATGGCTTTTAAGTGTTCTAGTGTTTCAGTTATTTGTTGGTTTTGATCCTCTAAAAATGTTGTAATATCAGCGATAAAAAGATTTCAATTTTTAATTGTATTTAAATGTTCAGCTTTTATATCATTAGAAAATGATTTAAAACCTTTTTTAGAAGGAAGAGAATCAATACCGAGGTAATATTTAATTTTTGGATTACTCATTGCACTATAAGTACTGAAAAACAATACTAACATGTAAGAATCCCTATATTCTACATCATATTGTTTTGATATACCGTTTGTCTCATAAATGTTTTACACTTATTAAATTGTGGTTCTGGAGGTCCTTGATATTTATAAACAGGTGGCAATCACAACACTGATCTAATCAATGACTGATAGAAATCTACGGTTTAATCCGGTGATTTTACTTCTTTGGCGGAAAACAAAGTTCGTAATTTGGACTGTTAGAGCGGTTTTTGATTCTTTTCCCGTTTCAGAATTTATTCTGCGCTGAAATTCATCAAATATTACACGTCTGCGATATTGCATTGTTTTCACTGTATACTCAATAACGCTATGTTTTAGTTTCATTTGCCATTCACGCACATGATTGTAGCTGTACTGTTGTACGTTAATTGAAGACCTCATTGTTTAATTAGGTGGTAGTTTAGTAATTAATTAAATACACCATTTGCAAATCAGGTCAGGTCTTTTATCCTCAGGCTCCACTTCAAATGTTACTCCTTCATTTGGATCGAATGGTACTGACAGTAGATAGCGATGTGGTATTGTGGTTGATAACGTGAATGTTGTAGTACTGACAACCTGTATATACCGGTAATTTCAACGAGTTGTTCAAAAATTTTCTTAGGCGTTACCATAATACTTGTAAAGTCGCTCCCGTATATACTACGTTGTCAGTGATCTTTTTTATGTCAACGAGATTAATATCAACAACTGCTGAACTTCCAAAAATTCATTAATGGCTCTATTTATGCTTCTACGAAAACACAAGAACGTGTTTACGTTATTAGAAAAGTCAGTTCTAAATAAAGTCAAACCAGTATTCATTGTTGTTAACTAGTCCGTAATTGCGATGTTTTAATCATCTACACATCTCTTTGTTGCAGCGTCGTCATTTGATTCTGGTTCTCCGAGTCCAGTATTTTGTTTTATTAGTCATGCTGAGAGGACCAGTCATTGTATCACCGGAAGTTTGCACTCGCCTACGAATATTAACTAATATCGTTGAGACAAGAACACCGGATTTATTAAATTTTACGGTATCAAACACGGCTATGCTGCTTTTTGGATACTCCATTTTTTCTGACGATAATATCCTGGATTAGAACATTACTTATTTTTTAATTTTCCTTGCTTATCTTGAAATACATTCACTTCGTTTGGATTCGTGTTAGTAAGATTTAAGTTTTTCGGATATTTCATCGTTACTATTTTATTTTTCATTATTGAGTGATATTCTGTCAGTTGTGTGCTTTTATTAATAGAACTATCTTCCGTAAATATCCAACAGATCTATTTAAAACAATAGCGATTACACGTGTATTCGTGTACAATTGTATGCGGTGGTTTGATTGATTTTGATACGGCGTGAAGTACAACAATTGTTTCATGGCTGCATATTGGTTTGTCAGTTACAGTCTGAGTTTGTAATGTTGAATACCTTAGAGGAGTGTTTGCGGAGCTGACATACTTGATAAACTCCTTTGGCGGGGATAACCCGAATGAATCAAAATAAACAATTGCACATGGATCAATCGCGTATGCAACCAAGTGAGTTACTACAAAGGTACTATTGTTTAGATTAATGACACCTTTTTCAATTTCATTTGCCGGTTAGGTAATGGATCGCGCATTAAAAAAAATATTTCGTATTTTTAATTTTCGGCAATATTTATTAGATCTAAATTTGACATTGGAAGAATTCAACCTTCCAATGAGGTCTCAAACCCTTTCTGTACCATCAGTATGGAGTTTCTGATGGTCTTGGACTCTTTCGGTATTGTAAGGCCACTAATCACAGACGACACCGGTTGAGGCATTTTGTGGTTTGTTTGAACGTCTTCCTGTGTTTTCTTGGCGTGCTCTATTGATTTAAGTTTTCTGATGTAACATTCCATTTCCTGTTGCTTTTTAGTGCCATTTCCGCCGCTGTTATGACAAACCACAACGGTGCAGCTTTTGCTACAGCTGGGGCGGTGGCGACTATTAATGCTGTTCTAACTGCATGTTACAGATTGTTATTCTACAATGAACTGTAGATATGCACAAAACATACTTTAGCATATGGTGTCGACTTCCATCATGGATTTTCCAACAGCACTTAAACATGGATCTATTAGACCATTTAATTACTAGGACTTTTGTAAATTATTTCGTGGATTGTTCTTGGATTATTTTTATATATGATTCCAAAAACGGCATGTTCTTTTTTCCCATTTTACAATCTTTTTCCTATTAAATAAATTATTTGTTAAATTTTTACAAAGCTTGTTGTTTTCACTTTTTATGGGTTAGTGTTTATTAGAGCCTAAAAACGTAACATACTATTTCTAATGTAACACAAATGCAAATGAGACTCGATAAGAATTTTTAGAGGAATTCTGTGGGGGAGAACACATACTGTTTCGAAAATAAAATATTATTTGCACAAAAAGTTTGAGACTGTTTTTAGTCGCCCAAGAAGTTATTTACTTGGCTTGAGTTCATATAAGAATTTTACGTACCGACAAAAATGAAGTGCGTGATAAACCGTAGCGTACAGCACAGTCAATATATGTCAATATGGTATTTTAGGTTTTGTATTTGTAAGTCTGCTTACGTCACATGTACGTATCATCCTGTGGCCATTATTTTAATCTCTAAAGCTCATGTTATGGGGATTTGCTTTCTTAATTTAAATTTTAATATGTGAAGGACAGTTACGTGCCATTTGTCAAATGCCGTTTAGAATTGAAAATGCCTTGCAACATTTAAGCTTGTGTAGTTAGTAATAGCGTGTAAATCAACAAAACGTAATTATCAGTGTTTCAAAACGCGATCCAACTATGTACGTATACAGTATACACACTATATAATAAATCGGGTCTTTACTCTTCAACCTAATTATTTTGTATATAGTGTAAACTAAGCTATACTATATGGTAGAGGAGGCTAAAGCGTATTTGTGTTTGTCTAGTTTGGGAAAATTACAAAAAGCTTTAATGTTAATAGAATTACACCAACTAACCGCATTCTTGTTGGTTGCATCAAGGGTATTTGCAAATGTCTTGTACTCATCTTTGGCTTGCTTGAAGTTAACAAATTCCACTTTTTTCTAGAATATATAAAGGAAAAATATTGTTTGAGTATGATAGATGAAGGAAGATAAATCCGTTAAGGATATGTAACGCTGTTAGAGTTATCTTATTTATTTATTCAACATTTTTTTAGTGTTGTTATTGCTACGCGATTATAAAGTTAAAATATCAAAGTAATAATTAACATACGCGTTCACGTACCTCTTTTTGTTCTGAATATCGACTGGGAGAGAACAATTATTCCTCTCTCTCTCTCTCTCTCTCTCTCTCTCTCTCTCTCTCTCTCTCTCTCTCTCTCTCTCTATAGAACATACACCTACACGAAGCTTAGATGTAATAAATTGAAACGCATGATTTATCAAACATTCAAGAAATTCCTTTGTCTCTTATACACAGTTACGCCTACCAAAACTTACATGTAATATAGATATTTAAAAGCATGATTCATGAAAAGTTCAGGAAGACATTTCTAGGGAAGGCGTGTGTGTTATAAGATAATTAGGAAGACATTTTCTATCTCAGTCGACGTGGATATTCAGGTTAGATGCAAGTGAACTATTTTATTTAGTAACCATTAGGCTGTTTTTTTCACCGTCATGGTTAAAAACATTAAATATATTATTATTATATAATGAACTATGAAAATATAATTGTTATTATTTCTGTATCTACAAATTTAAAAATCCTGAAAAGAGTTCTTTTTGATTTCGAATACTTGCAAGAGCTTAAATCCTGGAGTATATATATTCTACCATCAGAATATAAGTTCGTAAAACGAACTCAACAATTACTCTTCATTTCGTTAGACAATGTGAAAAAGAGTAGATGTACAGAAATTTGTATTTCTCTCTCACGCGAATGCGAAAATTAGATCAGATTTATCTCGCAAATATGAAACAAAAAGTAACTATTCATGCACGCGTAAGACAACTCATAAAAATTATGGCTAATGATAATGAAAACAGCGACCTCTCCGAAAAGTAGGATGTGAAAGTAGGAGTTTAGTTTTCTGTAGTTTCAAGTATCTTTTGTGCATATAAACCTTACGTTAATATTTCGTGTAGAGGCACACAAAAAAAGATTTTCCTTCCACAGGTCAAGCAAGTTGGAGTTTTGGTCAATAGGTTTGAAATTTATTCTTGATAATAACGGATTTTAACATCGGACCCAGAATTATTGGGTTCTTGTACAATCAAATATACAGTAGGTACTTGAGTGGTGAATGTATACAAAATATACCTCTGCTGAGCCTGATTTCATAGTTCAGTATTTGTCTAATAACTTCCATCAATTACATCACATGCAAGATTGACTACTATCGTTGATTTAATATTTACGATTCCCGGTGATATGTGTCTACTACCCTCAGTATGGATCAATATTGTATCGGAGATTACCTGCTTGAGGAGTTTTTTTTTCTATGTGTCTTAATTATTTTAGGAAAGGTTTCTTTGATAAGATCACTGAGTAATTTCTTTAGTTCTGTTTTGTCAAATCCGGGAATCACAAATGTTAGTAGTTGATCTGCTGTTATGTTATAACGGTCCATAAATAACCTTGGTACTCTATAATTGCTGAGACAGCACATAATAGCGCAATGGCTTTTAAGTGTTCTAGTGTTTCAGTTATTTGTTGGTTTTGATCCTGTAAAATGTTGTAATATCAGCGATAAAAAGATTTCAACTTTTAATTGTATTTAAATGTTCAGCTTTTATATCATCAGAAAATGATTTTAAACCATTTTTAGAAGTTAAATAATCAATACCGAGGTAATATTTAATTTTTGGATTACTCATTGCAATATAAGTGCTGAAAAACAATACTAACATGTAAGAATCCCTACATTCCACACCATATTGTTTTGATATACCGGTTGTCTCATAAATGTTTGACACACAGTAAATTGTGGTTCTGGAGGTCCTTGATATTTATAAACAGAACATCACAACACTGATCTAATCAATGACTGATAGAAATCGACGGTTTAATCCGGTGATTTTACTTCTTTGGCAGCCAACAAAGTTCGTAATTTAGACTGTTAGAGCGGTTTTTGATTCTTTTCCCGTTTTAGAATTTATTCTGTGCTGAAATTCATCATTTAATTGTTCGATTTGATAACTTCCTGTTGGAATAGAAACAAAGTTTCCGGTCAGCAATTTCCCGGGTGGCATTAGTACTGAGTTTTGTTTATTTGCAAACACAAGAGAATCATTCGTCTGTAATACACCGAATTATTTTGATCTCATATTCGGCCAACAATGATACATTCGTATTTGTGCAAGCGCAATTTCCTTTACCGGAATTGCAGTCGGAAAATGTACTCTAAATTCGGGGTTGGTGGAACTTATGGATATTATTGTTGTCTTTGGTGGAATTGTATTAACACTGATCTGTTGCAGTAGTTTTTGCGATAACGACATTGTTAGTAAAAGAAAAGAATTATAAATCAGACATAGTCATTTCCTAGTCGTAAAACTCAATCATTTCTGTTAAATCGCTATCTGATTTTATTCCGTCGTTAAGACCTGATGATATCAGCTTCAATAATTTGGAATATGCTAGAGACGCTCTCTGTAATTATATTATGTGCTCGTGTAGTTTATTTTAGCTGCACGTGGATATTCGTTTGCAATGATATTACGCGCACCAGCAATTGTTCTTGCATCTGAAACACAAATTTTTGGAACCGCAGGTACCATCACTAGCGATGGTGTTATTGTTGATGGTAATACACCGGTTCCAGTGATAACAACTGACACGAATGGAACAATTGTATCAACAAATATTACACGTCTGCGATATTGCATTGTTTTCACTGTATACTCATTAACGCTATGTTTTAATTTCATTTGCCATTCACGCACATGATTGTAGCTGTACTGTTGTACTTTAATTGAAGACCTCATTGTTTAATTAGGTGGTAGTTTAGTAATTAATTAAATACACCATTTGCAAATCAGGTCAGGTCTTTTATCCTCAGGCTCCCTTCAAATGTTACTCCTTCATTTTGATCGAATGGTACTGACAGTAGATAACGATGTGGTATTGTGGTTGATAACGTGAATGTTGTAGTACTGACAACCTGTATATACCGGTAACTTCAACGAGTTTTTGAATAATTTTCGTAGGCGTGACCATAATACTTGTAACGTCGCTCCCGTATATACTACGTTGTCAGTGATCTTTTTGATGTCAACGAGTTTAATATCAACGACTGCTAAACTTCCAAAAATTCATTAATGGCTCTATGAATGCTTCTACGACAACTCAAGAACATGTTTACGTTATTAGAAAAGTCAGTTCTAAACAAAGTCAATCCAGTATTCATTGTTGTTAACTAGTCCGTAATTGCGATGTTTTAATCATCTACACATCTCTTGGTTGCAGCGTCGTCATTTGATTCTGGTTCTCCGAGTCCAGTATTTTGTTTTGATAGTCATGTTGAGAGGACCAGTCATTGTATCACCGGAAGTTTATACTCGCGTACTAATATTAACTAATATCGTTGAGACCAGAACACCGGATTTATTAAATTTTACGGTATCAAACACGGCTATGCTGTTTTTCGGATACTCCATTTTTTCTGACGATAATATCCTGGATTAGAACATTACTTATTTTTTAATTTTCCTTGCTTATCTTGAAATACATCCACTTCGTTCGGATTCGTGTTTGAAAGATTTAGGTTTTTCGGATATTTCATCGTTAATATTTTCTTGTTCATTTTCGAGTGATATTCTGTCAGTTGTGTCTCTTTGTTAATAGGACGATCTTCCATAAATATCCAACAGATCTATTTAAAACGATAGCGATTACACGTGTATTCGTGTATAATTGTATGCGGTGGTTTGATTGATTTTGATACGGCGTAAGAAGTACAACAATTGTTTCATGGCTGCATATTGGTTTGTCAGTTACAGTCTGAGTTTGTAATTTTGAATACCTTAGAGGAGTGTTTGCGGAGCTGACATGCTTGATAAACTCCTTTGGCGGGGATAACCCGAATGAATCAAAATAAACAATTGCACGTGGATCAATCGCGTATGCAACCAAGTTAGTTACTACAAAGGTACTATTGTTTAGATTAATGACACCTTTTTCAATTTCATTTGCCGGTTAGGTAATGGATCGTGCATTAAAAAAAATATTTCGTATTTTTAATTTTTGGCAATATTTATTAGATCTAAATTTGACATTGGAAGAATTCAACCTTCCAATGAGGTCTCAAACCCTTTCTGTACCATCAGTATGGAGTTCCTGATGGTCTTAGACTCTTTCGGTATTGTAAGGCCACTAATCACAGACGACACCGGTTGAGGCATTTTGTGGTTTGTTTGAACGTCTTCCTGTGTTTTCTTGGCGTGCTCTATTGATTTAAGTTTTTTGATGTAACATTCCATTTCCTGTTGCTTTTTAGTGCCATTTCCGCCGCTGTTATGACAACCCACAACGTTGCAGCGTTTGCTAAAGCTCGGGTGGTGCCGGCTATTAATGCTGATCTAACTGCATGTTACAGATTGTTATTCTACAAAGAACTGTAAATATGCACAAAACATACTTTAGCATATGGCGTCGACTTCCATCATGGATTTTCCAACAGCACTTAAACATGGATATATAAGATCATTTAATTACTAGGACTTTTGTAATTTAATTCGTGGATTGTTCTTGGATTATTTTTATATTTGATTCTAAATACGTCATGTTCTTTTTTTTCCATTTTACAATCTTTAACCTATGAAATAAATTATTTGTTAAATTTTTACAAAGCTTGTTATTTTCACTTTTTATGGGTTAGTTTTTATTAGAGCCTAAAATCGTAACATACTATTTCTAATGTAACACAAATGCAAATGAGACTCGATAAGATTTTTCAGAGGAATTTTGTGGGGGAGAACACATACTGTCTCGAAAATAAAATATTATTCGCACAGAAATTTTGAGACTGTTTTTAGTCGCCCAAAAAGTTATTTACTAATCTTGAGTTCATATATGAATTTTACGTACCGACAAAAGTGAAGTGCGCGATAAACCGTAGCGTACAGCACAGTCAATATATGTCAATATGGTATTTTAGGTTTTGTATTTGTAAGTCTGCTTACGTCACATGTACGTATCATCCTGTGGCCGTTTTTTTTATCTCTAAAGCTCATGTTATGGGGATTTGCTTTCTTAATTTAAATTTTAATCTGTGAAGGACAGTTACGTGCCATTTGTCAAATGCCGTTTAGAATTGAAAATGTCTTGCAACCTTTAAGCTCGTGTAATTAGTAATAGTGTGTAAATCAACAAAACGTAATTATCAGTATGTTTCAAAACGCGGTCCAACTATATACGTTTACAGTATCCACACTATATAATAAATCGGGTCTTTACTCTTCAACCAAATTATTTTGTGTATAGTGTAAACTAAGCTAAACTATATGGTAGAGGAGGCTAAAGCGTATTTGTGTTTGTCTAGCATGGGAAAATTACAAGAAGCCTTAATATTAATAGAATTATACCAACTAACCGCATTCTTGTTGGTTGCATCAAGGGTCTTTGCAAATGTCTTGTACTCATCTTTGGCTTTCTTGAAGATTGTGTTTGCGTCAGTCCATCTACCATTATAACAGTAATCCAAAAACATTACAAGACCATTAAATGAATCCTTGTATTGGCCCCTAATCTGGTTGGTACCGTCTGTAAATTCTTTAAACACTTTCTGTATGAATCTGCGGTCCAGTGTACAAAGACGTGCCATGCTACTGCGTGCACTAAAATCTTCAAAAATGTTAAAACATTTGTCCATATTTTCATGGCTCATGATGATCAGTAACCTGTAGAAAGTTTAAGATTTAAGTTTAAGATTGAGAAACACAATTAGCGATGCAAATAGCAGTATGTACATATCATAAAATAACGATGAAAAGTTTCAAATATCAGTGTGTACATATTATAAAATAACGATGAAATGTTTCAAATAGCAGTATATTAGTAATATGGGAAATCCAGTCAAAAAGAGCTTGGGACCTTCGAGACCCAAGATTTCTAGGCCTAATGGGAAATCCAGTCGAAAAGGGCCTGGGATTTTCTAGGCCCAAAAGTTCGTGGTACCTTCTAGGCCCAAACGTCGTGGGACCCTCTAGACCCAAGGAAATTGAACATGGCAATATTTTTTGGGACCATCGGGCCCCAAGGGAAATTCAACATGGTGGGTCTGTATAGCGACAAGGGAAATTGAACATGGGAAATATTATTTGTATTTGTATATGGGACTGTCTAGCGACAAGGGGAAAATGGAGGCAAAGAAATCTAATATCTTTTTGAGTCATATGAGTGGCCCTGAAAAGGATCGTTATGTGTAATGTTAACAGTATCTTGTTAACACAGAGGACATATGTTGGGCCATAGAGGAGAACTCTCTTTAAACAACCTTGCCTCTCCACATATATCCTTCTCTTCCAAAAGGCTGTATCAGTCATATGAGTGATAGTCCACTACGATCTGACATACATGGGTAAGTTAGTACGAAATAGCATGGTAGAAACAAGGGTAGAAGATTCTACATTGGTCCACATCTTGTGATGAGAAACAGGTGAAGAGAATACAGTGAACTGCGGTTATTTATAGGGGAAGAACGGATCGAAACGGATTGAGTGTATTCACCAATACAAACTTGCGTTACAAAAGTCAGTCACAGTTATCCAATCGGAAGAGAGCAGTCTGTGACATCACCTTCCCTACATAGAGGTACTAGCGTCTGTGCGCATTCAATCGATGCGACAGAGTTGTCAATGATGTCGGACATTAAGAAGACGATGAATTGGGGTGAGCCAGTAGTATAGACAGCAAGTGATGAGACAGTAGTGACTACAAAAGTCATGGCAAATCTACATCCAGACGAAGTTCATTTTAACTGGGAAATTGTGGATTTTCTAACATCACAAGAATTTATTCCGGAACCTTCGTTACCTTCTGCTTCTTCTTATGTACACGAAAATGATTTTAAGCAGAGACAAAAAGAAGAATTGGAGCGAATTTTACAACAGAAAGTAAAAGAACAAGCTTTTCTTATTCAACAGCGGGAAGAAGAAGAAGCAAGAAGGAAACACCAGGAAGAAACAGAACAGTAGCAGCAACAGAGAAGAAAGAAGACCAAGGACAGAAAGAGAATACTGAAAATCAAATGGTCACGATGGTACCTTTAGATATTTTAGCAGAATTAAGGAGTCTGAAACAAATGTATCAGACTTCTTTATCACGACCGAAGAAAAAAAGACCTAAACAACCCAATCTAACTGTGACTACGTCTACCATACCACCGTTAGTGATTTCTATCTAATCATTGACATGAACCACCAGTCCCAAAGTAGGCCTTTGCCGTGGCAAAGTCTTAAGACAGCTAAAGATGGTAACGTCCCGTTTCTGAGTTTGTTTTGTTTTAAACAAACAAAACATCAACGATATTTTCAGGGCCACTCAAATTATTTCGAAAAGAAATACTATTTCATTTGCCTAATTCAATGAAAACTCAAAAGTCCTTTTTTCGTTTTTTTTTAAACCCATGATGTACGTGTGAGTGAATGAATGTGTGAGTGTAGGTTCTTATTCTATAAAATCAAAATCAAAAGACACGTTTTTTCTCTCTGGTGTATTCTGGTACAAACGTTACAATCCAATATCACAACATAACATAACACAATACCACTTTAAAAAGTTCATAGGTTTCTTCTGTTCACTCTTTCTGTTTCTTTAATTTATTTACTGTCACATGTTTTTCTTTTCTTCTTTCTCTTCACTTTCGTTTCGTCTTCTTTTCTTGTCTTTGTGAACGTGTCGGGGTTCTTCCTTGGGGGAGGGTACCTCTTCCTCCTCCTCCTCCTGTTCAGAATTCCTTTCCCCCTTCTCCTTATGCTCCTGTTGTTTCTTAGGGCAGTTTGGAGACCAATGTCCTTTCTCTTTACAATGATAACAGGTATCATGACTTTTGTCTCTATTGGTACCTTTTTTAATTTTTTTTTCACGATCTATACATTCTGTAGCCCAATGTCCTTTCGTCTTACAGATATAGCAAGTATCTTGACTTTTATCTCGAAAGGAGGGAGAGTAGTCCGTCGGCCTGTCTGAAGAAAATTTTCGTATGACACCACGTAAAGCTCTGATGAGAAGCTCAACTTGTGTAGGTTCTTCCATCGTTCTGGTCAATGTGAGAATAAAATGAATACTGAAAGGTTAGACACTGACCCTTTATATATGCACGGATCGGACATGAATATATAGGGTTATGGTCTTTAAAATGTAGTCATTTGACTTTTTGCAGACAAAATGAAAAGACCGCATCATGTGGAGAAAAGAGAAGACAGTAAGAGACAGAAACGTAATGTATCACCTAGCACATTAGCTGAAGTCTTGGCTCAAATTCATGCCAGTGATTTTGAAGATGACATGAGTGAGCCCGAATCCTCACCCAGACAATCGACGTCCAAGCAAAGTTCACCACCCTTAGTAAACCCTGAAAATTACTACATGTATCACATTCGAGAGACAGAAAAGCGTTCCTCTCGAAAATTTAGAACAACGGCTTACACGTATGCAGTAAAGTTTAAAGATTTCAAGTCCAATGTACCTTTGGAGAACACAGAAGGGTTCATTACCGAGGTATGGGATTCTGTGTTAACTGCACTGAAACAGCAATGTCAAACCAAAGAAGACGATCGCTTGAGACTTTCTATTCATCACGATAATTTGAAGTCTCCCGTTTGGATCGAGTTTAGTAGCCCATGACAATTCACACCTTCCAAACTCATCGACAAAATTCAACATGTGCAACAATCCAACGACAAGTTTCACCGATGGCAAAGAAACACTGTTCATGACCCACGTGTCTCTTCCCAGGGGACCGGACAACGCAAAAACGTGTTATTGGTGAACAGCCTTCGCAACACCAAACTAAGCCTCGTCCGAATTAACTATCCTCAAGACCAGATGTGTTTAGCCTGTGCTGTCGTCGTGGGACGAACGTATGCCAACAAGAACGACACGATAGAATGGAATAGAGTCTGAAAAAGTATTCGACGATCGAACCGAGTCAAATAACGAAGTAAAGCAGAACTCCTGTTACAGCAAGCGCGGATATCCAAAGACACCCCTTGCGGTATTCCAGAAATGCAAAAATTGCAAAGTGCCTTGGCTCCACATTACACCTTGAAAGTACACCCTCAAGAAGTGCGTGGTCCTCTTTTGTTTCGAGGCCACGATTTCAAAGACGGAAAATACATTAACGTCTATCATCACGATGGTCATTTTGATACCATTACCCGTATCACTGGATTCCTGGGATACGGTTACTACTGTGAAAAATGTGACTATAGTTATAACAATTGAGAACAACACAAGCATTGTGGATCGAAATGTGAGGGATGTTTGGCCTCTCAACCTTGTCTGAACAAAGGACAAGTACGAATACATTGCCCTGTTTGTCAGCGCACTTTTGTCAGTCTTACCTGTTACCAACAACATTTGAAGATGCAAGGTTCACAGCAGAAAAGTAGTTGTCAGCTTCTGAGATTGTGCCCTACTTGTGGACAAGGCATACGTACCAGTAATGCCAAGTTTCACGTTTGTCGAGGGAAGAAGCGATGTCACATTTGTCACAAAATCGTAGACTTGGAGCAAGAATGCTTCATTCAAAAATACCAACCCCAACCAGAAGATACCCAGACGAAAGGGAATTTTATCTATTTTGATGTCGATTGCATGCAAGAGACTGGTATTCACATTCCTAATTTCTGCGTGGCTAACCGTGCGTGCGAAAAGTGTATCAAAGAACCTATCTTTAGTCATTGCTCTCACTGCAGCAAGATTCCTGGAGGACGTGAAAAAATCTTTCGAGGGTCAAACAGGCTAGCCGATTTTGCCCAATGGATCCTAAACCCCATCGACGAAACGTCCAGAAGACATCAAACGTTACGGAGATTGTCATCGCCATGCCACGGTAATGGCTCACAATTTCGCGGGATACGATGGGCAATTTCTGCTCAGATACTATGCGGAACAAAGTACCGAACGTCCTCAAGTGACTTTGAACAGAGCCAAAATCATTTCTATGCAAGTAGGACAAGTACAGTTTAAAGATTCAATGTGCTACTTGGCCGTGCCTTTGAGCCGCATGCATAAAACGTTTGGAATGACAGAAATGGCCAAAGGCTATTTTCCACACTTTTTCAATACCGAAGCCAATCAACATGCCGTTCTACCCCATTTGCCTGAGGCTGACGACTACGACCCCGATAACATGCGCACCGAACAACGAGAACCTTTCCATGCTTGGCACCAGACTCAAGCCTCGGACCCCTTTGACTTTCAAGAAGAAATGTCAAAGTACTGTCGATCTGACATGGACATTTTACGACGTTGCTGTGGAAAATTTCTAGAATTGTTCATTGAACACGGAGGGATCGATCCTTTGAAAGAAGCTTGTACCATCGCCAAAGCAAGTTCCTTAGTGTACCGAAAACGCTTCATGCCTGAAAATACTCTAGTGTCATCAGTCCTCAAACGGCGAATTTTTGTTAAACGTCAATACTCGGTCAAAGCCCTACGCTGGCTACATTACTTGTGCGACAAGGAAGACAAATTTATCCAACACGCTCGCAACGGAGGAGGCGAAAAAACCATCGGAACGTATTCGGTGGATGGCTGGGACTTAGAAAACCCTCAGATCGTGTACGAGTTTAACGGATGCTTATTTCACGGATGTCCCATGTGCTACCCTCAACGTGACACTAAAAATCAGTTTTTACAACGGACTATGGAAGACTTGTACCAGACAACTTGTCAGCGACGTTTGAAGTTAGAAAAGCAATGATACGAGGTAGTGGAAATATGGGAACACGAGTACGATCAGCATTTGAAAACCGATCCCGAGTTTAAATGCATCGTAGAAAGTTACAAGTTGGTGAACCCCCTGAACCCCCGTGATAGTTTGTACGGAGGACGAACGAATGCCACCTGTTTGCTGTGCCAAGTGAACGAAGAGAAGGGAGAAGAAATCAGATACTTGGACGTGTGTTTGCTGTATCCTTACGTCTGCAAATATTGTCACTTTCCCGTAGGTCATCCACAATTGATGACAGAAAACATTGACTTGGACCACATACGCCAGTATGAAGGATTGATCAAGTGCAAAGTCTTACCTCCCACAGACTTGTACCATCCCGTTTTACCTCACCATTGCCAAGGAAAACTTATGTTTCCTTTGTGTCGAACTTGTGCCGAAACGTGCAACCAAGACCAACCTTGTCAGCACACCCAGGCAGAACGTGCCTTGACAGCAACGTGGGTTAGCGTGAAATTGTTTAAAGCTCTGGACCTACGATACCAACTGTTAGAAGTGTACGAAATTTACCACTTTCCCAAGACACAACAATACTGCAAGGGCGACGAGACACAGAAAGGTATTTTTGCAGACTACGTGGATGCCTTTTTAAAACTAAACCAAGAAGCTAGCGGCTATCCTTCTTGGTGCCACACTCCCGAAGACAAAAAGATATTCAAAGAAAATTATCGGAAGCAGGAAGGCATCACTTTAGACCACATCGAGAAAAACGAAGGAAGGCGATCGTTTGCCAAAGTGATGTTAAATTGCTTGTGGGGTAAAATGGCACAACGACCGTCTTTACCTAAGACGGAGTATTTGTCCGAACCTTCCCGCTACTTCCAGATGATTCACGACAAAACCAAATACATGAAACACGTGGACTTCATTCGTGAGGACTTGATCTTAGTCAATTACAAAGAAGAACTAGATTTTGTAGAAGCCGACAAATTTGGAAATGTCATCATTGCGGCTTACGTGACAGCCCACGCTCGCTTAAAATTGTACGAAGTATTAGAACTTTTAGGAGATCGTGTGTTCTATTTTGACACGGACAGTTGCATCTACATTCACCAACCGAACCAGTGTAACCCTGTCATCGAAGGAGACCGTTTAGGAGCCTGAACCGATGAACATCCCGACGACAAGATTCTATGTTTTGCAAGTGGCGGTCGCAAAAATTACGGCTACGAATACCGAGACCCACAAGTGAAAGGATTGACTCTCAATTATCGCACCAGTCGTGTGGTGAACTTTGACGTGCTACAAGAAGCCTTGAAGTATGGACAGGATGAAACGTTTAAAGTGACCACCTACGAACCACACAAGATTGTCCGTTTACCCACACACCAAATCGTTAGCCGACCTTTGGAAAAAGACTATCAAATTGTGTACCAAAAAAGAGTACGACTTCCCAATCACTTCACGTTACCGTACGGTCACGTCGAGATTGGGCAGCATATAAAACGGGACATTGTCCAAGACCAATAGTTCATTTGTAACTACAACGACCAAGCGAAAGAAGATGAATCCATTTAAACAGGCACCATTCAAGTTCGAGGATTGTAAAACAAATGTACCTTCACCGACTGTGAAAAGTACTGGATGAATAAGACCTATGCATTCCAACAGAAGTTGTCCGGAAGAAAACTGTAAGTGTCCTTGCGGTTATCATAGTAATTGCGTTACAGAGTGCGATGCTATACCTTACGATTGCAGTGATGCCAGACACTGTGACCTCAGCGATTCAGCAGGACATCGTGGGAACATTGCTATGACGAGTAACCCTACATCTACCATGGAAAGTGATGCTGTGCGTGTCAAACCTGAGGGTTGCGAAAGCGGTGCCACATGTTATCGTGACTCCCAGGAATTTCACCGTACCTGCATCGAACTGAAGTGAGGAGAGTCGAATATTCGTTCCCTACGAGTTTGCCTGAATACTGTCTCTCTAAAAGTCGATTCCAAACCTTCTAAGATAAATGGTCAAAATATCTACCTGGACCAATTCCTGAAGAATTAGCGAGAGCCGGATTTTTCTACTTGGGCAAAGGGGATAAAGTCAAGTGTTTCAGTTGCGGTGTCAATTTACGAGCGGGAAAAGAAAGATTCTGCTTACCTGGAACATGCTGGATGGTCGCCGAATTGTCAATACCTACCTCTAGTGGGACCTAGTGATTGAAAGTGACAATACTGGTCCATGTCGTTTAACAAACCAGTTTGGGTTGGAGACAAACCTAGACCAATATATAAACCCTCTCTAAAACATAATATGCAAGGATTACCACACGAATTGCAAGAGAAGATCTACAAGGACGTTTGGCAGGGTCTTGCTAAAGAAAATTCTCAATTGGTGACTGTAGAACTTTTGTGTCGTGAAATTCACAAGAGGAAAGTGAAAAAAATTAACCAACGTGTCAGATTTATTTGGATCAAGTCTACCTTCCATAGATTCGAATTTAGTTCGCTTACATCTGAAGATGTTTCGATCCTTCTTGACCGTTACCCTGAATGGCGGTGGGGCGAAATTACACGTTATATTAATCACTTTCGCTTTTGAAGAAGATTTTAAATCATTCTGTGCAGAATATACACTTATGGTCTTCGACATAAAAAAGTATAAAATAGAACGACCATGCCACAACCTTTATCACTTGTGATCAAACAGATTCCGTGGAAGGATATCAATGAGAATATTCACACGGTGAAGGATTACGAACACTTATTACAAGAACTGTGTCCCATTCATTGGGGTCGACGTGTAGTGTGTGTTTTAGTGACTTGCTTTCTGGCATTTCGTTGACCTGTTGATTCTTTGTGGACACTTTACGAACACTACCTACAAAAAAGATAGTATGTTGACTCCTTTAAATGTCCACGAGAGACTCATTCTGTTAAAAGCCTTACGCTTTCATCTGGATACGTCTCGACCTCTACAGGAATAAAAGATTCGTCAACTTTTACGTACGGAAGCTTTGTACGAAGATGTGCGTGTAGCTTGTGATTTACACCCTCATTGGACAGATGTACGTGACTGGAAAAGTTGGGATTTTGAGGCTTGGACAAACGAAGCATCCAATTATACCCAAGCGTTCTGTTCGTAAAATCTATCGTCAAGTGAAAAAGGTCACTTTTAAACCTGTGTTAGTGACAGTGCCAGAAGAAGAAAAAATATCTGTCACCGAGGACAATCACTCTGTTCAAGACATGACTGTCATGGACATTTCCCCACAAAGACCTTTCCGAGAGGAAACCTATGTGACTGTACCCCATGTAGAGACTATAAGAACATTACACGCTACCTCTAGGACACCTTCGTTACCCAAACAATGTTGTACAGTGATTTGTTTATATGCCACTTTGATCGTTTCCATGTGTATTTTATTCCTGTACTTATCCATTTGGCTTTTATGTATTTTTGTCTTTCGTGTTGTTCCAATTTAAACATGCATTGAAATAAACGTACATGTATCTTGAAAAAAGTATAAAAACCTCTTATCTTGTCTGCTTTTGTGTCATTAGTGTAATACCCTACACTACTATGGCTAATTCTACTATTTCTACTCCTTCTTCCTCGACATTCAACGTTATAATGCAGTCCAGATGGCCAGAACAGGAACAACATTTAGTCATCTGTTTTGCCTAACACTTGGAGGATAAAATGAGGGACATGATTAAGAAAGATTGTTATGGATGTCAAAACGATCATCCCAGTCAAATTCAACACGATAAATGTATGATGATGAGTCAAGAAGAAAAATTGGACGATTATTTGAACGAAGCTTAAGTCTCATCTCAGAAGAAGCCGTGTTACATCAGTGGTATAAAGACTTGTTTGATCATTCCTCTCCTCCACTGTTTGCTCGAGAAATTGATCGCATCGAAGCTCTCTTGGCCAAGAGTAAGGAGATGAAGCAAACAGTTACTTGAGAGACCTTTTCAATCAAAAAGTCTGTATTGAATTGATGACTTATCATCACCTGTGAAGAAAGGAAAAAAACAAAGCTACAAAAAAATGTATACCTGGGAACTTTATTATCTTTTGAACCGTAGTTCATACACTACTTCTTGAAATCATGTCGTGTGTGCTAATTATGAACTACCTCATCGCAAACCTCAAGATAATTAAGCTGGTGTCATTAACACAGATGACAGTCATCTTCCAGAAATTCACTGGGTAGCTGTCTACTTTCCTCAAAAGGGTTGTGTGGAGTATTTTGATTCGTATGGATTACCCCCTTTGGAACATGATATCATTGACTTTATGAGAAGAAATGCCCAGACGACACAATTCAATAATGTGAAATTACAAGGCACATATTCTATGGTGTGTGGACAATATTGTGTCTATTATCAGCATCATCGCAGTCTTGGATATTCTTTAGAACATTTAGTGACTTATTTTGATCTTCATTCTTCTCGAAACGATGACAAAGTAGATCGATGGTTTTGTGACCATTATGGCTATATGTTGTCTTTAGCTAGGAAACGTAGTGTACATCAATGGCCCAATGACTTCCAACAGTGGAAATCTCAGTTTAATTTACAACGTTGTCAACCATGTCAAAGATAATGTATTGGTGTTATTGAAGAATAAAATGTTTGTTATTTGAAAAAAATATTTGTGAATTAAAAAATGTTTGTTTAGTTGATAAAATTGTGTTTTGTGAGTTGTTTGTTATTTGAATAAAAATGTGTTTTTAAACCAATGCGTCTGTTGTTTGTTTTACATTTTTATTAATATAGATACTCTTTGACTTCTTTCTATCCATCACATCAAACTATCCAAACGTTTCCAACACTAAACTGTAGAGGGGAGTTTTCTATCGCGTCCGCGCTTGAACCATATAAAGCAGGGGTAGTCTCTAGGAATGCCAACAATCTACAATCTACTGTCTACTATCTACACATCGTAGAAATTTACGTTCTTCATTAGCAGCCCGCTATCCACATAATTGTTTACATCTTGCTACTATTCGCATAGTAGTATATAAATATTGTGAACAATATTCACTTAAGACGTATACGTGTACAGCGTGTACAGCGACTATAAAGCCAACTGGGTCACCGCTCGAAAAAATCGGGCCTTGATAACAAATAGGAGTTGTACCAAATAGATTTAACAGTCAAGAATCTACAATCTACAATCTACAGCAGTATATAAATATTGTGAACAATATTCACTTACTTCACCATGTCTCGCGAAACAAGGTCGAAGGTCAAGATGAATACTAACCGCTATATGACCAGAAAGGTTAATAACCTTCTCAAAATGGCCAAAGAAATAGACGGTACTCCCACCCCTACATCTACCCCTACCCCTACCAATACTACCACCAACAACAGCCCAAACACTACCACTACCCCTATTCTTCACAACAATGGGAGTGGTAACATAATTGGTAACGTCTCCCCGGTTAACAAACCAATTGCATATGCAAAAGCTGTGGGCCACTTTAGTCCTAGCATATGAACAAGAAATGTAATTGCAAGAGAATTAAAAGTGACATCTCAAATCCCATCTCACATCCCAGAAGTTAGTCCAACGAACCAAAATCTTCAATCAGAAGTATTGGATCGCAACCAAACATCCCCAATTATCAAAACATTTACCACTCCTTCCACGGTCATGGCTTCTTCTGAATTAAACAAGAGAATAGTGATTGACAAACAATTACCAAACAGTGGTACTAGTGCACTGGTATAATTAAATTTACCCCCAAATCACATCCTCCCACTGCAACCAACAGTAACATGGATACAGGAAACTCAACCTGTACTCGTGGATGAGGACGACGAGTGTTACTCGCCAGGACTCTTAAACACCATGGTACGTTGCATGAATAAATGCAACAAACATGTAAACAACATAATTGGGAACCAAGAAACTGGTTCAAATTTAGTTGCAACTAATACTCCCAATCCTAACACTGACAATGATGAAAATGATGAAAATCTAGTCAGTACAATCCCCCTCACTCAAAACTTATCGATTCACCCTGTAACCCTTCCGGTATCCCTTCTCGTAATCCCTCCCGCATCCCCCCTCAATAAATGTAGCCCCACCCCATCCACTAAAACCCAGATGTCTCCCTTGTCCCCCTTGTCACCATTGCTCTTTGACCCCCTAACCCAAATGCCCCCTCCAACTCCTCCCTCATTTTTTGACCCACTCACTTACCATATTATTTCTCCAAATACAACCCAAATTCAAACATCAACATCTCTTTTGAATACACTGGCCCCTCTTACAGAAATAAATGGGAAAAAAACATTTTATCACAATAGCCAACCATCGGGACCCTCAAAGGAAATCACCATTGAAGACTTAATATTAACAACGGATGAGGACCTAGATACTGAAGAACACATCAAAATGCTCTCAACAAATACTGACAAACAAAAACCATCCAAGCACAGAAGAAAAGCCCCAACATCGCCCTCAAGTGTTAAGAGTAAAGGGAAAACCCCAAAGAATGGCATACCTAAAGCAAAAAACACTAAAAAACCACCACATACAAAAAGTGACAACAAGAAAGGTCCAGAAACAAAAATCACAAATCAAACAAAGAAGGTTCCAGCCTATCAGAAGACAGCAGGTACCAAGTACCACAGCCCTGAACATACCGTATTCATTACAAGCGGTAACTCAAAAACCTTCAATCTCAGTGGAAAAAGTATAGCTGCAGCACTAACACAAAAACATAGCGGAACGTTCGAAATAATAAGGCCACGAACAAATTATATCATAGTGCGCTGCAGCACATTGTCACAAATTGCCAAATATATGGAAATGGAATCAATTGGAACAATGAAAATTCAAGTATCCAGACATAAGACGGTAACCAATAATATCAAAAGTACAGCTTCCACTAACAAAACTACTCCTAAGAAACATACCTCCGTTGAATTACCACCACCTGGAGTGGAAAAAAAATGGCAACAAAGGACCTCAAGTAATCATACAGAAGGAAAAGAAAACTACTTTGGTTACTAATTCCATATTGGAACCAAACAACAAAATGTATTCCAAAGGATATCAAAAAGTGTTTTAGCTTCCAAAGAGGTATCTCCATTTGACAGATGAAGAAATTGGGCAGGAGCTTACACTACAGGGATCCGACCTCAAACAAGTTACCAGACTTCGATCTACAAAGGATCATATATCAAGGAAAATATTGCTGGAATTTTACGCAATAGCTCCAATACTTGTTTATTTTTATGGAACCAATTATCTACTAGAAGACTACATCAATAAACCAAGATTTTGCAATAAATGCAAATCGTGGGGCCACTACACTTTTAGTTGTAGAAACAAGCCAAGATGTGGAAACTGTGGTGGTAATCACAGTGATCCTTGTAAACATGATGGACCCAAATGCCCCAATTGTAAAGGACCCCACGGACCAACGACCGAAGATTGTCCTTATACTATTAAGGAAATGACAATAGTTTCCATAATGAATAGAGAAAAAATCCCGTATAAGTTGGCCAAATCCAGTTCTGAGGTAGCACAGAAACAAACTGCTGCAAACCCTCAGACAACAAACATTAAAGACCTCCAAAATGTTACAGCACCAAGCATCACTGCTATATCAAAAACTAAAAAACTAACTCAAAAGGGTAAGAATCCACTATTACCCCAGCCCTCATCTATGCCCTCAAAAAACCTAAAACAAAATAAACCGACTTCGTCGGAGATAAAAAATTTTGTTCAAAATAATAGAAATAGAGAAACCAGTACTACAAATCCTAACGTGCAAAAAACTAAGGATTTATCAACTAGTACTGTTAATAACAAGGGGGACGATATAAACAATATAAACAATATAAACTTTAACATTAATAGCGGGATTGATTCCTTTCCCCACATAAAAATTTTAGAATACCTTAGTGATCTTTTGTTAGGGATTGTTCAAATCTCAAATTACCAGGGGGTACCTAGTGTACCGTACTTTAAACTACTAAATGATCTCCTTGAAAAACATTTGCATATTTAAATAAGAAATAGCTATAAGGTAATAATTATCATAATTTAAATGGACAAACAAGGAAAAAATAAATTAACTATCTGGCAATGGAATAGCAGGGGTTTAAACATAAATAAACCTGAATTATTAATTAAAATTCAAAATTCCACTAAAAAACCTGACATCATTTGTATTCAGGAAACCCACACCCACAGTTCATCAAAATCCCAACCAAAAATTAAGGGATATTCCAAATATAAATACCTGACAAGGGCTAGTGGATTAAAGGGAGGTGGGTTAGGAATATTTATTAGTGACCTACTACCCAATACTTATTTTTGTACTAACACTAGCCAAAAACAAGATAATTCTACAGCAAACGCCGTAGAATATCAAGCAGTACATATACACGTTGGTTCTTTTTCATTTGAACTTCTTAACGTGTATGACCCTGGTGGAGCAGCTCCAGCGCTCTTACAAAACTATTTGCAGTTAAACAGCTGCATAAAAGAATACATGATTTGTGGAGATTTTAACGCCCACAATAAGTCATGGGGCGGTGATCATACTGACAAGCGAGGCTCATTGATTGAACAATGGGCACTCAAAAGAAACCTTGTCATACTAAACGACGGAACAAAAACCCGTCTATCACCAACAAATGGCTCCATGTCTGCATTAGATCTTACTATTTGTACGCCCAGATTGGCTGCAATCACCAACTGGGAAGTAGACAGAGAATCTACATTAGGTAGTGACCACTACCCAATAGTTATTGACATACACTTGTCAAAGCCAATCGATCCCATTAAAAAACTTCCAAATGGATTTTAAACAAAGCAAACTGGACGAAATTCCGGACCCTACTGGAAAAAAAGACAATACATGATCTACAAGACGACAACATCGACCAGTTTAATAACAACATAATCCAGTGTATCAAGGAAGCAGCCAATAATAGCATTCCTTCCACGGGAACAAAAATTACAAATAAACAGCCCATACCTTGGTGGAACGACAACTGCAAGATGGCGATCAAGGATAAGAAGAAAGCCCTCAACAGATTTAGGCACACTGGCAAGACAACGGACTTCGATGACTACAAAAAAAAGGAAAAATTAGCAAAGCAGATCATCAAAACATCTAAAGAGACATCGTGGCAAAACTACTGCTCCACTTTAATAATCAAACAGTCCAATTCCAAACAAATTTGGAATAAAATTAAATCCATGAAAAAAGGAATTAGCACGACTATACCAAATATCAAAGGAGCAATAACAAACATGGAAAAAGCTTCAGCGATAGCATCTCACTTTGCAGGAATGAGCAGCAACAAAAACCACACTGCAAAATTCCAAGCATATAGAGCAAAAGTGGAGAAACAGCAGTCACATCTCTTTATAGATAGAGAACCCAGAAACCCGTCTCTCAACGAACCCTTTACTAGAGAGGAATGGATAAATGCAATCAAACCAAAAAAATCAACCTCACCAGGAGAAGACAACATGGGATACGAAATATATAAAAATATCCCAACCAACATGGAAATAGCTCTAATTGCTTTAATCAACCAATCATGGACCACGGGACAAATCCCCGAGAAATGGAAACAAGCAATAGTAGTACCAATCCCAAAAGCAGACAAGGACCCAACCGAAGTTTCATCATACAGACCCATCTCCCTTACGGACACCATACGTAAAGTAATGGAAACTATGGTTAACAACAGATTGAAACATCATTTAGAGAGTAAAAACCTTTTATCAAACAACCAGAGCGGCTTCCGGAATAATAGATCAACAATAGATCAGCTAGTCCGACTTGAATCCCAAATAAAACTAGCATTTCACAATAAAAGGAAAAAAATCGACACTTGACTGCAATTTTTCTAGACCTTGAAAAGGCATTCGACTTGGTTTGGACCAATGGCCTTATAGCCAAACTTAACCACTACGGTTTAAATGGTGAAATGCATGCCTGGATAAAACAATTCCTGTCTAATAGGCGCATCAGAGTTAGAATAGGAGATACACTCTCTGAGGAATTCCTATTGGAAAACGGCACACCTCAGGGTAGTGTCATTAGCCCTACGCTGTTCAACATTATGATTAATGATTTGGAAATCAACGTTGATCCCAAAGAAGTAGACCTCTCGCAATTTGCAGACGATAGCGGTCTATGGAAAGATGGTGATCCAACAAGTCAAAAAGTCATCAACACCCTCCAAATCAGCCTCAACAAAATTGGAACTTGGGCTGACAAATGGGGGTTCAAACTCTCAAAGGGCAAAACAAGGGGTATAATTTTTTCGCCAAATCAAAAGAAAACAGTAGAAGCACCAAAGCTATACATTCAAGGGGAGTTAATTAAATTTGAAACAACAATCAAATTCCTGGGTATGACATTCGATCAATACCTAACATGGAAGTACCACATCCAAGATCTGATCCGCAGATGCAAAAAAGACATTTCCCTCATGAAAAATATCAAAGGATTAAAATGGGGATCTAACTAAAAAACTCTTCTGATGATCTACAGGGCCCTAATTAGATCCAAACTGGACTACGGATGTCAAGTATACGCATCTGCTAAACAAAGTCTTTTGGGGAAACTAGATCAAATGCAAACTACAGCACTAAGGATTTGCACAGGTACCTTGAGAAGCACCTCAAAAGAAGAATTGCAAATCATCACTGGAGAAATGCCATTATCACTTAGAAGAGATGAGCTAACTCTTAGATATGCGGTCAGAATCTCAATTCATAACGCAAATCACCCCACCAGAACAACAATTAAAAATTGCAACAAAGCCTTTAACAAGAGGTTAGTACCATCCCATCCTTCCGGGAAAAGGATTCACACCTTAAGCAAAGAACTAAGCATTAACAACCTTCAAGCTGTTCAAATCGCCTATCCGGACAATACTCCCTAGATGAACATACCAATAAACATTAACTTTGAAGCCACAACATTTGGACCTAAAGAATCAATGGCGAACGAAATAAGAACAAAAATTCTCAATAACTTAGAAGTCAACTACAAGGATTATACCAAATTATACACTGATGGATCCAAATCAACAGATCCAGATAGAACAGCTGCAGCAGTCACCATTCCAGAGTTAAATATAACAATAGGGAGGCGACTTCCGGACCAATGTTCCATCTACACCACGGAATTTTGGGCTATCTTAGAGGCACTGAATCTGATCAAAATTAATAAATTTCCCAAATCACTCATCATCAGTGATTCTTTAAGTGTCCTAAAAACACTTGAATCTGGATGTTCAAAAGGGCGTGGCAACTATCAAAAGCTAACTAGGCTAACTGTCAATGATCTTGCTAACCTTAACCAAACAATTGAATTTATGTGGGTCCCATCTCATATAGATCTGTTTGGAAACGATCAAGCTGACCGTGCTGCAAAAAATAGCCTCAACAACGTGGAAATTGAATATATAGAGTACTCGGTAACAGAATTATATAATGTCATTACCAAAAGAATCATGTCAAAATGGCAACAACAATGGGATTCAAGCCAGAAAGGACGTAAACTATACTATATCCAAAACCAAGTATCCAGGAATATTATTGGAGCAGAGATTAAACATACACATCTCGAAAGAATCTTCAATCGCATCAAAACAGGAAAAACTCTACTAGCCGGAAGTATGGGCAAATACAGTAAATCCAACCCTGGAAGAAATACTTCTTGCCAATCATGCAATCAATTAGAAGATCTATCACATGTTTTTAATGTGTGCCCAGCATATAGAGTAGCAAGAAATAAACTTGCAAGCTCTCTTATTAAAATAGGCTCTACCACAACCTACCCATCATTTCTTAGTATCACGAACCCTAATCCCAACCTAACTGCAGAACTGATCCTATTATTCCTCCGGAAAATAGACAAGTCTGACAGTATTTAATACTGCACCCCATTCCAATTGTCCCTACCCAACCACTTATTTTTAAATGCCGGACGACAATTATTCTAAATTATATTCGGGGGATTAAAATTTTTGGGTATATCACCTTCCTTCCAATGCAGTCTCGTTCCGCCTTTACCTCTTCTGCTTCCGACGGTTGGTATCAATTAATTAGCATAACATTGTGCAATAATGCGTGGGGACGTGGCACTATTCCGTCCCCCGAAACAATTAATTAGCCCTTTTGGGGCATTAAACAGACGTAAATGCCCAATGGGCGAAAACGTCTTAAATCCAATTAATCAATCAATCAATCAATCTAGGAATGCATTTTGATCAACATATGAAATGGTCATATCATATTATGGACTTAATTAAAAGATGTAATTTGGATCTTAATCTAATTAGAAGTATTCAAGGTATGCATTGGGGTGCCTGTCAAAAAACAATAATTACTCTATATAGATCACTTATTCGATCTAAAATTGATTATGGGTGTCAGATATATGCCACGGCATCATCAACACTACTCAATAAAATCACACAAATACAAAGAAAAGCCCTCCTTATAGCAACTGGGGCATTGCCATTTACGTCGACAGAGGAGTTGCAGGTCCTGGCAGGTGAACCTCCGTTTCAATTGAGAAGACAGGAGGTCATGTTGAGATATGTCGCTCGTCTGTCAACACATAATGAAACACACCCAACATTACAGGCCATTAAAAAATGCAATAAACCATTAATAAAACGAGGTAAATATTCTAACTCATTTGGTAAACAGATACATAATATAAAAACCAAATTCCCAGTTGATATATTTCAAGTACAAAAACTTAAGCCTCCAATTATAATCCCCTGGAGAATGAACTATATACACGTAGATATCTCCTTACAAAATCAAGGTAATAAAATACAGGACACACATTTTTTGAAAATGCTTGTAAATGAAAAGATAAATATTAAATACAAAAATCATTTAAAAATTTATACGGATGGTTCTAAAAAAATCGATCCTGCACGAACAGCGGCAGCATGGGTCCTACCTAATTTTCAAATAAAAGAGGGCAAACGCTTACCAGACTATTGTTCCATATATAGTGTTGAATTTTGGGCTATACTACAAGCTCTGATATGGATACAACAAAATAAACCTACAAAAACACTAATTGTCAGCGACTCGCTTAGCGTCCTAAAAACTATTCATAATAATAACTCCAATAGTAGGAAAAACTTCCTTTACCAACTACAATATCAAATAACTAAACTCAAAACCCAAAATACTATAGTAGATTTTCTATGGGTACCTTCACACATAGATATAAAGGGAAATGAATTAGCTGACCAACTAGCTAATGACAAACTAAATGAACTGCACTATGAACCATTACCGTATAGCCATACTGAAATGTATAGATTAATACATGACATGATAAATAACATATGGCAAAACACCTGGAGCTTATCGACTAAAGGGAGAGTACTACATAATATTATAAAATCTGTTAAAAGAACAACAATAATACTAGGCAATACAAGACGTGAAATATCTAGGACCATTTCCCCATAACATAAACTGCTCTAAATGTAAACAACCAGAAGATCTAGATCATATATTCAACAAATGCACAAGCAATATTATACATAGAAACACACTTAAAAATAAACAAAAACTAGGGAAATCAACAAGTGCATATCCAAACATACTTAATCTAACACAACCCAATATACAATTAACTGCAAAAAACATAATTGATTTTCTTATTAATTCGAACTTAATTGACAAAATATAACACTATCATAGGATATTATATACTAAATAAATTCTCTAAAATTGACAATAAAGTAAAACATACTATGTTTAAGACTAGCTTGTGACTCTGTCGGAGTCGTGATTTGGGTGGGTGTCGATATTGAGTTCATATTGAACTTTACGCGACTGCGAGTTTACATTCATTCATAATCATGGTTATGGCAGAGATTAACGCTACTTAGCCTATATTGAAATTATAAACTAAATTACCTTTAAACAAAATAATTTATCCCTGGTATCAACCCACAAAGCTTCACGCCTTTTTGATTTTCATGATAACTCAATTATTAATAACATTATAAATATTAAAATAATTTTAACAACAATATCTAGTTAATTAATAACTATGTTTAAGACTAGCCTGTGACTCTGTCGGAGTCGTGATTCGGGTGGGTGTAGATATTGAGTTCATATTGAACTTTACGCAACTGCGAGTTTACATTCACTCATTATCACGGTTCTGGCAGAGATTACCGCTACTTAGCCTGTATTGTAGTCTGGGAAAAACCTCCTTATTAATATCACCGTCTTCTCCAAGCTCTTCCCTGTCAGCAATACTATTATCTTTACCCTCCTATATGCAGCCTCATGGACAACACAACACATAATATTAAAAACGCTTACATATTATATATCTATTCCTTATATGGCCCTAAATAGAATTATAAGGTAGTCTTAACCCAGGACTATCAGGCCCAGCGACACAATGTTTCAACAATAAGTTTACTTTACACTCAAACAATAAGTTTACTTTACAAACACACTTATATGACCCAAAATAGAAACATAAGGTAGTCTTAATCCAGGACTATCAGGCCCAGCGACACAATGTCGCAACAATAAAGCTGCATTACCATCTTTCATCACATGTCCTATGGGGTTGCATATATAGAATTAAGAAAGCTAATGGCACTTAAATATTCAAAATTATCCGGTTAATCTCACGACCTTGAACTGGACTTCACAGGAAGAGAGGATTGGAAGAAATGCATAGACAATAATCAAAGGACAATAAATGGAAATACAGATGCTATCACTGACACCGAGGGAAACGTGGAGGACCAGATTACAGAACAGCCCTTCTTAGGGCTACTTAATGTTTATTGTTGTAATTGTACTGTACCTATCCCCAACCTATTGTATCTTCTCGGGAATAGGGGAAAGTGAATGCAGTTGCGAGGAAACAGGCCCTTTCCTATACTAGGAATCGCCTGGATTGGGGCCCGCATATGTGTACAGCCTGGTACACCTCTGTGCTTAACTCAATCATTCCCGCACAAAAGCTGACCGACCCCTCCCACCTCCCATTCTAAATCTGTCTGTCTGTCTGTATTGTCTTGTCGGTTTTCTCTGTTACATGTGAATAGACATTGAATTCTCGCAATATCGATTGGTATGAGAATTCCATTTGACTAACCAAACATCATATCTCAAATATGACCATTTCGGATCACACCCAACCAAATTCATAACTTAAAACAACCTAATCAGAACAAAAACAATTAGTCACTCTGACACCCTAGTATAGGTTTTTTGTTTTTTCTAGGATGAATTTCCCTCATAAGAAGGGATTTTTGCCGGTAGGATGGTGGCGAACTGTACAGTACACTCTGTACTTAACTAGGGGCATAGTGATAAGTGTTAGGAAATTCTGTAACTTATAAATCTCGATATAATTGCACAGGTGGCTAACACATCATTGGTGTATAGGGCATCCACTAGCACAACTGGACTAAATTTGATACAAAATTAAAGGGACCTCTTCGTCAGGGTGTGGCATCTGTGGCTGTGGCTGCCTTTGTCCTTGTGTGTTCGGTTTGTGCTGCTGGTTCGCGGGTTGTGTTCTCCGGAGGTGCCTTGGGGGTGCCTCGTGTTTCTTCGTGGGGGTCCGGGTGTGCGTGTGGCGCTGCCTCTGCGTGTGGGACGACGATGGATTTACTGCTGGGACCTTTTCCGCCTTTTCCTCTTCCTGCTGGCCTTGCTTCCGAGGTTTGATAAGGGGAGGTGTGGATGAGTCTTACCTACCTACCCCAGGGCTTACATCTATACCGATAGTTACTTATTAGTAATTCGGTATAACGCCCTAATTAATAAGTGCACTGATATGCACATATATGCCTGAGGGGGGAGTAATGTCCCTTCCCAAAGGGAAACTAAATGTTTAGCGACATGCTAGATATAAAAGTTATCCAAATGTCCCTTCGTGGACGGCGATAACTTTAAAAATCCAACTTGATTGATTGCCAGTCTGGCCATCCATTGTTTGACTCATCCTACTACGAAGATGTGCTCAAGACTAGCTAAGCTGAACGAAGCTTACGTCACTCTGCATCGTATCAGACACAATCTGATGCCAAAGCCTGAAGTGATAGAGAATGTTAGAATGCTACAAGTAACGGAAGACCTCATAGAAGAACTCTTCAGAGAGGAAATTCAAAAAGACAAAGAAGAATAGACTGAGAAATATAGACTTCAGAAGCAGCAGAGAGAGCAAAGAGAACAGCAACAGCAGCAGCAACAACAGCAGCAGCAGGAACCCCAGACAGAAGTTTTCTCGACTGTCGTGTTGACACGAAAGAGTTCTCTTTCTCTTTCCGAAGAAGCAGCCCCTATCATGTTGCCAGACGAGGACGCAATCTTAGACGATTAAAGATTGTCATCCCTCCTCGTACACACAAAAAACAGCCCTTTTCAGGGCTACCCAATGTTCACGAAAAGAATTAATAATTCAATTTGCTAATGGTATGTAAGGAAGTTAGAAAAAATAGAAGTGATTCTATAATCACAGTCTCATTTTAGTTTCGTTTGAAGTGCGTCTATAAGCACAACGTATTTTTCAAACAACTTGTTAAATTTATAATTTATGTGAGTAAAGTAAAAAAGTGAGTGAGTGTTTTCTTTTAAGTCCGCGTGTTTTGGTGGTGATAGGGATAATGTAAGTTTTTTTATCGTAGGGGGTGTTTTACTTCACGTGCGCGCTTGTGCTATATATAAAGAAGCACTCGTCAGTCTGGCTACCTATCGTTGGCACATCGACCTAAAGAAGATGAGCAGACTGAACAAACATAGGGAGCTTGAAATGCACCTGGAGAGTGCTAGACGTCTCCTGGACGAGCTGGCTATGGAAGCCTTAGAAGAACAGGCCAGAATTGAAGAAGAGAAGGAGAGAAAAAAAGAAGAGGAGGACAAGAGAAGACCAATCTTGCCTCACCGCATGAAGGCTAAAGCATGTCGGGTGAAACCTGAGGTGAGGACGACTCCACCACCAGAAGCAGCTCGTCAACCACAGGCACAACCCCAGTTGCAACAACCACAACCCCAACCGCAACAACCACAACCTCATCCACGGTTGCGGTATAGAGGAAGACGTGAACAGGCTTTCACTATCCCTCAAACGGAAGATTGGGATAGTGAAGCCACTCAAGCTTCCTCTGCACTCCCAATCACAAAAGTGAATTGGGAGAACGATTGGACTAGGAGATGTGTGTGCGGGGCTAGATCTGAGAGGTGCCAGCATTAGCCAGGTGCATTTTTTCGAGTTTTAAACAACAGCCCTTCTCAGGGCTAACCAAATGTCTAGAAAAGAGACTGTTCAAATTGCCAATGTGTATGAGAGAGGAGTAGTGTGATTATAAACACTAACTCTTTTTGGATGGTAGATGGTGTGATTTTGGATAGTAAATTATGTGGCTTGTTTTGGCTGCTTCCCGTGTGTGTGGATGGTAGATAATGTGATTTTGGATAGTAAATTATGTGGTTTGATTTGACTGCTTCCCGTGTGTGTGGATGGTAGATAATGTGATTTTGGATAGTAAATTATGTGGTTTGGTTTGGCTGCTTCCCGTGTGTGTGTGTGTGTGTGTGTGTGTGTGTGTGTGTTTGTGTGTGGATAGTAGATGGTGTGATTTTGGATAGTAAATTATGTTGTTTGATTTGGCTGCTTCCCGTGTGGGTGGATAGTAGATAATGTGATTTTGGAGAGTAAATTATGTGATTTGATTTGGCTGCTTCCCATTTGTGTTGATAGTAAATGGTGTGATTTTGGATAGTTAATTATGTGGTTTGATTTGGCTGCTTCCCGTGTGTGTGGATGGTAGATAATGTGATTTTGGACAGTAAATTATGTGGTTTGTGAATAGTATATAATATGAAAAGTGAGTGTAAGGGATGTTTTCCTTCACGTCCGTGCTTAAGATATATATTTACGCAATCGTCCGTCTGGCCTGTCGCTCTGTGGGGGGCGTGACGAGGGGGGGACGGGGTGTCGATATTGGGTTCAAATTTGACCCTACGCGACTTGCGAGTTTACACTCACCTTTAGTCACGGTCCCTTACAGAGACAACCGCCTACTTAGTATAGACAGGGAAAGGTACAAATAACCTTATGCAAATGTAATTTTACAACAAACCCCTTTTCATGTTATACGGCAAACTGACTCACAAAAAATAAATTTTTTAAGTGTAGTCTGGGATGACTTTCTTATTAACATCACCCTCTTTACTACGCTCCTTTCTATTAACAACATCCTCCACTATGCTATCATCTCCCATATGCGGCCTCATGGACAATACACTATATAATATAACGCCCCTTTTATTAATAGATAACTCACCAAAGTATTAAATATACAAATCTTAAGAGCATACAGCTTATATAATTATAAAGATATAATCTCTATACGACCCCAAATAGAACTATAAGGTAGTCTTAACCCAGGACTATCAGGCCCCGCGACACAATGTCGCAACAAATAGATAATTTTAAACATATTAACTTTCAATAAATAAGTTAGCACACTTTGATTCATATAAAATTATAATAAAGTACTAATACACCACAGATGTCCAATGGGGTTGCATATTTAGAACTATGATAGCTAATGGCACTGAGTATTCAAAATTCTCCGTTAGAATTCTTAAGGACACTGAACCGGACACAAGCAGGAAAAGAGACGACCGGAAGGGATGAAACACCCAGTCAAAATTCAAAAGGACAAAAAATTCAAATGGATATAATGGATATAATGGCGCTATCATTGACACCGAGGGAAAAGTGGAGGACCAAAATCACATAACAGCCCTTCTTAGGGCTCTTTACTGTTTATTGTTGTTGTGTTGTTGTTGTTGTGGGGTAGTAGTAAATTTGCCTTGGGTTCCTTCTAATCTTTCTTTCTGTCCTTTCTGGGTGGTGACTCTTGCTCTAAAATGGCTCTAGGTTACATACTAGAAACGCCTGGACTGGCTTCACACAGGTGAACGGCTGGCTCTGTTCAACTTGGTGTGCCCCCCGGTCAATTGCATGGGTGCCCTCACACCCCTCTAATGTTCTGGGTCACCCCTAATCTTTTCTTGTTCTTTCTGGGTGAGTGGGGGGGGTGGTTCCCCCCCCTCCCCTTTCTTATTAAAAAAAAAAAATTTTTTTTACAATATCCTCTCCAAATTTTTCAAATCACGGTTGTGAAATAACAAAACCCAGGCTCTCCGATTGTGCTTGCTTCATCTGCAAAACAGGTTCTAGGACCCATACTAGAAATACCTGCACTGTTCGTCACGCACATGAAAGCACTCTTCATGATGTGTGCTATATAGTGGAATGATGAGTGGCCTCTACAGAGATCCTGCGGGTATCATGAAAGGGCTTCTGGTCAAGGTTGAGGGACGTTGACTGGAGCCCTGATATTTTTACCTTATTTTTTCTTTTATTTTTCCCTCTTAATAGGGTGCTTAATTGGTTATGAGTAACCCTTCTTGAACAACTACAGTGGCCCTAAAAAGCTAATATGACCATATTGGTACCTCCGCATACAACTTTATAACTAAAAATTACTTACCATTGACTACACTTTTATATGTTGCACAGACATATTAGTATTTTAAATTAATAGGGACCTAATATACGTACGCTTATGTACTAGTTTTAATTAGAACCATAGGATGATAAATAAAAATTCTACGACTTAGTTATTTGACTCAATTGCACAGGTGGCTAACACAACATTGGGTTTTGTAGGCTGTCATTTGTACAACTGGACTAAATTTGATGTAAGTGCGGCTTTGTTGTTTCGGGTATGGGCGGTGGACGTGGCATTGCTGTCTTTCTCTTTGCGTGTATACTGGCGTGCCTTACCGTGGCCCTTTTCTCCCTTTCCACTTCCGGCGCTGTCTGGGGCGATCTGATTGGTTGATGGGGTGGGTGTGTGTTTGTACTATTCCTACCCACCCAGGGCTTTCATTCATGTTGATAGTCACGTTTTAGTGATTCAACATGACGCCCTATTAAAAGTGCACTTGTATGCACAATGCCCGTGGGGATGTGGCACAATTCCTTCCCCACGGGAACCTAAATGGCCGTGCGATATGCCGGTTATAAAAGTAGACCATATGACCCTAGAGGTCGGTGCCTACTATAAAACACCAACCAAGTTAAGTCATTTGAGTTCACACTCCACACTCTTCACTTGCCAGCCAAGCCAGTCAGACGTGTTACACAGAGCAATTACAGAGCAATTACGAAAAGCAGAGAACTATAGACAACTGGGTTGATCTCACTCTAAAGAAGTGAGAGCCTGGATATTATATAGCGATCTGCTAGTTTATCAACGGGTAATACTAGTTATCATTATGAATCTAGAATATAATACGTTCTCCATTAGCAGCCCGCCAAGCAGCCCCGACCTGCAGAAGTGGCCTAGCAGCCCGCCAAGCAGTCCGCCAAGCAGTTTCTTTCTACCGAAAGGGACCAGCAGCCCGCGGATCAGCCCGTCAAGCAGTATCATCTACCGAAGTGGCCTGGCAGCCCGCCCAGCAGTACCGTTTCACAAGACCAATTCAATCATTATTTCGAAAGTGGTTCAAAAAGGTAAATACTCATTTTTGACTAAACCTACGGGTAAATCATTTCATTTGTGCTGCTTAAAATATCTACCATTTCTTTTCTTTTCTTTTCTAAATCTAACCTACTGAGCTATTATTATTACTCAAGTATTAATTCAACTCAAAGTGTACACTGTATTTATTGACAAATCTATTTATAGAATTGACATGCCGCGCGCAAACAAATCCCAAATCAAAATGAATACAAATCGGTATGCGCTGAGGAAAACTAACAACATCCTCAAAATGGTTGCCAAAATGAACCCCGCTGGCAACACCAACATGAGCACCATTGGCAATCCAACGAGCCCCATTTGTAATACTGCATTGAGCTCATGTTGCAGCAGTACGATCAACACCACAAATATTCCCAACCCAAAAAAATGAAAACAACAACATGGCCGCTACCCAAACCATCGTGGACAGCCCATACTAATTCAAAAAACTTTATGGTACATTTACATCTAGCCCCACATCAAACCAAGTTGTCGAGCGGCCATTGATTGTACTTTCTCACATCCCTGACAACACTAAACACACAATGGAAAATGGGGAGGGGGGAGAGTAATAAATCAACCTTTTGGTGTTACCATATGCTCACCAATCAACCCAACATCACAGAGCGTCATGGAAAAAATGAACACCTCGCCAAACACCAGATTGCCATTATCTATCACAATTAGCAACACCAATGTGAAAGGGGAGGTAAACAAACCAGCCCCCCCCCCCGTCACCCAACATTGAACAAGATGATGGCTTATCACTCTTTCAACCAAACCCTAAACAAAACATAGGAGGAAGATCAACAACAACATCACCCTTCAAAAACCCACCACCTTGTCTGTCACCAATACCACCATCTCCACCAAAGACACTAACTTCAATAGGAACCAAAAATAAATTTCATATGAGCCAAACAGCAGGACCATCCAAGGAAACCCAACTGGAAGACATACTACAAGATAGTCAACACCAGGAAAATAATACAACTTACTTAGAAGACCTTAGCGACCTCATCAGCCTGGACCAATCAACTATTATTCACTTACTATCACCTGGGAAAATGCAGATCTACAAACTCACAAAACAAAGAATAATAAGTGATAAAGGAAAACAGCCAATGACCGGACACCCACAACCAAAACAAACACGCCAGGAAACAACAACTCTCAACGCCAAAGGAAACAACAGCAACTCAACAGCATCAACAAAGAAGGACCAACAACAACAACAACAACAACAAAGGAATAAGGACCAAATTAGAGACAGAAAACCACAATACCACAACAAGGAACACACTATATATATATCAGTAGTGGAAATTCCAAACTATTCAACATGAGTACCAAATCAATAGCAGTTGCATTAACCAAGGCTCACCAAGGAGAATTCAAGATTATTAGACCTAACACAAATTATGTCATAGTACATTGCAGCACATCACGACAGGTAGCAAAGTACATGGAAATAGAAAAAATAGGGACAATTAACATTAAGATTACCAGACACAACGGAATCAAAACGTACTCAACAACCAACAACACTAAGAAAACGGACAGCCACAATCAACAGAACAACATAAGGATTGAGGACATGATAGAAGAAACCAAAGAAAATAGCAAATCGAAAAATACCAAATATGAAAAACTACCCATACAATTTACCAAAAAAAGTTATTAAGTTACATGCCATACATAACCATATCAAGAATGAGGACTTAGCACATGAACTTTATACACATGGGGCAGATATCAGCAACGTGACTAGAGTAAAAACCAACAATAATTACACATCTAATGTGATTATTATCCACTTCAACCCTCCCCCCCCCACTGTTATTCTACTTTGATGGACACTCATACCCCACACTGGAGTACATTAACAAGCCACGATTTTGCAGTAAGTGTAGGAGATGGGGTCACTACACCAGTAACTGCAAAAACAGATCCAGATGTAACAACTGTGGCGGAAACCATGCCAACACATGCACAAGAAAAGAACCTAAATGTGCAAATTGTAATGAATCGCACTACCCCAATTCAGAACATTATATATTCACAATACAGGAAAATGATATTTTCCAAAACATGAATAAATTCCAACTACCCTACAATTCAGCCATGAGACAAGTTCTCATCGACAACAAAAAACCCAAGACAACAATCAACTGTCCTACAAGAACAACAACAACAATAATTAAAAATACCAACGAAATCTCTGAAAAACCAACCCAAAAACCGTCAGAGAAGAAACCCATATAAACATCAACAAAGGATATGCGACCAACATATCAACAACTTATAGTAACCACAAACAACAAAACCAATCACAATCACTCTAGAATAGTAACCCTTATCAAGGAAACCTGTAACCAAACTAACTCCGTTACGAAAGAAAGCCCTAAACAACCTAAACGTAACATAGTAATAGTAGAATCAAATACCAACGCCAAAGAAATATGTGAAAACAAAATATAATATTTCACACAATCCACCATACTAAATTACATAAAACTACTTTAGAATGGTATCACATCAATAACTAAATATAATGTGGTGCCCTGTATACCGTTAATACGGTTACTTTTGGCCTTACTAGAGAAACATCTAGTGGTTATGGAATAACCACAACTATATAACTATATTTATAACTAAACCAACTTAATACAATGGATAAAAAAATTAAATCTAAACTGATTATATGGCAATAGAACTGCCGGGGATTGATGACAAATAAATCGGAACTATTAAATAAAATACACAATACTAACAATAAACCCGATATAATATGTATACAAGAAACACTAATTCATCAAAATTCAAAGCATTTACCACAAATCCCCGGCTATGCCAACTCAAAATACACCACACGAAATGAAGGAAAATAAAGGGGAGGACTAGCCATATTTGTCAGCGACAACCTTCCCAACACAACGTTTGAGCAACAATCTGAAAATACAACAGACTCTAACAACAACATTTGCCTAGAGTACCAAACGATACTCATCAATATTGGAAATTTTTCTTTCGAACTGTTTAATATTTATGACCCTGGAAAACCACACCCAGCTACACCTGACAATTATAAACAACTAATTAGTACAACAAATGAATACATCTCATGTGGTGATTTTAACGCACATAATAAAACATGGGGCGGAAATCACCTAGACGCAAGAGGAGAAATATTAGAAAAATGGATTTTTAGCAATAATTTAGTAATACTGAACGACGGAAGCAACACTAGACTCTCACCAGTAGATGGTACATTATCATCACTTGACTTAACAATATGTACACCAAAACAATCAGCGCTGTCCAATTGGGAAGTTGATAGAAACTCTACATTAGGCAGTGACCACTTCCCCATCATCATAACCATAAATCTAATCACTACAATAATCTTCCCAACTAAGATGCAAAAATGGAAATTGGACAAAGCTGATTGGAAAATATTCCAGAAATCTCTTACCGAATTTAGAATAACTGACCTACAAGATGACGACATAGATATTTATAATAATATCATAGAAGCAATAAACACAGCTGCTTCAATCAGCATCCCCAAATCAGGAACAGGAATCAATACCACCACCAAAAATCCAATCCCATGGTGGAATGAGGACTGCACTACTAGGATTAAGGAAAAGAAAAAAGTACTCAACAGATTTAACCACACCAAACTTGCATCATACTATAAACATTACAAGGCACTTGAAAAACTAGCCAAAACAACTATCAAAAAAGCCAAGGAAACATCCTGGAGGGAATACTGCTCCACTATTGAAATAAAACAATGTAATGCTAAACAAGTCTGGAGTAGAATAAAAGCCATGCAAGGCAATCGTAAAATTAACACACCGAACATCAAAAACACAACAACAAACAAAGAGAAAGCAGAAGTTATCGCTAACTACTTCGCCGGGATAAGTAAAAATAGTAACCGCACTACTCAATTTCAAAACCATAGAAAACTAATGGAAAGCAAACACCCGGAATATTTCAAAGACCACGATACAAGACCATCACCATTGAATGTAGCCTTCACCCTTACAGAATTGAAAACAGCTATTAGAAATAAAAAATCAACATCAACAGGAGAAGACAAACTAGGCTACAAAATTTACAAAAACATCCCACCTAACATGGAAGCAATACTACTAGACATGATTAACCAATCTTGGAAAACTGGGAACATACCTAGAAAATGGAAAGAAGCGATAGTTATTCCCATACCAAAAGTAGGAAAGGATCCAACCGAACTAACATCATATCGCCCAATCTCACTAACCAATACCATTTGCAAGGTGACTGAAACAATGATTAACAACAGACTCAAACACCACTTAGAAAGCAACAACCACTTAACCAAAAACCAAAGTGGATTTAGGAACAATAGATCCACTAGAGACCAATTAATTAGACTAGAATCTCACATCAAACTAGCATTTAACACCAAAGCGAAATGTGATCGCCACCTTATAGCAATATTCTTAGACCTTGAAAAAGCTTTTGACTTAGTCTGGACCAATGGACTAATAGCGAAATTAAATCATTACGGCATTAATGGACATTTCTTCAATTGGATTAAAAGCTTCCTTACCAATAGACATATCAGAGCCAGGATAGGAGACCAATTATCAGAGGAATATACACTAGAAAATGGAACACCCCAAGGAAGTGTTTTGAGCCCCACACTTTTTAACATTATGATAAACGACCTCGGAAAAGCAACCACCAAACCAACACTAGACTTATCTCAATTTGCAGACGACAGCGGATTATGGAATGCAGGAAACCCAAGAAGTCAAATAGTGATATCTGAATTACAGTCAACCTTAAATAACATCAGCAAATGGGCAAATAAATGGGGATTCAAACTATCAAAAGGAAAAACTACAGGAATTATATTTACACCACCAAATAGACACCCGATAAAACCACCATTACTATACATACAAGGAGAATTAATCAAATTTGAAACGACAGCCAAATTCCTTGGGATGTATTATGACCAACACCTTACATGGAGTCATCACATCACCGAATTAATACAAAAAATGCAACAGAGATCTGAACCTCTTGAAAAATCTCAAAGGCTTTCAATGGGGAGCTAACCAAAACACCTTAACAACGCTTTATAGATCCCTTATTAGATCCAAACTTGACTATGGATGCCAAATATATGCCTCTGCTAAAGCCACTTTGCTTAAGCGCTTGGACAACATACAAACTCAAGCGCTTCGCATCTGCACAGGCACACTAAAAAATACATCAAAAGAAGAATTATTAATACTCACCGGAGAAATGCCACTAGCAATAAGAAGAGAAGAACTACTACTCAGATACGCAGCCAGAATATCCATACACAATACAGAACATCCCACACGAGTAATTATAGATAAATGTGATAAAACTTTTAGCAGGAAATTAGTACCAAACCCACCATCCGGAAAATTGATCCACACACTATGTAAGGACCTACAGATAGAGACATTACAAGCAGAGCCCACCCATTATCCCAACCCCACCCCATGGAAGGTCAAACAACCCAACGTCAATACCATAGTAACATCATTTGGATCAAAAGAAGTTAATCCCCTTGAAATTAGATCCCGGATATTGACGTTATTAGACAGTACATACAAAGATTACGTCAAAATATACACAGATGGATCAAAAACGCAAAAGCCAGATAGAACAGCCGCAGCCATAACCATCCCGGAATCTCAAATACAATTAGGAAATAGACTACCAAATATTTGCTCAATTTATACAGCTGAATTCTGTGCAATCTCTGAAGCACTAAATATAACACAGAAACAACAATTCAAAAATACACTGATAATAAGCGACTCTCTCAGTGTACTAAAGACATTGGAATCACAACACTCAAACGGACGAGAAAACCTCCTTAAATATGTGCTTCTATTAATTAACAACATGACCAACTTAAATCAAAACATCGAATTTTTATGGATTCCATCACATATCAACATCCCAGGAAACGAACAAGCAGACCTAGCAGCAAAAAATAAACTCACAGAGTTTGAAATTATAAACATCGATTACAGCGTCCCCGAACTTTACAGCATTATATCCAAGCAGATAACCAACAAATGGCAAAAAGAATGGGATATATGCCCTAGGGGTCGTATGCTGTGCACAATCCAAAAAACTGTGAGTCGTAAAACAAAAGGACCCATTATTAATAACAAACACCATCAACGAATTATTAACCGAACCCGAACTGGAAAAACACTGCTGGCAGGCAGTATGGGAAAATATATATCAGCCATGAAGACCAACGACTCGAAATGCCCACACTGTCAATGCGATGAGAATCTTCAATACGTATTCAACATATGCCACAAATACAAAGAACAACGAAATAAACTAAAATGTTCTCTCAAGAACATTGGATCACCAACAGTATATCCACAATTTCTATTAGAAACCAACCCCAACCCAAATCTGACCAACGAAATCATATTATTATTTATTAACGAAATCAATAAATTAGGAAAAAATTTTAAAAAATTTAAAGGCAGTATGGAGGTGAGGGGGACAGCATGATGGAACCGCATAATACACTGGATAGCCAATTGGCCCATTGTAAGCCACCAGTTGTGAACTGTAACATTATTGTGGAAATTCTCACTTCCATTAGTGTTTTTGAATAATTATACTCAATTCCAAAAAACAAAAATATAAATATCTTTAATTAATATACTCTCCTACTTTTTACTTTCTTACCTTCTTATTTTCTACTTTCCTCTCTTTTTCTTCATCTTAATGGCATAGTATAAATTATATTTAGTTTTAACTTATCTTAAACCTACGGGTCTATAATGGTCTAATCAGCACTTATTTCCGCAAACAGGCTCTAGGAATCATACTAGAGATACCTGGGTTGAGTCCACACAAATAAACAGCCCGGTTTATGCCTGTGCGATTCTCAATCAAAAGAAATAACCATGCTGATTAATCAGTTTTAATCTTGCACTAGAGCGGCATAAAGTTTACTTAGAATTATATAGAACCCCAAATTAGAATTATAAGTTGGCTTAACCCCATAGCTATCAGGGCCCACTGCACAATGCGGTAACTAAATAATTAAATTTAATAGGTTAAATAGATCCCCTAAACTAGAACTATAAGGTGGCTTAATCCCAGAGCTATCAGGACCAACTGCACAATGCGGTAACTAAAATTAGAATAATAGGATTTATATAGAACCTCAAATTAGAATTATAAGGTGGCTTAATTCCCAGAGCCATCAGGGCCAACCGCACAATGCGGTAACTAAATAGTTACGAAAAATAGGAAACCAAAATATTAGATTATAAGGTGGCTTAATCCCAGCCATCAGGGCCCTCTCATAAAACTATACTAACTACGCCATCTCCCTCTTTTTTCTAATTAAGCAGCACAAATGATCATATGATTAATTCAAAATTCAATTTAAATACGTCAGACGATGCTGTTGACGCTGGTCCTCTCTTTCCACCTTGTCTTTTGCTGACATGTAACAAGGCTGCCAACGAATGAGTGTATCCATTCCCATTCGTTTATTAGAACATCAATTATATACCGTGAGACAAAAATGTCTCGAAATCGGATTCACGCTTTTCAATCATCTACTTAGAGCGCATCATGAGCAAAGCCCTGGAAAACCACTGTGGGACAGTCAGCATTGGAGGGCGTAACATCACCAACCTCCGCTTTGCAGACGACATTGATGGGCTGGCATGCAGTGAAGATGAGCTTTCCCCCTTAGTGAAGAACCTGGATAAAACATCTTCCAGATTTGACATGGAGATAAGTGCCGAGAAGACAAAGCTGATGACAAACAGTGGCAAACAAATCTCAACCAAGATTAAAGTCAGAGGACAGGAACTGGAAACAGTGGGCTAATTCAAATATCTTGGTTCCATAATCACGGAAGAGGGATCAAGAGCAGACATTTTGTCACGAGCAGCACAAACAACGGCAGCTATGTCAAAGCTAAGACCCATCTGGAGAGACAAGAACATCTGTCTGAAAACTAAAATCAGACTATTGAGAGCACTAGTCATCTCAATCTTTCTGTATTCATGTGAGGCCTGGACCCTGACAGCAGAATTACAACGAAGAATTCAGGCACTTGAAATGAGATGCTACAGAACCATCCTTGGCATCTTGTACATGGACCACATCAGAAATGAAGAAGTGCGCAACACCATCAGGCACAAAGTAGGCCATTATGAAGACCTCCTCACCATTGTCAAAAAGAGAAAGCTGAAATGGTATGGCCATGTCACTAGAGCCAACAGTCTATCCACAACAGTACTGCAGGGTAGTGTCCAAGGTGGTAGAAGGAGAGGTAGACAGAGAAAAAAGTGGAGTGACAACATCACAGAATGGACCAGGAAAAGTTTTGCACATACACAGGCATTGGTACATGATCGAATCAAGTGGAGGGAACTGGTCAGATGTTCAGCAGCACAGTGCCTCAACGACCATACTAGGTCAAGAGACTGATGATGATGATGATGATGATGATGATGATGATGATGATGATGATGATGACAAAATGGTGCATTAATGCGTAGGGAGGTGTGGCACCTTTCCGCTTCCCTCGAATCAATTAATTAGCCCCAAAGGGGGCATTAACTAGTCGTACATGCCCAAATGGGCGAACACGACCTTAATGAAACTAAGTAAGTAAGTAAGTAAGTCATTTGAAACATTCAATTTTGAACACATCAAGATGAACATCGATTTGTTTATCCAACTCCGAGACAGCTGGTTTGGGATCATTGATGCAGAATATGAAGTGGAAAGACTTGAGGAAGAATTTCAGTGTAACCTGGACTTTGTAAGCAATTTGAAATTAGCGAGAGATCTATTAGAAGGTATAATAGAGGAGGAAGTCAAGAAATTAAAAAGACTTGTTAAAACAAAATATATAAGAATAGGGGACTTGAAGGAGGCACTTGATAATGTCATCAAAGTCAGGTGCTTTCTAGAAGAAACATTAAATTTGATAGAGTGGGAATATGTGAAGTGGGGACTACACCGGCTAAAGAAAGCAGAAACAATGATGAGAAAGGTGATGGAAGAAGAGGTGATCAAGATTAAAGATAACTGGGCTAAGGAGAGAAAGGAACAAAACAACAAAAGAAAAAAAGAGGACTTTGATCAACTAAATCAGAGATGGATCAAAGTTCAGAAAAAGTTTAGAGCTATGGGACATCATAACTGGATTCCCGAGGACGAAAAGAAGAAGAAATCGGGAATCATTGGTAAAATCAAAAGGTGGTGGAACAACGGCAGAAAATAAAAGAAGAAGTATCCAAAGGCCCTTTTCAGGGCCACTCATATGCCTCGAAAAGATATTAGCTTTCTTTGCCTCCATTTTCCGCTTGTCGCTAGACAGTCCCATATACAAATACAAATAATATTTCCCATGTTCAATTTCCCTTGTCGTATATAGACCCACCATGTTCAATTTCCCTTGGGGCCCGATGGTCCCAAGATAATATTCCCATGTTCAATTTCCTTGGGTCTAGAAGGTCCCACGACTTTAGGGCCTAGAACGTCCCACGACCTTTTGGGCCTAGAAGGTCCCAAGTCCTTTTCGACTGGATTTCCCATTGAGCCTAGAAATCTTGGGTCTAGAAGGTCCCAAGCCCTTTTTGACAGGATTTCCCATTAGTCCTAGATCGTCCCATATTACTACTCAGTATGTACATATCATAAAATAACGATGAAAAGTTTTAAATAGCAGTGTGTACATATCATAAAATAACGACGAAAAGTTTCAAATAGCAGTGTGTACATATCATAAAATAACGACGAAAAGCATCAACTATCGGTTTGTACATATCAGAAAATAACGATGAAAAGCATCAAACAGCAGCATGTACATGTCAGAAACCCATCCGTTATACGCTTGTTCTAAAGGAAAACACGTCGTTGCATGTTATATAAATCTTTATGTTTTATTTACCTTTCGTCGATTAAGGTAGATTGTAATAAATTATACGAGACGGAATGTTCGTGAAGGTCTTTATACTGCATTCAGTGCGTGACTATAATGCAATCATCTAAATTTCTTTAACAGTGTACCATACCACACATATAACTGGTTTCTCCAAGGTAGAGATGTTAAGAAAACTTTGTAAGAAATGTTATAGGGATGTAACGTTTATGTGTGCATTCGTTTGGTCTGATTACAAGTATCCTTTTGTTTCTTTCTCTTCTGCTGCACTGCCACTAACATATTTCATTTTTTCTTGACATACATCACCCGTTGTTTAATAGTCACATGTGACTGTATCAAAGCAGAGATAGATATAAATGAGTACTTACGGACTGCAGCGATGACGTATTTAGAGGAAGGAAATATATCCAATAATAGTTTTTCTTTTGAGACGTTGAAATAGACCGTATTTAAGTCACCGGTTGTATTATATAAACAAAAACACCTCGTTGCCGCGACAGGTACAAGTTTCGTATTACCTGTATATGGAGAGCCATTCAACCACATTGAATGACCTCAATTCCAAGAAACCACAGTACATGTACGTGGTTCTTAATTTTGTGAAAGCGATCTCTCTCTCTCTCTCTCTCTCTCTCTCTCTCTCTCTCTCTCTCTCTCTCACATGCAAACATACATACATACATACATACATACATACATACATACATACATACATACATACGCACGCACAGACAGACAGACAGACAGACGCACGCACGCACGCACAGACAGACAGACAGACAGACAGACAGACAGACATACATACATACATACATACATACATACATACATACATACATACATACATACATACATACATACATGTACATGCATGTAGGTACATGCATATATGCACATGTAATCATAATCATTGATGACAAAGTACAAACCATTAGAGATTCGCTTGACAGTACAATTTCAACTGATTCGTCACCATACAATTATGATGCAGAATTTCAGCGACAACCGTTAGGAGCAATTGAATTTGTTTATATTGATTTAGTACAGACAATCGTGATGAAAAGTGCACCAAAGTCTTGTGAACTTTATCCAATTCCGACATCACTGCTGCTTGAGTGCTTAGACCCAATATTGCCTTCACTAACTGATGTTATTAATATCTCTCTTTCATCAGGGGAATTCCCATCATTTTTCAAAACTGCCATCGTAAAGACACTGCTGAAGAAAACAACACTGGACCATAACGATTTAAAGAACTACCGCCCAATGTCTAATCTCCCATTCATATCAAAAATCTTAGAAAAAGTTGTTCTAGCTCAACTTGTATCTCATTTGAATTCAAACAGTCTTTTTAGCAATGTACAGTCTGCATATCACCCTTGCCACAGTACGGAAACTACTCTTCTGAAAGTATTTAGCGACATTCTCTCTGCTCTGGATAGTGGAAAGATTACAGTCCTCACCCTCCTGGATTTATCTGCAGCATTTGACACAATTGACCATGATATATTACTTCACCGTCTCCAGCATGTATTTGACATTCAGAATATAGCCTTACAGTTGTTCGAGTCCTACTTAGTTAACAGGACACAAATTATATCTGCAAATGGAATACACTCCAGCCCAGTTGACGTATGTTGTGGTGTTCCACAGGGATCTGTTCTTGAACCTGTTCTCTTCATTCTGTATATTCAGCCGCTCTCAAGTGTCATAGATCATCACCCAGTGTCGCACCAATTGTATGCTGATGACACCCAAATATACAAGTCTAGCCACCCAACTGAAGTTGATGCAACCATCCATGGAGTAGAGAAGTGTATTTCTGATGTGAAATCATGGATGACATGTAACAAGCTGAAGATGAATGATGACAAAACTGAGGCTATTCTTATCACAACACAAAGACTTTCTCATTCACATCCTTTACCTCAGACAATAAATATCACCAACACCAGCATTAAATTCTCACAGTCAGTACGAAACCTAGGCGTTACTCTAGACAGTACTCACACATTGCACCAACATGTCATGAACATATGCAAGGCTGCATATCTTGAATTGAGACGCATCAGTTCCATTCGTAAATATATTTCAGTTGTTGCCACTAAAACACGTGTGTGTTCATTAGTACTTTCAAGACTGGACTATTGTAACTCAATTCTGGCTGGTTCGTCTCAATATTTCCTTCAGAAACTTAAAGAAGTTCAAAACACACACTTCACCACTGCTCTGCACCCTACATTGGCTATCAATTCAATACAGAATCAAACACAAAATTTGTTCTCTGTGCTATGTTTCAATGACAGACTCCAGTCCAACATACCTATCCAGCCTCACCCATGTATATACACCAGCTAGATCCTTACCCTCTTCTTCTGATAATCGTATACTCATTGTTCCCAAGGTGAAACAAAGTCATATGGACAACGTTTGCACACGGGGGCCCGGCGACGTGGAACGATTTACCCATTGAAATCAGACACAAAGACACAGTGGTCCCTTTTAAGAGTGCTCTTAAGACTCACCTGTTTCGACTGCAGGGACAAACTTAGCCACCTAATCATGTTTTGGATCTTATATGTTTTCAGCATGTTTTATGTTTTTCAATTTCATTATTTTTGTAATTTGTTGTTCTTTAGTGTAGTCATATCATTATTGATGGTGTAAAGCGCCTAGAGTTTCATAAGATTAGGCGCTATAAAAAGTCTTCGTTATTATTATTATTATTATTATTATTATTATTATTATTATATAGTAATGAATTCTACAAATTTTCCGTAGGTGCATCGACTTCCATCAGTCGGAGACCAACACACACCATCAACAGAGACTTGTCAGAACCTATTACAGAATAAAATCTATAATTAGCCCCACGAGAAGGAGATACTCGTGCTTGGAAATACATGTCAACAGCAGATTCCATGAAAAGAAGTGCCAAATAAAAGTAATATATCAGGTACAATATACAAAGGTTTTGTTGCAAAAATTGAAGACCCGTGTCAATGCTGTTGCCAGTTCATGTACGACCACAATTTGTCATATGCAGGTGTAATATGAGGACTTGCTTCTGCATAGTTAAGCAAAATTTCAGTCACTCCGAAATCGTTACGTCTTATTATGTGTTTGACAATTATCTAGCTCTGTGAGTTGAAATTCAAAGAACATATTTTGGGTGGCATAAAACAATCTCGGGAAGTTCTTTGCCCACAATAACTGTTAGTGGGTGTTCATCCGTGGTATCTGTGGGAAACCACAACGCTGATGTAGTTCCCGACTGCTTAAACGATAACTAACGTCATTCTGTAGCTAAGGAAAGGCTTAGCACGGGTATCCATGATCACAACTGAACTTTACCAGGATTACCTTCAGTACAAATAACTCCATCGTTGGAGTTGTTGTTGAGAAATAATGTTACCGTGCGTAAGCTCCAAAATTGACATAGCGAAACATCTAAACAAAACCACAACAATAAAATATGTGACTGATGGAAAGTGCTCACGAAAGCCATAATTAATCACTAATTTGTTGTGACTTAAGTTTTGTAAATCCAAGATTGAAATCTGAGTTGGCGAGTATCGTAATGGCGCCATCAGCACCAGGTCTGGTAGGCATACAATCAGGTTGTTCATCCAAGCAACAAGTTTTCTTTCTCACTTTGATATAAGTGATATGTGCATCTTATATGTAGATCTTTCGAGAGTGTTTTTTTTTAATTACATGTACTACACATATATCGTCAGACCACTTGCATATTAGTAGCAGTAATCAATTTACTTCTCTATTTCCTCAGAGTTTCATTGGTGAAGAAATTCCCGAAACTCTGCAACCACCATTACTTCCTATGGGAAATAACTTTCAACTAATGACAGTTCAAGTGTTGATATAAATCCAGGATCATTCATTATGCATGAAATAGACTGACACGAAAACAATGAAAAATGTTTGACACTGCTCTATTTCGTTTCAACACGAAAGTATATGAAGTACCTGTTTGGTCAGTATTTCTTCTCTAATGGAGGTCCACTTCTCACAAAAGGCATTGCTTAAGGAAAATGACAATGAGTTCTATCTAGAATGAAACAAATATCTAACAAGCTGTAACTAGTGAATTGAAAGTTCAATGTAGCGCCTGTTCTATGTTTCTTTTTCATTTGTTACGATGCTTGTTTTCTACTTTGAGTAAAGTATGATGCTTGAACTCTCATCTCGATTGACCTACACACTATCAAACCATTATGTTTTAAGCAATTCATTTATTGCATCTCCAAACTCTATAATGTTGAGCGAACCTTCCAGTGAAGGTAAATTAAAACATGTGCATAATATATATTAAGAGTTCAGATGTACTACTACAGGCAGTGTTGTATTGACATTTTCTTGCTCACTTAGAATTGCTATACTGATATCTTGAGAACAATTTGTTCGTGTTATGATAATGCGGCTAAAACTATTAACAGTTATATATCAATTTGATTGTAATGTACAGCACTTCCACTAACTGTGTCCAACCTTATTTAATTTAGTAATTGAGATATATGGAACATATTTTTAGAATTAAATGATCATGATTTGTCATATATCGATTCTTTATATCGTAATATAAAGTACAGTGTTAGTGCGCGTTATGCCTTTCACATATCGAACTTATTATCGTTTGAATATAAAACAAATTGGTTGATGCTGTTTAAACTAGTCTAATTTAACGTTACGATTGCGTATGGCACGTGTTGTTATAGCTTATAGTGTTTTTTAGCTAGATCCCTTGCTCGATATATGACCATGTACTTGCATTACAGCCGGATAAACATTAATAAAGCAAAATGCAATAACTTGTAATGGTTGGATTGGAAAGCCTGCCATATGCTTTTGTTTCAAAAAGGGTGAGTGCTAGAATGCGGAAATGATTGGTCGGTGGGTGGGACTTATTATTATGTTTTAAGACGGTGGTCTAGATAAAGCGTCACATACAATTATCTGGTAATTGGGAACGAAACGTTTATCCCAAAATACATCAATGTATTTAAACCCTTGATAATTATCACGTGGGAGACGTATATCCAATCAGATTGCAGAAAATTCGGCCCATTCATACTAATTTGAATTATTAATGTATACAAGCTTAGCCAATGTTAGTCACCAGTTTCGGTGCTGATTAGACCCCATTATTGTTTGAAAGCTATTTTTTTAACTATATTGTACTCTTGAAGGGCGTTATGTAACACCCTTCCGCAACCTCGAAATCTTTAGCATCGAGGTATTGAAAGAATAGTTGAAAATCGAACACCACTTAAATTACATCGTTTGAAACCTGTGAACGTTGATGCATTCGACTAAAGTGTGTATAAATTTCGCTTATATCGTTACTTGTGAAGTGTTGCAATTTATTTGCTAGACATCTGTGCGTGAAATCAGCCGGTTTCAATATCGCAGCCATTATTCCAACTCAAGGTTTTATATCGCATTGATATGTACATAGTTTGTGAAGAATTCGATGTCATTTTTCCCATTTTGAAACATCAAAAGTATTCTATGTTTCAACTGAAAGAAATATATTTTAGTTAATTTACACATCTACGTGGTAACTTACTGCCGCCACTATTATGCCCGTTGGACGCTGATAGGTACATACACAGATATATATATATATATATATATATATATATATATATATATATATATATATATATATATATATATATATACACTCATATAAAGATTATATTCTACCTGACTTGAATAATTGAATTTGCTTTCGTAAAAAACAGGTTTATTTCAGTCTGAGTCCAGTACATTGGAAATTTCTCATGAAATGTCGGGTTTTTCCTATTGTTTACTAAATTCGTTATTATGAATTTTAAAAATAGACTGTCGGTTTGGTAATAATGGGGATTATTTAGATTAAAAGGTTAAATGTGAGCTGAGGACAAGAGGAAGATTACATTATCCTGTTTTTCAAGAAATTGTCCATTCGCGCTTCATGATCTGAGAAGAATCATTTGCATTATTTGTGTCCAGTATTTCATATGGGGTGAGATTTATTTATTCAAAGTATTTAATTCGTACTATTTTTCTCTGGAAATACAAACTGCTCAAAAATAACATTCTTGAAATAGAGACTTTGATTCGTAGTGACATTCAAAAAAGGATATAAGTTTGGATGTATAATCGTGATTCTATGAAAGATTTGGTACATCACGACATATGCCACTACAAGCATATCAACACTTCCTGTGCTGCATTTCGTTTAGAATAACACAACGTTTGTTCAGAACTTAAATCATTAGGACATGTGTTAAAACTTCTAGTAATTTGTGGACATAATTTCACAATTACGTAATACAGCTATACTATAAGTTCTTTATTTCATTTCTCGCTTTGTATTCTGTTAAAATAAATCATTTGCTGAATGTTACAAAACCTGCTGGTTTTCAGTCTTTTTATGAAGTATTTAAAGACCATAGGCTCGTAATATATATATATATATATATATATATATATATATATATATATATAAAGGGCCGGACCTGCTATAGGGGCTCAGGGGGCCCAGCCCCCCCCCCATTTAAAAAAAAACAACAAAAAAAACTATTCACTGCTCTTGGTAAAAGATGCAAAGGGGGTTCCGAATTTTTAAAAAACAAATTTTTTTTTTTTTTAATATTTTTTTTTTTAGTGTTTTTAAAACATTGCAGTTTTTAGTCAATTTTGTTAGATCTCTTTTTCAAGGTTCAGATAGCACCAGATTGCACCATTTTGCATCCTTGAAAAAAAAAAATTTCGGGGGGGCATGCACCCGGACCCCCCTAGAAGGCTCCGCGCTTCGCGCCTTCGCTTAACCCAATAACAAGTTTGGCTCCCCCCTCCCTGAAAAACTTAGGTCCGGCCCTGATATATATATATATATATATATATATATATATATATATATATATATATATATATATATTGTAATTATACAATCCAAACATATATCCTTTTTAGAATGTCACTATGAATCAAAGTCTCTATTTCAAAGATTTAGGTTTAAGAATAAGAGGAACATACATGCATGCATGCATGCATGCATGCATGCATGCATGCATGCATGCATACATACATACATACATACATACATACATACATACATACATACATACATACATACATACATACATACATACATACATACATACATGCATACATGTAGCACTTTTTATATATTATATATTAGAAGCGATTAAGGGATAAATGAATAGTGACAAAATCGACACCAATGATACCCAGGATACTCAGTATTCTGATAGAGATATACCATGCGCTTCCTAATTAGAACGCTGTATTCTTGCAGAAATAAGTGAAAAATATGGCGAATTGGACAAACAGACATTGAAGCGAGAGTTATCAAGTAACCTTGATGTAACGTGACGTCGTCATATTTGTAGTTCTTTGTGTGATATTGGTAGGCTCAGAATAGACAGTTTGAGTTGCTTTAAGACTCGGCAAACAACTAGTCAATAAATATGTCATTCGAGTGACATGGATCAGTTCTGAGATAATACAACATTCGGTGATTGTAGAAATAATAGTCAAGGTGAGAGAATTTAAATCATCATTCCAATATTGCAATATGAACAATTTATTGATCTGAAGCAATTTGTAAACGAGGAACTAACGTCAATTGTGCAATTATTATGGAAGAAATGAAGAGAATGTAAAAGGACACCGTTCGTTTGGATGGGATAACACAAAGTAAGGATGATGAAATTGAAAGACTCGAATCGAACATTGACAAGGCAAGGGAGTCGGAATTGCGTTTGAAATTTTACCTACATGCAATGGCAGATGTAATACAGAGTCAGGCAACGATTATCGAATATCCATCATCTAGAATCTCGAAATAAGATTTTGTCAGATCAACAAGAATATTTAAATACCGGTTTAATCGTTTCTAAGGTACCATCAGACAAGATTCGTACTGTAGGTTTGATGCAATCTCAGGTAGCACATAAGCCCCTAACACTACATCACCTACTGAAATATGTGACGCTGATAAAGAAAGAACATGTGAAAATAACGAACTAATCAAAATCAATTATTGGATGCTTTCAGTGGAATGAAGAGGAGTTCGAAAACAAAATATTTGTTGTTATCTCGAATTAAAGCAGATGTTGGTCCAGAAGAGTTAAATCATGTAATACGCAGAAATGCATACAATTGAAGGAGAAACCTATAATGTTCGTGTAACGTTTCCAGAAAATCTGCTTACCAAAACTTTACGGGAGCGATTTGGCCGTGATTTATATTTGCCGGAAAAATGGTACGAGAGGTAAATGATTCATTAATTCTAATTTGCGCGTGGAAAAGCTTTTGTTTACTTTTGAATGATTACTCTAAACAAAATGATTTGGAATGCGAAGGGCATTGCTCATTACTTCATACGGTAGATAGTGAATGTGTATAAGAACATTGCCTTTATCCAGAGCAACTGCAATATTTTCAAAGAATTGACAGCAAGTTTACTTCTTTTTCGAGACCGGATAGCAGAAATGATACATGTCTATGGGAAAGAGACCGTCCCTCTGGATTTGGAGGAACTGCATTTTTATATCGGAAATCATTACCGGTTCGTTCTATGAATAGCATCGGGAACGACAGTTATTGTATTTCACATTAGCTTGCGCAAACGCATCTTTAGATGATTATAAAGAAATAATGGAAAATGTGGAATTCCTTTATTATGAATGTAATCAAAACGGGTTTGTGATTATATGCGGTGACTTTAATGCGGAGCTACCCCAAAAAGTGATTCCAAAAAGTACAAATGGTAAAGGTTACATGCTACATTCATTCCTTAAAAATAGGCATCTAATGTCAACATGTGATATTTTCCCTTCTGAAATAACAGGATATACATAGCGCTCATCTGACGGTAAACGCTCGTCTTTGATTGAGTACATTTTGATAACCTCATCCAAAATAGATTTAGTCCTTAGTGCCAATGTTAAAGATGAGCATCATCTCAATCTATTTGATAATTTATCAGCACGAGCAGAGTTGTTAGTTCCAGAGGAACTCCTGGAATCAACATTTTCCATATATCCAGTTACAATTAACTGGCAAAAGGTTTCTTCAGAACAACAGGAGCGGTACAGAAGTGAAATAAACGAGCATTTAAACTCAGTGGAGCCATTTATACACATCATTGCAGATGTACAAAACACTATTGGTACTGCTGCAACTATTTTCCGCAATACAGCTGACAAAATGCTTCCAAGGAAACCCTGCCTCCCGCACTTAAAACCTTACTAGAAATGAATAGATGTGACTGAACTACATAACGAGATGTGAAGGAAATGGTTGTTATGGATGAAAGATGAACGGTCACGTGGTACACAATTTGAAATGTATGCAAAATATAAATATGACAAAAGAAAATTAAGAAACAAACTAAACAAGGCAAAAGACCAGTATAAAGAGTAACAATTCAATGATGTGGTAAAAGCTGCAGAACTGGATGTAGGGAAATTATAAAGAATAGTAAGAGTTCATAAGAAGGTACAGAGACAAGATATTTCTGAACTAAATGTGGAAGGAGAAATAATACGGGACCCTGATTTAATTCGTGACGTGTGGCGCCAGCATTTTAAAATTTTAGGGGCTGAAATACAAGTTATTAATTTTAACGAATCGTTCGCAGCTGAAATTAGAAACACAATCAAGAATATTGTGGATTCAAATATTGATGACGGAGCAGATGAGGATATGTATTAAACCAAACTACAGAAAGACATTGAAGAGGCTGTAAGAGAGCTGAAGAAAAATAAATCACGTTGACATTAAAAAATATATGCAGATCATTTAATGTTTGCTTGTCAATTGGTTAGTTTTTTTTGTGCAAAGTGTGTAATAGCATAATTTCCTTGAAACGTATCATGACCGCTTCAAAATTATAAATTGTATACTTATCGTTAACGGTGGTACAAAAATGTAGGCTAATTATGAATATCTAGAGAGTAATCCCAATCGTTCCAATTTGTCAAAAAGTATTTGAAAAAAATTGTTGAAAAAGCTAATTATTCTTAGCGAAATCATCAATTTCCCTCACCCATTACAGCAACGATTTTGTAGAGAATGCAGTGGCATTACTGCATTCTTTATTCTAAAACATAGAATAGCCCATTATTTAGAAGGTCAATCAAAATGTATATTGCATTAATCTACAATGCGAAGGCCTTTAACACGGTGGCATGATGACCTCTTTAGAAGCTGTTCCATATTGGAATTAAATGAAAAATGTGGAGATTGATTAGAACCTCGATTCGAGAAGATAGAGACATTGTTCGGCTCAACGGGCATCATTCGAAACCTTACACAGTCAATCAAGGAGATGGGCGAGGAAGAACGCTATCAGCATGGGTATTCTTAGTCATGACAAAGGACCTAATATCCTGGACAACACAATCTGGAATATAAATTGGCACTCTAAGTATCCCCTGTGTTTTACTAGCGGATGACAGGTTCTTGCTATCTTCGTAATTTTAATGGTACGTGTGTTGTACTTCGCAACCTCCATTACTATCCATCAAAGTGGAGACTCCGGTACAATGCTGATAAAAACAATATTTTCATATTCTCGAATAAACAAATCATACACAAATATGTGTTCATGCTCGGAAATAAAAGGAGTCATATAGTTTCTTCTAGAACCCTTGCTATGGTCATCCTATCTACAAATCTTTCTAATACTGCTGCAGTGAAAAATGCTTGGGCTAAAGGAAGATCAGTATTTTATTCCCTTGTTGGGACTAGTATTGGAAAAGGATTGGAAAAGGATGAAATGAATCCAATTAATAGTGCACAATATGGTTTAAAAAAATACTACCTGCAATGACACGTGGATGCGAACTGTGGTCCAACTTGAGCCAGTAACAATATATGATCTGGACGTATTTCAACGGAAAGCTGCAAGAAGAATTATAGGTCTTGATCAGCGCTCTTATACAGATGCAAAATCAGCAGTCTTGGACAGTGGTTAGTTGAGGGATATGTGGATAAAATCGAATTAAGTTTCTTCAATAAAATCTGCAGAGCTAATTTTTCACTAGAAAGGAAAATTATATGCAACAGAAGAATTCTTGACTTTGGTCTTGTTAAAGATATATATCGCATTCGTTTGAAATTGCATCTCAATTGCGGGTTTTTTTTAATACATACGTGAACACCCTATATTCTGTCCTGAACCCAGTCTGGAGGAGGAATATTGAAACGGCAGTTTACTGCTGCGTAGAATCATTATGGAGATCTAAACTTGAAATTAGATCTGAACGTTTACATTATGCACCTATCCTTCAACTACTTGAAGTCTGGAAACTTGGGAAATTTTTTCCTAATAAAACTTGAACTATCGCTATCATTGCCTATTTAAATATGTGTTCAGTGTCAACAGAGAATGAATATAACTGTAAAATCTGCAAGAAAAAATTGACTACAGAGCCAAGCATACGTTACTAAACTGCTAAGCCCTAAACGACGACCGTAATACTATTTCTGAAACCTAATCGATGCAATAGTCATTCTAGACTCATAGTGATAATTATGTCAGGACAATGTTACATTACTTCATATCCTTTTGGGCAAGAGAGTGGATATCTTTGATTCTGTGGGTGATCAATCATGGCAGTCATTCATGTGTGTGTTGGCTAATGGAATAAAAACAATGTACCGAAGAGCAAATGAACTTCACAAAAGATATCTGATATTTTCTTTCCTCAGTAAATTAAGGAAATTTAATTTTTATCTTACAAATTACTCACAGGTGTTCTAGGTGCAAGAGAACATGATAAACCATTTAATTCGTTCCAGCTGAATGTAAATAATTATAATTCTTTTATGTTCGTCTCTTAATCTTTGTTGAGTATTTTTAGCTAATTTGCAATAAGTTCTCACACTCATGTATTTAGATATTGCGTTTTCTGTACTTATATATATATATATATATATATATATATATATATATATATATATATATATATATATATATATATATATATATATACATTGTTACATATATCTAATTGAATTTATAATTATTTTAAATGAATTGTGTGTAAGTTTGAATCTTGGTTATTCTAATACATGCTATTACGCGATTTGGAATCTTTTTTTCAAAAACTCCGTTTGACCTTACTCTAATTGTAAACACCTAAGGTTGTCTTGTCACTTGACCTAAATTCAAAACTAGTAACATCCGCGGAATCATGTGCTTTTTAAATTAGTTTTCTTGTGAACGAGATCGAGGCTGCATTGGATACCTGACCCTAATCTTGTAAATAGTTTTGCTGAAGTAAGCAACATTTTATTTTATTCTTAGAGTAAAACGATTGGGTTTTGTCCCGGTCATGTTAGGAGGTTAGGAGTATGTAATGTATACATGATCATTTACAATGCTTTTATGTTTTCCCTTTTCTTTGTCACCTATTATTAGAGCCTAAACACGTAACAATATAAAATTGACATACGCATTGGTGAATCTTATAAATGCAGTACATTAGCAAGTTTTGAAACTATTATTTGTTTTTATTCCTCCTGCTTTAAAACGATATCTGTTTAAAAATATACCCAGTACAAATTATTCCTCAACAGATATAGTCATATTCAGACCACCTTAATGATTTGCCCACCAGTCACACTAGTGACATTTTCAATTGTTATTTACGGGAGAAGGAACATATGTTTGAGCGATTCGCAGCCACTCAAAACGAGTCAACACTCATAAAGATAATATAGATCAATTTGTATCTAGCGTTGAGGTCTCTATTTTGAAAAGACCACGAGCGAAATGTTCACATGTTGACAAATCTGAAGTTACTTTGGCAGCATCTTTTGACGTCAAAGGCTTTCTTCTTTTAATCGGCTAGCCACATTAACAATGTGAGCGAGTACTTGTCGGTGCGTAAATTGCCTTGAATATTATACACATTGTCGTGAGGAAGAAATAGCAAATCAATCCGATGCACCTTATCTGGTGCTTTGATATCGAACCAACCCCGTAATATCTTTCTTCGTATGGGCAAATAAATTTGCCACAGCGCTTGTGCGGTCAACCATGCTGATGCAATCCCATGGCGGTACTGGATAATTGTTCTATGACGGCATTGCTTATACTAAACCCTAGCGGACTCTAGTATATTTTACAATTATGTCCATCTCTTTCATGTCCATGATTTATACTGGTTTGCTTTTGTCTGCCTCCAAGTGGAATCTGTCCACCACTACCCAATGCAATCGTGGCTGTGTTCATGCCTTTTTTCACGACCAATCGTTTGATTCGTTCTCCCTAAATTGGAATAAACTCATTCAATTCATTGACGAAATCCACGTTGACATATTGACGTGCATAGATATAACTGGGTGTTTGGTATGCATGAGCACTTATGTAACACGCAGCATGCAAGTGATTGAAATGTAGATGTTTGTGATAATCGGGTCCAAGATCAAGTCGCATATCAGGTAATTGTAGCCAGGGATATTTACTCCATGGTGTATAGTAACTTTGTTACTGTACACCTGATATCGCGATAACCAGTGACATTTTAAACTGGACCATACAAACTTTAATTTCTATTGTCGTCCATTATGAGCATAAGCTCGAGTTTAATTTATGTTACTTTTCTTTTCGACATCTTACGCAATATGAAGACATGATCCTATTATAACGAACGACACGTATTGGCATCACGCGAAAGAACAGTCGCACATGCTTTTGAAAGTAGAAAGAGCAAAAATGTTTACGTCATTAATTTATCAGCACGTGCAACACCTAAACCAGCCAGGCATTGTGAAGGAACTGTATTTTTAAACTCAGTTTTGACACTGGTCAATGTCTCTGCTGGATTCTGTAAACCAACTATTGATGAATGTAATTGTACGATGATCAACATGGGGTTTCGTATGCGTTATTGCGTCATCGTCCAATTTTCAGCCATCTTATAACATGCTCAAAGATATTTAAAATAATTAGCTCAATTACGTTCAAAATAGCGTTAAGACGCGGAAACAAAGCTTCCATCAATTTTTTCCCACTTTCAACCAAGCCCCTACTATAGAGAATGTGGACGCCAACAATGAAAATATGATGGTGTACGACGATGTGAAGCTCAAACATCACGTTAATCCGGCACAAATGTTTTCACGTGGCCAGTATAAAAACACGGGTGTAATTTATTTAACTCAGCGATACGCACATGTGCCAAATGTGATCCGTAACAATTGTAACATGTTCATGATATTTCGTGGATTTGACATACATGGCCCTAGAAATATCCATTGGCCTTTATACGCAGCCGAGAACACGTGGAATCTATTCCGTGACATACTGGCGCGGATTTCGTTGAATCCGTATACCTGTTTCACAATTCATTTGACTGATGTGATACGCAAGTATTGTGTACTGGTCTGGGCATGAATGTGCCTCACAAGGTCTCGTCAATTTACAATCTTATCAACATAAAACATGTCCGGAATGGATCCTATATAATTGTACGAATGACGACGCTATGACGCTGTTCTCTAATATCTAGAATAGCTTGAAATGTGATAGAAGCCGCAAAAAAATCAAAGACAAGTTACAGTGTTACAGTCGTGACATACTCCTCGAAAAGACCTCACAACCGGGTTTCAACAAACATTTACGCTGAAGATTAAACCCGCGAAATTGCTGAACTTGCAGAAGTAATAAAATGGCTACAAAAGCCACAGCCGAAAAGTGGTAGAGATTACAGGAAAAGAAGAATCACATGGACCAGATCGTAAGATGACTAAAGGTACTAAGGATATGAATAAAGCCAGAAGAGTAAAGGTGGAAGAGGTGTTAGTAAAACTGGAACAGAAGCGAAACCATAGCCAGTTAGTAAAACAGCTACACGCAATACATATATTAAATTAGCAATAAGAGCAACTGCAGAGACTATCACTGATACATTTGCCTGTGGTGATGGCTGAAATTAAAGAAGACGTTTAAACGGCGCTAATGCATCTTCCACAAGAAAATATAATACAGAATTAAAATATAAAAATTTTAAGATCAAGAACGACAAGAATATATGACGATCCCATTCGATTTGCCTTTTGCGTACTTTATGGAAGACAATTAACTGAGGAATATATGCTGGAGAATAAACTATCATAAAAAGTGATAGTTCTACTGAACAACAATGGCCCGAATAGGTATACAAAGTGTGGACTGGACAATACAGATTAGGAAGAGATCTTATGCCATCTGAAATTGAAAAACTTGTTATCCTCCGTAAACTCAGGTGCGGAAAATGCAAAACCAAACATAGATAATTTTAAACAAAAGTTTATTAAAGCATTGTACCAAACAAATATCTGTTCAAATACCTAAACATGAAGCTGTGCCGGTTATGGAATCTCCCAAAGAGATGTCATTTCTAGATGATCCAAAGAATTGAATAGATGAGGATTTCACAAGGTATGAACAAATCAAAATACAACATGGACAACAAGATAAAGTAAAAGATGGAATGACCACCAATGATGTTGTTTACCAATTGGTACTACTCGTGTGATCAGTTGGTGGGGGCATAAACATCCCCGAAGTCATCAATGAAGCCATATCGATTTGTCGCGGTGGTCTGCCGCGAACAATTATTTGTTGTCTTTGTCAGATAATGGTACCACGTACCACGCTATTTAACTTCCTTCTGGATATTACCTCAATTTATGACGAGGTTCGATTTGTGTGTGTGTGTGTGTGTGTGTGTGTGTACTTTTATGTTTAAATGTGTATATATATATATATATATATATATATATAGAGAGAGAGAGAGAGAGAGAGAGAGAGAGAGTTTCTTCCTAGAAAGGATATTCAAGCTGGTTTATATAATGTACACCAGACGGAGTGGACGGTGCTATCCATGGATCCATTGGTGCAAGTAAATTGGTGCGTTTATGCATGCAGTACTATTAAGACATCTATTGCTGTAAAGACGGGGTTGGAGGGACATTACCATACAGGTAGGAATTACAATTAAATTAAATTGCCTGGATCCTACATGATGCGTGATAAAATACCTTTAAAGTATCTAAAGGGAAATAATATTAACATAAATGTTAGTATTTTAAAGTGGTTCCCTGTCTGAAATTCGAACCTGGGTCAGCGTGATACGGCTATATTCGACTTGTTTGGATGCCCCAAAACCATATACACCTCGACCAAGCGAAAACTGTCACTTGAATAAGTAAGCATTCCTGCGCAAAAGACACTCACAGTAATTACACATACATAAGACAGAAATAAACGTAAAGGAATTGATATAGATAGGTACAAATCCACACCTAACAGAGTTGAAAGGACTATCCGTTGATGCTACACGAGTATGTGGGATAATATAGAGTGAAATTATGTATGATGTGCATTTATACTCATCTATATACATTAATATATATGCAGACATGTATATACATGTATTTCCTTGTAGCACCATTTTGTAAAGACGTAGAAGACATACAATTTAATCAAGGGACCTTACTTGTCTCAGATGCTTAGGTTGGTAAAGAAAGAAATGTTATATCGTACTTACCACTACATTCACCATAAGCGACGATGCAGGACGAAAGACTTTACTATGTACACTATGCATAAATTCATGGATACGTTTACTGACTATTGTGACAGTGCATTTAATATGATATTACCTTACATGGTATGTTTGAAACAGTCACTCCATTTGTGGGTTGATAAAGTCATTAATACATATCCCGACAACAACAAAAGATCGCTTGAAATAGCAGGACACTATTCATAAAATTCAAACGACTTCCTGACATTGGGGTAGTTTGGCACGTATTGATCAATTACTAACAGGGTGTGCAGGTCTATAAGTAGTATTTCACCAATAATATTAGTGGAAAAACAGACATGTATGTATAGATATATATCTTCTAAATGTTATATAAAGGACAACTGTTCAATAACTTCAAACTTAACGTTGATTATTTGATTACGGGTTTTATAGTGCACCAACACTGTAAGACAATCTAGCGACACTTGAAAGATTACATGATAACAATATTTATATTAAGAAAAGTTTATTATGAACGAGCGATACTAGTACCAAATAAAACGATGAGATCGTAATGATAATATATATAATGCCCTCGATCAATGGTGGATGTAAATATTTTTTGGAGGGGGGTGGGAGGCACCAGACAGATGCCCCTTCCCCTATTTTTAAAAAAAAACTAAAAAAAAGTGTTTTTATGTATGATTGTATGCCTCCTGATATGTAGTTTTTATGGGTTTTTTTAAGAAATTTCATTAAATTTAACCTAACCTTAAATTTGTCTAATCGGGATTATATGAGAATAGGAGGATATTTTGGTCCCTAATGTTTTCTATGACGAGGTTTCCCGAGCTCAAAGGCCCATCATGGGTCTCCTGAGTTCTTTATTTTTTCTAAGTTAACCCTGGTTAGGGGTTTCCGATATCCTGTGTATGTTATTTGTGTTGTGCTATTTGTATGTTGCTATATGTATACATATGTATACAGTGTATCTTGTAAGGATAGCCTTTCTAGATCAAACTTCTCAGTTGTCTAAACATATAAAGACCCGTAAAGGTTATTATCTCACAATTTGTCTCACGTAGGTATGTTTCTGTATCTTCGTCTTCTATGTTCTGTGAAGTATATAAGTCCTTATAGTAGTTCTTTATATGATTAAGTATTTTAGTTTTGTCAGTCGTTGATTCCCTACCTATTTTTAATGATCATAATATCCCCCCCCCCTTCTTAGCTCCTCCCTTCTATATAGCCCTTCTGCATTTTTGTATAAATGTGTAAATTTTGCCGCTTTAATCTCCTTTCCCTTTTCTAATTCTTTTTTTAAATTTTTAAGTTTTTCTTCTAATGTTTTTTTAGTGCCCTGTATTGTTATTGTTTTTATACGATTTTCTAAAGGTTCTATCTCTAATTTAATTTTCTTAACACTCATTTTAGAATGATATATTGCTGGGGTTTTTTAAGATCCCTTTTAATTTATCCCATTCCGAAATAATATCTGGGTTCCCTTGGTGTTTAAATTTTTCTATTTCCCTTTTGATCCCCCTACCCCGAATTCTTCATTTTCCAAAATGTTATTGTTCAGTTTCCATTGTCCCCTCCCCCATCTTTTCCTTTTTTTTTTCTTCTATTTCTACAAAAATTAATTTATGGTCTTAAATTTTATACTCTAGTATTCTTACTTTAGTGTATTTATTTGTGCCTAGTTTAGATCCCCAAAATTTATCAATCCTACTTCCCCTGACCCCCTTATATTCAAATGTATATTATACCCTTATTATGTTTAGCTGTCTGTAAATATCAATCATGTTTTGTGATTTCATGATATAGTCCATTTGGTTTTTGAAGAATTTGTCTGTTTTGGATAGTCCGCCTTTCCTGTCAAAGCCGTCCCCTACCCAATTAAAATCTCCTCCAATAATCAGATTGCTTGCAGTATGTTTTTCCAAGAATTTACCTAATTCTTCTATGAATTCTTTCCTCATATGCATTTTTGCAGGTATATAAACATTTATTAAATGATCCCTTCCCTACTTTTATGTGTAATAATCTACCCTTAAAAGTTCCTTTTCTCTAACCTCTCCATCCATACCCCCGCTTATTTTTTTGTATAAAAGTTGCTACACCCCCTCCCCTTATATCCCGTCCTGTTGATTCGTTGGCTATTATAATGCAGTTCATTTCACGTTCGAGTTGTTCTTTAATGTTGTCCGTTAAGTTATTGTGCGTCTTTTCTACAAAAAGTATGTCAAAGTCCCCTATCTGTGTCAATTTATTAACTTTCTCCTTTTCTAAACCATTTATATTAATAGACTGCAAACGGAAGTTTTGTTCCTCCATTTGTGTTTCTCTACCAGGTTGCCGCTTCAATACTAGTAGTTATGGGGTTAATGACTAATGTTTGTGTTAATTTCCTACATCTTCCCCCTTTTTTGGGGGGGGGGGATCCCGGGTCATCTTTAACTGACTTAACCGTACCGTCTAATATTTCAAAGTCACTGGTGACCTGTGACGTGTATAGTGTTTCTACAAATCTATTTTCATTTGCCGTGTCCTCACGGGCTGTATCATTAATTGTGTCTATAATATTTTCTCCTGTTGGGCTTTCCTCCTCTTTCCCATGTTTATCCCCCTCGGGTGTTCGCTTGGCATTTTCTGGGGCTTTCTTTTGTGTTCCCTCTTCCATTAACTTTGTTAGAGCCTCCTGTTTTTTATAGCCCTCATTTTTGGATCTTCTCTTCTCCATTGATGACGATAGGTTAATAGCCTTCCTTTTTTTTGGGTTCTCTTGTCCTTCTGTATGGTTGTAGATGTTATCGGCACCATATCATCCAATATATTGAAAGAGCCAATGGGTTCCTCATTTATCAAGACCCCAAAGGGGTTGGTTGTAGCAAATTGAGGTAGTACTCTCTGGGGCGTTTTACTCCCGGTTTTATTTGGTGTTAAAATGTTCGCCCATTTTTCATTTCTTTTCGGGAGTTTTGTCTTTTGCTCTACCCTCTTCCTCCCTCACTTGTCTGACTAGTTCCCCCACCATGCCTATTACATCCCTTGAATTTTTGGCCATTATCCCTGCGGTTGCGTCCGCATATGTTCTTTCGTCTGTTTGTCCTTCTTGTCTTTGATTTCCTTACATTCCCATGGGCGATGCCCCACCTCACCACATTTGGGGCATTTTCTATCCTGTTCACAGTTTCTGTACCAGGTTCTCAACCTGAACCCCATACACTAGAAGAAGGGCGGTATTTTCTTTGCGTCTTCTTTTTCCACCTTAATTATCCTGGCCCCTGTAGTAATAGAGCTGTACCCCCAGAAACTTGCCGGTTTATTTCCTTGGCTTTGTACTCTAAATCTAGTGAACAGTTTTGATTCCACCTCCTCTGTTTCTACCTGATAGGGTAATCCGTGGATATGTACTTCTACCAATCTTGGGTCAATCTCCCTCTCAAAGGTGGGCGCTACATGAACATGGGCTATTTTCCCTTTTACATTGAAAGGGATCTACACTCAAGTCATGGGTCCGATTGGTTAACAGGATATAGCATATATCTTTTTGGGCCTGCATTTTGCAGTGCTGCAACTTTTTTCATGTCTACCCCCATTGCCTGTAGGGCCGCTAAAATCTCGACCTATCGTGGTGCCGTGTCATCACCCCCAAAGTCCAGTAGTTGGCAGCCTTTCTTGTGGTAGGCCAAGAACACGTTGTCCTCTACTACTACCTCAAAATATAGATGCAGCCGCGATCTACTACGTTTAAGCGATTCTGCTGGGTATGTATGCCCCTGTGGATTGGCTAATGATGCGTTCGGGTTGTTAAAATTCTCCCCTTCCTTAAGAGGGCCCCCTCCATCCCTTTGCCCTACTTCTTCCATCATGAGAAAGGGATTGGTATATACATACCAAAAGTAAAACTGATTTCTGGTGACTTAAGGTGAGTGCAAAAATTCAATGAAACTAAGTACAATATTCAAAAGTGCAGTGACAATTTAATCTAAACCAGAGTAAATAATAAAGAAGTGAAATACAATGTGAAGAAAACAAATGAAAAAAGTGACACCTTCTTACACTAGGGAAAGAAATCCTTCAGTATAATCCGTTTAGTATAATCCGTTTAGTATAATCCGTTTAGTATATTCGGACAAGAACGACAACCTAGACGTCTCAACTACAAGTACTAGAATCTATAATTTAATGGTTAGAATTGGAAGGACATGTTTTTCTTTTTTGTCATTGATTATCTGGGATTTAATTCACATTATTAAAAGTTCTTTTAACTTTAACTTTGTATTCTTGAGATAAATTACTTGTTGAACTTTACATAACTTGTTGGTTTTCAAGCTTCTCTGGTACTTACTTACTTATGGTCTTTATTTCAGAAGACCCTGTCCACTATGATCTATAATATTTACCAGTTTTGGAAATTGTTTAAAGTTTATTCTGTATCCATTAAGGGAGCATATAGTTACCGACAGATCAGTATCAATTGTAAAACTCTGAAAGACCTCTATGCCAGGATACATTCATTTGCATTTGGAAAAATTCTGTTTAGCTAGTATTAAAAGAAGTCATTCAAATGTTCCTTTAAATTTAGTGATCACAGCCATATTAAAAGGCAGAACTAGTTTGAAAGAACTTCAGGCTAGGATGCATTCTGTTAAGTTGTTTAGCGCTTTTTAAATGTTTCCTGCTGTTATTAATTGCAGCTACTGTATTTTAGGGGTGAGTGTTAAATTTATATTTCGTTTAAAATGCGAAGTTTATTGAGTTTATATTGTCATATTGTGTAATGATTCATTTATTACAACGCAGATTTGAAACGTTGTGTCCTGTGAATTTCAAGTTGATATTAAGAGTTTGATGTATTAGCATTTTCCAGAACTCATTATTATTACCAGTTTGGTTTTATTGTAGTTAACGAGATAACGAATATAGCCGACTAGTTTAAGCTGATGAGTTTAGCTGAAGCGTTGATCTGGTCAAGGAGAGCATGTTTCAAGTGATATTCAATAACCATAGGGGTGAGTGTTTAATTTATATTTTATTTGAAATGTGAAGTTTATTGAGTTTGTATTGTCATATCGTGTAATGATTCATTTATTACAACGCAGATTTGAAACGTTCTGAATTGTCAACTATAAGTTCCTATTAAGAGTTTAATGTATTAGCATTTTCCAGAACTCATTATTATTACCAGTTTAGTTTTATTTTAGCTAACAGTATATAGAGCTAACGAGTGTAGTCGACAAGTGTAGCTGAAGCATAGAGCTGTCTGTATGTATGTACGTATGCCTGTACATGTGATGGAGCCATGAATATAGACGTAGCTAATACAAGGATGATGTATGCTGTCTGTATGTGTATACGTATAACATGCTGTAAGTGTGGTGGATCCATGAAGGGTGCAAGCTGTGGGCCAACCTAAGGGACATGGTGAAACAGCAATTATCGGCGTATGAATCGTGCGACTGTACAAGGGTGAAGAAACATGTTTGTTCCAATTGTTGTTTCAATTGGTACATTTGTATTTACATGAGATTATTTTTAATCTTAGTAGTATTCCATGAGATTTGTGAATCTCAATTACAGTGCATAATATTTGAAACGTATTTGAAAACTTGAGATTGTCTGAATCTCAATCCTAGTCTATACGTGAAATTACGTAAATATCTTAGTGTGTACTATTATTTCAAACTGAAGTTTATTTAAGCTGTATATCAGATATAATATCCTTGGTTTATTTTCAATCTGTGAATGTTAGTATAGAGTGATTGGATCAATTGTATGTTGAGAGCGTGTGAGAATCATCATATTTACTTCATATATTTTTCTTTACTAATTAAGTTAATACATTTTCATCGTGTTTGAGTTATTCATTTAATCCAAAATCGACTCGGTTTCTATTCTGCGACATACTTCATACAATCCGCTACAGTTTTCAGACATGTTATTTTTTTTTGGGGGGGGGGGCAGAAATAATATTTAAATGACTTGCAACTTTTGGATGTTGTTTGACCATGATTTATTTCTTGAACAGATATTTTCATTCACAATCTAAGAACTGATAACCAACAAAATTATTATCAGTACTAAAAATATTGGCTTCCACAATGATGGCTATCTGGTATGAAAACTTTATAACTTTTGATAGTGGTAGGTATCCTCTTTATACTATATTATCTAATTTTTCCATGATGTATGCTGTTTATCTTAACAGACCATATTGGATAATTTATCACTGTTTCTGTTTTTACTAGCTTCATTTAGTTAACACAAATATGATTGGTTGGTCAGTGTAGACATCATTACACAAACTACTTCAAGCAGGTGTGACATTTCAGACTTTGGTTTAAAATGCATGAACGTTGTTTTTCCTCAATAAACAATACATGGATGAGTTAGTATTGATTTATAAATTTATTGGCATCTAAACAAATCCATTATCCCACAGACGGTATGTATCATGGATCAGGCATAGTTATTGTTCTACAGGTAATAAACCTCTTTACTGACTATAAACACTAATTGTGGGAGCTAAATTTTCAGTACATCAAGCAGTGGCTGCCGATCATTTTCAAGCACATCTGTCAAAGAAATTCACAATGTATATTATTAACAATTAAAACCTAATCACCTTAAAATCTCTGAAATGCATCAAAACAAGCTTAATCTTTTGCTTGTTTTAGAGCTACCCAGAGTTAGGTTAAAAATGAGAAGGAAAAAAAAAACATAAGAAATGTATTAAATTTATTTAAGAATATAAACAATACAACTTGTCATATTTATGTCAATGTCAAGATAACAAATTTGACATAACAAATCCTTTGTTTTTCTGTTTCTGCCAGAAAGCTGCCAGTTCTGACCCGTACTTAGTTCTGCAATTATCTGATGTTGCTGCAACTGAAAAATGGGAATTTGTTTCATTGTCCTTGTGAAAACTTCAATAACACATGCATCATGGGAACTTCAATACCTCATGCACCCTGCATCATGGGAACTTCAATACTTCGTGCATAACATCACTGAAGATCGTTATTCTTCAACAGTCCATTCCATTATTATCTCAATGTCAGATGGTAAGAGATAACATCACCAAATATCCATGAACCGCAAGTCGGACTGAAGCAAAATGGATTTGGGAAGTGGCCCTGGGCATGGGGACAACACTGTAAAGCACTGCGTCTCAAAATCCTAAAATAGAATAATATCACAGTTTGAGTTTTAAAGAAGCATTAGTAAAATCCTAAGATCTCATTGATTTGATATCTAACAATTTCATAAAAGAGCAATATATAATAATAATAATAATAATAATAATAATAATAATAATAATAATAATAAATAATGAGGACTTTGTACAGTGCCTAATCTTTGGAAGCATATCAATATTAAATAACACATGAATCATATACAATGACAACATTACTAAACCAAACACCATACAATTCCAAAACAAAGAAAAACGTTTACGATAATTTTTTTTTTAAATGGTTTAATACCATTGTTAAGCACAATATAGGCTTTACATGGCGGCCAATATTAATGGTGGAGGAAGAACCCGGACAAACTCCAGAAAGAACCACCGACCCAGGAGAAGCTACTGGCAAGCTTTCTCACATAACTACATTAGGCGAATCTTAGACTCGAACCCACGCAGGCAGAGGTGAGATGGCAGTGATCCGTAACGGACAGCGCTTTAGACCACTCGGCCACCCGGGGCCCCACAATAATTAAATAAGTAAACAATATTAAGTCTGTACTTGTTGCCCAAATATGTCATATTTAAAAACACTCTTGATTGAAAACACATCATACTCATGTCTGAGATCAAATGGCAATTTGTTCCAAGTAGCTCATGACCCATGGCACATGATAGAATGCAGTCCATATGACTTCATTTTAAAAGTGGGAACAATGAGAATACAATTATCAGAAGAAGTTTCTAGTTGGGGTATAAACATTAGGGTGGCCCTTAGAAATCAAGTTTTGAATTATATATTTCTGGACCTCTCATTTTGTTCTAAAAGATAAAAAAACACAGTATGCAAAAAATCTGCAAAATTGAACAAGGTTTAGAGGTAGCTCAATGACACTGAAATTTGTGGTAATCACGTTCATAATGTCCATATTGTACTGTTTGTAATATAGATTGTAGAATGTAGAACCACAGTATAAATTTAAAATTTTTTCCTTACTTACTTATTTATTGACTAATGATTTGTTATTATTAAATATTCTTTGCAATTTTGCAAGTTTTATTGTTCAGTTGTTTACTTTTATGTTTTCAGGAAATTCAGATGTTGAGTGTTGACTTAAATTTTCAGTTAAAAAAGTAACAAATCTGCAATTCTGGAAGCTTTTGCAACAGTTGTTGGACTTGAAAGGTTAAAGTGGGAATTTTGTGAACTCTGGACTGTGGACTGTGGACTGTTGAGTGTTAAATAGAGTATAATTGTTCCGGTTTTGGTTGATACTTACCTGTTAACAATGGCAGCAGCAGTGACAGCAGCCACAAAAGTGACAACACGCTCACAAGATTATCTTGTTACCAATGCAGATGGGATAGAAGGTAGTAAACTGCCCTCAGCAGAGCAAGTTCTCAGCTATTTCTTGCATCGTCACAATGTTCTTAAAGAGGAAATCCGAACAGCAGCAAACAACAGCATAATACGAGTGGAAGATTTTTGGTTCCGTGCAAGAATTCCAGTCAAGCATCGACAAGATTCAATCAAAAAACTTGAAGAACTATTCTACCAGTGGAAAGGTCTGAAGAAGAACAAGAACCATAAGACACAGACTCAGCAAGCAAATGAAGTCATGTTTACAGAAATGATCAAAGAACTGTTTGATATTGCACATGCTGATGCAATGCAACTCATAGAGAATGAAGAGGACAAATTATTCCTGGAATGTCAGCAGAAGAAGGGACGGCCTGGATGCATGGCGGGTGTGGACAATGTGCTGCTCAAACAACAAGAACTGCAGAAGGAAAAAGTGGAGACATTGCAAAGAAGACGAAAACGTTCTGAACTTGAAAAGGAGTTGTTGTCCCAAGTGGTTGAGCTGGACAGCAGTAGCAATAATTCGGACATGGAAACATCATCTGAGTCTGACGACCAAGATCCAATCCCCAGCACAAGTGCGGCTGCTCCTCCACCACGAAAACGAGGTAAAAAGCAGGTAATATCAGCCCCTCCGGCAGCAATGCTCGATAGAAATCTGTTGAGTGACAGGGCTGCCATGATGGTCATTTTTGAATCAATGAGGGCTATCGGACAAGACCCAGAGCAGCTTGCTCTAAACAGGACGACCATACAGCGTGAACGCCAAAAACACCGTAAAGCAGCAGCTGCTGACATTAAGGAAGCATTCAAACGAACCACAGCTTTAACTCTCCATTGGGATGGCAAGCTAATTCCTAACTTAACTGGTATAGAAAAGGTGAACAGGCTACCAATTCTGGTTTCGACAATGGGGGAGAAGAAGCTTTTACAAATTCCAAAGATACCTGCAGGAACTGGCAAAGCTGAGGCAGAGGCAGTTTACAATGCCATATGTGAATGGAAACTTACTAGTTTGGTTCAGGGCATGTGCTTCGACACCACGAGCTCCAATACTGGTAGACTGTCAGGTGCTTGCATCATTCTCGAGCAGTTACTGGGACGGTCTCTTCTGCACTTTGCTTGTCGGCATCATATAATGGAACTGGTCCTGGGTGCTGCATTTGGAATCTGTATGGGACCCAGCAAGGCGCCAGAAATTCTCATATTCAAGCGTTTTAAACAACAGTGGTCAAGCATAGACCAAGACGGATTTAGTGACGCCTTTTCATATGATTATGCATCTACCGAGCTTGCAGATGTTCAAGTCGAAGTCATTGCATTCTGCGAACGACAACTTGAAGATAATCAACCTAGAGATGACTATCGTGAGCTGTTGCAACTAATGCTCGTCTTCTTAGGGAAAAAGTCTTCGGACAAGATGACGTTCAGAAGCCCTGGTCCATTGCATCAAGCACGCTGGATGGCAAAAGCCATCTACAGCATCAAGGTATGACTTTTCCGGTCCCAGTTCAAGCTGACAACCCGAGCATCTCAAGGGCTTCTACGTTTGAACATATTTCTTGCAAAGATTTATATCAAGTTTTGGTATCAGGCACCTGTTGCTCCTACTGCAGCCAGAAATGACCTCCAACTCCTGCAGCTGCTCCATTCATATCCAGATCGTGCCATCAGTGTCGAAACGTCACGTAAGATGGCTGGGCATCTGTGGTACCTCTCAGAAGATTTAATACTGCTCAGCCTCTTTGATCCAGAACTAGATATTGCCACAAAGCAAGCACTTGTCAGAGGGTCGGAAGAAAAGGATGGAGAACTGGATCCACCAAAATGGACACGCATTGACATGGCAGCCGTGCAACAGAAGACACTCGTAGATTTTGTCACAAAGTCCAGCAGAAAACTATTTACAATTCTGGGCTTGCCTTCTGGATTCTTAGCTGAGGATCCCGAGTCATGTTACAGTAGAGATGACTTCAAAGCTGCTGAGGCAATGGTCAAGACGCTTTCGGTTACAAATGACCACGCAGAACGGAGCGTTGCCCTCATTCAAGATGCAGTCCAGTCAGGGCGCTTTAGATGTGAAGACCAGCTGCAGTATGCTCTCCACGTAATAGAGCAGAACCGGAAACAATTTCCAGATGCAAAAAAGTCAATATTGATTGACAAACAGTAAATTCTGTGTCGTTCATTTTAATGACCAAATGACGATTTTCAGACTCTAATGGTAAACTTTATTGTGCTTGAGCCACCCCTAAATATTAATATTTTTTCATAATATTTTTCCTCATCTGTTTCTACAATAAATGGAACCACTCTGAGGGTTCAGATGCTAGAGAAATAAAAAAAAATGTTTTTTCTATGTTTAAGGGCCACCCTAATAAACATGGGTGTGTGTGATTTTTAATGTAGCTTTAAACAAATTTCATATCGCTACCATGTTTTCAGTGTGGCAGTTTATAGTGATGTCTTCTAAGACTGGGGCATCATGTCGCTGACTTGTAGCATATGTCCCACCCATTCACATTATACTGACAACAGGCAATCCAGTCCTAACAATAACCTCTTAATGTAGAACACCAAGCGATGTTAGTACCAATTTTTGAAAGTAGACTTGGCTGGGGTTTGAACCCACCACCTCCTGCTTCCATAACTGAGTCTCTAATCGTCAGGCCGCCAGAGCAGTTGTATACATGGGTGAGATCATGCAAGTATATTGGGCTGGAGACAAGTCAACAAAATGTAGCATAGTGCCCAGATATTGTATTTGATTCTGGAGTGAATGGGTAGCCAGTGAGGGTTACAGAGTTGGGGAGTGTCTGTGTGTAAAATTCTTCATACAATAAGTAAAATAATTACCAAGTACTTAATATCACTTGTTTTTGTTTTGTTTATTTTAGGGTTTAATGTCATTTTTCAGCACACGATAGACTATACATAATGCCCAGTATTATTGGTGGAGGAAGAACCCGTGAAAACCCCAGAAAGAACCACTGACACAGAGAAGCTACTAGCAAGCTTTCTCACATAACTACATTAGCAGAATCTTAGACTCGAACCCACGCAGACAGAGGTGAGAGGGCAGTGATCCATAACGGAAAGCGCTTTAGACCACTCTGAAACTCTGGCCCCCTTATCATCACTTAATATTACTTGCAGTTACTAATCTATTTCAGTTTTTACTAACTTTTTTTTTTGAGGAAAAGAAATACCCGTTTTGTGTCATTTCTAGCAAGCATTTTCGTGCATACATACAAAAAATGAACAGCAACAATTTTAACAATGAGATAATTCTATGATGTGAATGGGTATATGGGCAGATGGATATGCCAATGTAATTGCCAAAGCAGGAACAGCTATTATCCTAATATAGAAAATATGAACCTTCCATATCCTTAATTATTTTAAATCTATGACTAGTTTATGGAGAATATTAAGGGTGAAACATTAAAGTACATACTAGTGTTTTCTTTATTTATCCAGTACATTTTTATTATGTAAAGCATCATCAAAACACAAAAGCATTCAACATTGGCTTAGTAGAAAGTGTTAAAGCTACATCAATGCAATATGTTTTTTAATATATACTTACATCACAACAAATCCCAGCACATTCATTTCAACAAGATTCTCTTCTGGTGAGTCGGCACTAATGATGCTGAACACATGGTGAAGTAAACTTTCGCCTGAAATTAAGAGTGAAAGTATTAAAACAAAGTTCTCCAAAAAGATATAAATAAGAAGTCTGTCAGATAATGACCACACAGATAACTCACCAGTTATATATTTCACTAAGCTTTCTTTCTCATGCTTACTATAAGACACAATTTATGTAAACTGTTTCTGAAGCTCTATATCAATTCGAAATATCACTAAAATGTCAAATATTTTATTACGGTATGATGTATGCATGCGATCTGCATTGATAACATAGTGTTAGAAAAATTATAGTCATATCCCTATGATGTCTGCAGTGTGGCAGTTTATAGCAAACACTAACGCACAATGCTGCAGCCATGCAGTTACATTATCCTGACACCATGCAGACCAACCATTACACTAACCTCTTACAAGTAAACCTCATGCATCAGAGGCAGACACTCTAACCACTAGTGGTCTAAAGGCTGATAAAACTCCTCCCAAAGATATAATTAATATGCACATACCTCTCTCAGACCTTAGTGAATCGAACTTATTTACCATGTTCTATCACACGCAAAATTACTCTCCAAAGAGAAAATGAACCATCAGTCACTCTACAGTAATTCACACCATTAATATGTGCAGATCTAATTAATTTTTAATGACTATGATATTATAGACTTACTTAACACATTGGAGTAAATCCAACCTGAACTCCTCAGTCTCCACAGTAGTAACCATTGCAACCAATCAGATACAGGACCACATTCATAAATATTAAAACATTGTGTTGTAATGACATTAATCTAGCATTTGCTCATGTTAGAAAATTTGAACAAATCCTTAAAAGATAGTCTTTAGTGTGATCAAAAGACCTGACAATAAGATGCAAGATCACCTCATATATATATATATATATATATATATATATATATATATATATATATTATCACATACATAAAAAATGAAAGAAAGACATGTAAATTTTTTGTAAGTGCACTTTATAACTTTCAGCAAACATGCATTTTTGCAAGAATCATATGGATGTTAACTTCTACAGCCAAATGTCTGTTTGTTATTATATAAAGATCCAAAGCAATCTTACTTGGTTGGATTGAAACAGTTCTTTTCTTGCGATCCGTAACTCTCGTCCCAAAGGGCAGACATGACTCTGGCAGCTCTGGTGCTGTAAACGAAAATACAGAAGCAATGAGTTTACATTTTTCAGACTGAAACCATATCTATACTCAAAACGTTTGAATCTCAAAAATAATAACCTATGAGCAAAACAATATATTATCATACTTTTGAAAAGGATAGACTCCTAGATGCATCATTACACTCCTGTTCTTGTTTGTTATCTTTCAAATAAAGTCAAAGCTGTCTGATGCAGCCATTTCAAAATGAGAAAAGTAGGTTAAATAATTAATATTAGTCCAAGTAATCTAGCTGAACTTTTGGTTTTAATCCTTAATTTTCTGCTGAAAAGTTTGGAAAATATATAAATCTTTAAACTAAATGTGTTTAATGGACAAGAATTACCCAGAAACACCACCCCATCTTTTGCAATAAAATACATTTCTTTATCTAAATAAAAATCAAAACTAAAGTGTGATGTTTGTTGATAGATGGAAGGACAGCGGAAACAGTAAAATGTTTATGTTTTTTATCACATATGGCAGGGATGTCATTTGATTCCATATGCTATGCATATCATTCGATGAGTGCAGGTAATAAAGATTCTTATATTCAACACCCATTTCATCTACTTTTGATTGAAGAAAACTGTTATGATATGCAGGTGCCTTCCTATTTCCATTTTTTACATTTTACACAGCATCTATACTGTCTGTTTACCATTAAACTCCCATATAAAGATCAGTTCTTCTTTATTAGATTCCCTTTCAGTTTACTAGTGGCCTTTAACTGCTTCAAATGCCTTCCCAGTGATCTCATCTTAAACCTCACATAGATACAACAATGCTTTGCATCAGCTAAAATTTACCATTTCCCTCCTAGCTGTGATTTTTCCATAGTTGACAAATACACATTTGCTTTTATCAATGTATTTCTGACTCCAAATATGGAACAGCGAGTTGTTAACTTGAATATTCCACTGAGACCTACCCATAAACACCCTATACATTCCTTTTGTACAATATATTTCTAGTACAATAGATGCCATGACAAAATGAAAAGATTCTGCACATTACAGAAAACTAAATGTGCTGTATCTGTATAACTTTTGGCAGGATTTTTTCCACCACAGCTCATCGAGGCCTCATTAAAATAAACATTCATACTGGAGCTAGCTGACAGCTGTAAAAGGTATAACTACAAAAAAAGGCAAGGTCAGTATTAGAATAACAGTGAACACATTGAAAAACTCACCTCCAATTTTGAAAAGCTGTACTTCACTGAACTTAACTTCAAATCTATGTGGAAAAATGTTACATCTGTTTCCGTAAAAATATTCTCTAATCTTCCTCTCTATTCTATCATCTCTGTAAGACTGGCATTTTTGCACTACCTGAAATTAAAAAGAAATGTTTGAGAAATCATGTCCTTTTAAATTTGTTAACGTTTTCTTTCTTAACTGAAATAAATAGCAAGATGAAATTGTTTTGGGATCAAAAGGTGTAAAAACAAATGGGAAAGCATGTGAATACTATAATTAACTGAATTTGAGTTTAAACTGGCTGCAATTTTGAAAGTGGTCTCCCTTTTGTTACTTCTTTCAATTACATTAATTCTTTTTCTTCCAATGTTAAATTTTTTATTTTTTCATTTCAAGTTCTGCCCTGTTATGAATGAAATAAAAATAACATAATTAACTCATCCAAAAACAATACAAACACAATCCTTTAACATTTCTCACTGATATTCATTTTTTCCCAGACATTAGATTTACTCCATAGACAAATGGTGAAAATAACAGCTACACTGACCCTAGCTCTACAATAATAGTTACATGTAATTTAGTCTGGTTTACAGCCTAGCTCTACAATAATAGTTACATGTAATTTAGTCTGGTTTACAGTCCTAGCTCTACAATAATAGTTACATGTAATTTAGTCTGGTTTACAGTCCATAACAAATGACAATAGATGCATAATTTGTACAAAATTGATGAAACCATTTGCTAACCCCACTGTTCTTATTTGTTTTGTTTAGGTCGTTATTTACATGCTAAGCATTCATGGTTACAAATGATTAAATAAAGGTCACTGGTGTATGTCACTATTTGCATGATATGGTCATTAATAGCAGTGTGTTTTTTCTTCAGATCAATCTGTATGTACTTCAGATTTTACAGTAATAAACAAACAAATATCCTCATCCCTCCTGACTTCAGCAGGGCAAGTCATATACTCACCCCTTCTGGCTTGGATAATTAAACAATGTACTAACCCATATCTGTTTTGGATAGGTAAAAAAAACAACGTACTCACCCCTATCTGATATGGATAAATAAACAATGTACTAATAAGTCCTGACTTAGATAGGAAAACAATATACTCACCCCTATCTGACTCGGATAGTTAAAAAAAAAAACAATGAACTCACCCCAATCTGATATGGATAGATAAACAATGTACTCACCCCTATCTGATATGGATAGATAAACAATGTACTAATAAGTCCTGACTTAGATAGGAAAACAATATAGTCACCCCTATCTGACTGGGATAGTTAAAAAAAAAACAATGAACTCACCCCTATCTGATATGGATAGATAAGCGATGTACTCGCCCCTATCTGATATAGATAGATAAACAATGTACTCACCCCTATCTGATATGGATAGATAAACAATGTACTCACCCCTATCTGATATGGATAGATAAATAATGTACCAATAAGTCCTGACTTGGATAGGAAAACAATATACTCACCCCTATCTGACTGGGATAGTTAAGAATAAACAATGAACTCACTCCTATCTGATATGGATAGATAAACGATGTCCTCACCCCTATCTGATATGGATAGATAAACAATGTACTCACCCCTATCTGATATAGATAGATAAACAATGTACTCACCCCTATCTGATATGGATAGATAAACAATGTACCAATAAGTCCTGACTTAGATAGGAAAACAATGTACTCACCCCACCTGTCTTGGATAACTGTACAATTTGGACAAAATTTGGCACGTCTCTTTTCAATTTAAAAGATAATTTCTCCTGGCCCAACACTATGATGATATCAACTAGAAATGAAGAAAAGAAAAATTAATTAAGGTGAGGTAAAAATAGCCTCTGCTTGATGTCTGATTAAAAAAACAATTTCAAACATATTTTGATCCCATCTATATATCTTGAATATTCTCCCTAATGAATGTCAGATACAGTTCATTGTAAGGTGTATTAACCATATTCCTTGATTGTTTTTGTCAATTCTATTGATTTACACACCATGTTATATACATGTAGGTGTAGGTGTAGCAGTGTAACCAGCATATGTCTGTACCTATGACAATGCCACTGATTTACAGTTTTACAAATGTAGTTGTATCAGTGTAGCTAAAGACTGATGTATGTATGTTGTATACATGTCAGTGCCACTCATGTATATCCACTCTCTCTCTCTCTCTCTCTCTCTCTCTCTCTCAATATACATGTATGTGTGTGTGTGTCTGTCTGATTGTATGTACCAGTGTAGACATTATTATACTATAGGTGATAAGCTAAGCTGCAAACTGCCTGTTACTTTAACAAATTCAATCCCAAAATATCCAATTTAAGGGTTGAAAATTACATTGGACATGGAAGTACAGTGGCTGCACCCTTCCCTGAAGAACAATGCAAAATGTTTCTAGAAACTATAACCAAGACTTCAACCATGTGTATAATTTCAATGTCAAAGTAGAGAGGCTCCAGTGGATTGCCATCACAAAGTTGTGTGCTTTTTGCTGCAAATTCCATTGCCCTCCTCCCATCCCAAAGACAATGACAAACGAGGCATAACACAAAATAGGTCACACATATGACAAATATTCCTTCTCATGCTGCATATAAGATTCTTTGGTTAGAAAATAATTGAATAATGTCAGTGAATTTTTATTTTACACAAAATGACTGACCCTTCGATGAGACACGAATAAGTGGGGTAGATAGTCAATGAAGACAACCCATTTGCAGAGATTCCCTTCCCATCCCCACACTAAAGAATAATCCAAATCCTGTCTCCTTCTCTTCCCATAACCACATACCACGGGAATTATTTAAACCAGTTATGGACTATCACTATTCAATAGCTTCACTATATTGGAGGGGCTAGGCAGGTTTAAAATAAGCCAAAATTTGGTTTCTGCCTAAAGGTCATACAATACATTATGGAAATGGACAATATTGCAGTTAGCCAAATTTGGCTAATCATAGTTACCTAGAGTTTGATCTTTTGCAGCCATACATGGGGGTTATACTAATAGACACTAGCCAAATTTTGGCTAATTTAAAACCTGCCTAGTCCCTCCAACATAGTCAAGCTATTGAATAGTGATAGACCATATATTGATCAAAAGCACTTCGAAGAGTATCACTATATGCCTTTTCTACTTTGGGTTAAGAGATTTTAGCACACAGCAGAGGCCTGATTTGAGTAAATGGAAAAGCTCAAGTGAAATCGGAAGCTGTTGGAAGTATCTCAGCACATTGATTCAACTATCGTGACAATTTCTTCTATAGATCTATTTGACTTAATTGATCAGTATACCATCTACATTTGAGCAAATGACTTTCAATAATAACAAAAGAAACTACATATAGTAATTAATTTTAACTTTAGTTTTGGCCACAAATTAGAGTATATAGTTTCTGCTGTGTAGATTGATTGATTTCATTAATAATTGTGATTAAGTATAAACATTTAAGAAATGTATAATATTCTTTAGTAACAATGAAGATTTGCTTTTGGCACCAAAAACAATTGGGTCTAAATTATAAAGTCTTATGCACTTACAAAATGTCATGGAAAACTAGATTAGATTATTTATTGGAAATTAATAAATTACAGATTATGTATTGTTCAATGAAACACATCTGAGTTACTTGTTGAAGGAGAATTTCCTTTTTTAACAAAAGAATTTCTTTTTTAATGCTTAAATTTTCATCCAATTTTTGAATCATTTCATTCTCCTTCTGTAATTTATTAATTTCCAAATCAAGTTTTGCAATCTCTTTTCCCAGTTTGATGGTCTCCAATTCAATGTTTTTGTTCTCCAGTTTTAAATTCTCCTCTTCAGCATCAGCATATGTATAAGTTGTTTTCATTCTTTTGTTACTTTTACGTATTAAATGTTGACTAGAGGTATTGGATGGTATTTGTATGTTGGACATTGAATCTGGAAAGAAAATAATGTAAATGTGAATAAATGAATACATATGAATAGGTACAAAATAAATACATATAATTTTGTGTGTGTGTGTATATTGGTTCAATATACACCATAACACAATTTTGGCAGATTATTTACCAACCTCCACTTTATCAAATTAGGTAGTTGAAATATGAAGTTTAAAAAAGACTTGAAATCAAAATAGTTATAGACATCTATTCATTGGCCAATAGTATGGGTGTTGTATTTGTGTAATTTTACGCTAAATACCCCTCCTAAGACAAGCATTGTCAAAGTAAATTTAACCTCAAATGCCCCTTAGTGTGTGATGTTATAATTACATTACAATTAATGATCCAATGTTGTTTTCGTATTAGTTACCTGCTATGATGCATTGTTGCATATGCTTTATTGAAATCTCATTCATTTGCTTATATTATAGGTAGTATGGTAACATTTTTGAGTTTTCAATCATTGTTTAAACAATAACCATTTATAACTTTTACCTGTAGATAATGACTGATTGCTTGGTCCAGGCAATGGTTCATATGTTCCCTGCATGACAGAATATTTCATTTTCTCCACCTCCTCATCTAGATGTTCCACTAGAGAAAAAGATAGATAAACAACTATGAATTCAATACACTTGTTAATAGTGGTATAAACACATTTAGTAAGTAGCAACTATTATTGATGTTATCATTGAATGTCAATTAATTAAATTTTTTACAACTATATCAGTGAAATAAGTATAAGAATATATTTGAAAAATGTAATATCTTATAGTAATTATGATACAGTTATTATTTATATGTATATGCACAGAACATATAATTTACCTTCAGTATCAAGACATGCATACAGACCACACATCTGTGGCTTTCCACCAAGTTGTTCCAAAAGGATCTGCTGACTTAGCGGTGGATCACATGGTTTTGGCCCTCCTCCAGTTTGCGGCGTTTTAATTTCATGTAACTTTTCTTTGGCTAAAAATTATATAATGAATATTTTATTATAAACTACAAAAAAAACAATAAAACTATATTTCATGATTGGAAATAGTGAATGAGAACATGTACTTTTTATCCTGTAGGTTTAGTATATTGGCAATTTTTTTAATATGTTTTGGCAGGTATTGTTTTATATTAATTGATGATAACAAAATATTATATTCTGGCTGAATTATCATAATGTGCATTTACCCAATACTACCCGAAGGTTCTTTAATAAAAGTCAATTACTGAACATGTATGCACCATTAAAGTCCATAACATTTGATTTTGAATAAAAAATTTCTGGTTCAATAAATTCATTCTATAATATTGGTTTTGTTCTTAATTATTTATGTTTTATTACCTCTTTGCTTTATGTTGTCATACTGTTTTCTGCACTGAAGCACAGTTCTTGGCTCTGAGGAAATGCTACAATATGAAACACAATTTATTAGGATTTTGACCTTATGATATATCTTAAATGATTATTATATGTACTTATAAATGCTTTACAATCTATTATATCACCTAAAGAAGTTTTAAAAAATTAATATTCAAATTTATTGAAATATTGTCACCTTTGGAATGTATATCATATATACACTGGATGGCCATCAGTTACTAATTTAGCATTACTAGTTTTAAATATTTAAAATGTCAGAACTGCTGGTGAGTATTCTATGTTATTCTAAGTTAAAAATAGATGAATTTCACTATTTCAAATCAAGGCAATACCCATGTGCTCACATTTAATCTGTCCATAAAATCAATTTTACATGTACTATTCATTGTAAGTCATGCCGTTTTTTTTTTAAAGTTAACTACATGATACGTGTCCCTATCCAGGGCAAATACAAAAAAAGATGAATACGGCGATACCGTAAAACCCGCGATATCGTATGAAGAAATTACACTTTAAATTTTAGTACATGTATTTGTAAGTATTTGACGTATATAACTGATACCCATTTTCGAGGTTACATATCATATATTAGTCAATTATAGTAAGTTTCAATAAGTGATAAATTATACTGAGCTTTTAAAATGTTGGAATAATACTTACGCATTAACAGCCTCTGTCACTTCAACCCACGCTCTTTCCTTGTCCGAGTGTGTAACTCAACCCACCCCACCACATCCTTTCAGTTTTCCAAAAATAATCTTTTCCTTTTCTAATACTTTCTGAACAAGTATAATTTTTTCTTTTTCGTTCCAATTACCGGATCTCTTTATATTTTCTTTTTGCTCCATGTTTGAAATTTATCTAGGAAGGGAAAACTTAAACCAGACGACAAAAATACTTAGTTAGCGGGAGTTCGCACGTGAATCCATAGAGATGAGTATATGGACATAGACCACAATTAATTTTACTATATGTTCTCTACATATATTTCTCAGTACTGACCTTTCCACAGTGTGACAATCAATACAAATCATATGTTAATCTAAAATACTTCTAAAGATGACTTCACGGTGAAATTCTTGTCAAGGGTTGATCGGCATTTTTTGAGCTGCTGCACTGTAAACAGAGCAGCATGTAAACAGAACACATATTTCACTTCCGGATCATCACCATGGCCTTATTACTCCATGTGCACTGTCGCCAAATGACACACTGACAACCACTCTCTCTGCTCATATTCTCAAGAATAAACAATTACCTTTAAATCCATACCAAATATGCATCAATATAACTCTTCTACCACCACCAAAATGAGAGAGGAAAAAATGTTCTAAAAATAGACTGGAACTACATTCGTGGGTACTGAACTGGAAGTATTAATTGTGGTGTGATTCCTGACAGGCCCAACTTTTTGGGGCAAATTTTAGTAAAACTTTTATATTTGAATGCCACACCTATTTGAACTTTATACATGAAGTCTTTTTGAATTTCCTTGCATACAAGTCATGTGACACCTGCTGGAAAGTGTGTAGTGCTGGTGTTATACAGGGTGCACGTGCTGATCCATGTGTTCTTGAGAAACCAAAACTAAATTTGCTATATCTTCCTTATTTATAGGACTTTTTCAATGCTGTAAAAACCTAATTGTACTACAAGATGAGGCCTGTCTGAAAATATGTTTAAAGTTTATACATTTAGATCATTTAAAATTTTAATGGAAATTTAAATAAACATTTAAATTTATAAACTAAATTTTATTGAAAAATTAAATTTTCATAAAAGTTTGAAAACAGATTTTGTCAAAGTTTAGACAGAAAAGTTGATCAATCAATGGTCTTTAAAATAAATGGTGGTTTGGGTCTGTGTAACTGGGAACAATTTTCCCAGGGGTAATGAAGTAGCATGACTCATAGTGATTTTGGCAACAAACCGCAATATGCCTGTCAAGGTGCATATAGGTGTACACACAAAAGAAGCAACAATAAGTGCTATGTTCCATATTTATTGTGTCAGGTATATAGGCAGTTATTTGAATAACTAATAGTGCACTCAGATTTAAACATCTGATGGGACCACTTCCATGTTTTATAGGAAAATTGCATTACATTTCAGTGTCGATAACTACCAAAAGTGACTATAAGATAGGAAAATACAGTTTTTAGGCAGGCTTTACCTTACTGAACAATGGTGCTAATCTCTCTCATGAAGATCTAAGCCATATCCTTGAGGTGCTTTATATTAGTGTTGTGATATCATGATCACTTATGGCAGTACACTGCATATGTCCTTATGAAACCTTGCTATCACCACCTGACTACTGGAGAGCTTCCAAGCTGATCCACCACTAACACTTTGTTCCAGATACCAGCCTAGACCTGAAAAGATATAAAATGTTTCACTTATATCTAGAAAACAGTAAGATGTATGCAAATGAAGTTAAAATGTGTTAGATATAGTGATTTACAAATAACATGCAGGCTGCAAGCATAGGAAATAAATATTAAACTTGACAGAGTGACACTCAGAAATGTGAAGTAATAGTCATGTATTAAAGTAATAAATTCATCCTAAAAGTATATGAAGTTTCTATAAGCATATCTGGTCATGCACAGGTGAAATAACTAATCAGGTAGACTATGCATCACAAACTTTAAGGAAATGCGGGGACGGTGAGGTTTGATCATTGGTGGAAACATTGGTACATGCCAGTATACAGGAAAGTCAAGCGACAATGTAGTAAGAAAGAATATATTACTATAAGCAATCTTATTCATGAGGGAAATAATAATTCTGGATATTGCAAGAGAATACAGCCAAATGTGGCCACACATATCAACTACAGGTACCAATACATCCTATATCATAAACTAAATGTGAAATTCTCATCCCCAAAACTTGTAAACAAGAATGGAAATTTGCATATGTGGGACATATACAATGTAATTGTTATGATCAAATGTGCAAAAATAATTCCAATGATCTGTTTGAACATTTAAAGTGTATTTTTAAGGGTGTTTGATACCAATTATTAACCTCAATGGTTCAATAGAATCAGATATCAGCTGATAATGCAATACCGCACTCTATCCAAGTACTGAATTGAAATATGTTACCATACATGGGCATATTAATGAAAAAAATAACATTTTGGGATACATTTAGTGCACACAGCCAAAAATGTGTCTTACAGATTCACTGTAGGTACAATGTCAGCCTATATGATATACTGAATGTGAACTTTGGATCCCAAACATTGTAAAATATGTGGATATTTGTTCATGTGGGATATGTAACCATGCTAAGATCAGTTGTACACAGTTAAACTCAAAATATCTGTTTGAATATATCTTATGCAATCTTTAGAGTGTCAGTTAGCAAATATTATTAGCAATTAACAATGCATAAATTAAGATAGATCATTAGAATTCACATAACATCATACAGGCCACAATGCCGCGCTTCACTAATCAATATCTTAACCAAACTGAACAATAAAATTGAATGCATTTTGTGTTCACCTTACATCATTTTGCTGTTTTCTTACATCCAAGGGTAAATATACATGTGGGAAGTATATTTTATCCCTTCAGCCTGCATTTCATTCTCAGAAAGTTTAAACTGATTTAGTAGAGAACTTGAGTAGGTTCTAGTATGAAGTTTTCATCACTGTCCTCTCACTAAACACCCTGTAACTATATTTGTTAACAATTACTAAAGGCTATATAAGCATATATGTGTTACTCAGGAAGTCACCCCATCATAAACACATAAATTATCTGATTGGACCCCTAATAAATAGTTTGAATGATCAATACAAAATAGAATCTGTCTTTCATACATTTTAAATGTATGTCTCATTTTGACTTACAAAGATATTTTCTCTGACAAAATTTGACAAATATCCATCATTGTAGCTTGTATATGGTGTAGAAGTATAAACATGCTGATATCATTTGATATAATTTCCAAAAATATTATCTATGTGCATTTTTAGGGGCAAATTTTAATTTTTTAATTTTTTAAAAAAAAATTATTAAAATTTTAAAAAATAAAATTAATTTTTAAATTCTAATGGCATATTTCTATTTTAAATGTTAATATATATAACACCTACAAATTTCATGTGTTTATCATTAATATTAAAAATTTTTATAGCATATTAAAGTTTCATCAATACTGCCTGTACAGGACATAGACCACAATTAATTTTACTATATGTTCTCTACATATATTTCTCAGTACTGACCTTTCCACAGTGTGACAATCAATACAAATCATATGCTAATCTAAAATACTTCTAAAGATGACTTCACGGTGAAATTCTTGTCAAGGGTTGATCGGCATTTTTTTGAGCTGCTGCACTGTAAACAGAGCAGCATGTAAACAGAACACATATTTCACTTCCGGATCATCACCATGGCCTTATTACTCCATGTGCACTGTCGCCAAATGACACACTGACAACCACTCTCTCTGCTCATATTCTCAAGAATAAACAATTACCTTTAAATCCATACCAAATATGCATCAATATAACTCTTCTACCACCACCAAAATGAGAGAGGAAAAAATGTTCTAAAAATAGACTGGAACTACATTCGTGGGTACTGAACTGGAAGTATTAATTGTGGTGTGATTCCTGACAGGCCCAACTTTTTGGGGCAAATTTTAGTAAAACTTTTATATTTGAATGCCACACCTATTTGAACTTTATACATGAAGTCTTTTTGAATTTCCTTGCATACAAGTCATGTGACACCTGCTGGAAAGTGTGTAGTGCTGGTGTTATACAGGGTGCACGTGCTGATCCATGTGTTCTTGAGAAACCAAAACTAAATTTGCTATATCTTCCTTATTTATAGGACTTTTTCAATGCTGTAAAAACCTAATTGTACTACAAGATGAGGCCTGTCTGAAAATATGTTTAAAGTTTATACATTTAGATCATTTAAAATTTTAATGGAAATTTAAATAAACATTTAAATTTATAAACTAAATTTTATTGAAAAATTAAATTTTCATAAAAGTTTGAAAACAGATTTTGTCAAAGTTTAGACAGAAAAGTTGATCAATCAATGGTCTTTAAAATAAATGGTGGTTTGGGTCTGTGTAACTGGGAACAATTTTCCCAGGGGTAATGAAGTAGCATGACTCATAGTGATTTTGGCAACAAACCGCAATATGCCTGTCAAGGTGCATATAGGTGTACACACAAAAGAAGCAACAATAAGTGCTATGTTCCATATTTATTGTGTCAGGTATATAGGCAGTTATTTGAATAACTAATAGTGCACTCAGATTTAAACATCTGATGGGACCACTTCCATGTTTTATAGGAAAATTGCATTACATTTCAGTGTCGATAACTACCAAAAGTGACTATAAGATAGGAAAATACAGTTTTTAGGCAGGCTTTACCTTACTGAACAATGGTGCTAATCTCTCTCATGAAGATCTAAGCCATATCCTTGAGGTGCTTTATATTAGTGTTGTGATATCATGATCACTTATGGCAGTACACTGCATATGTCCTTATGAAACCTTGCTATCACCACCTGACTACTGGAGAGCTTCCAAGCTGATCCACCACTAACACTTTGTTCCAGATACCAGCCTAGACCTGAAAAGATATAAAATGTTTCACTTATATCTAGAAAACAGTAAGATGTATGCAAATGAAGTTAAAATGTGTTAGATATAGTGATTTACAAATAACATGCAGGCTGCAAGCATAGGAAATAAATATTAAACTTGACAGAGTGACACTCAGAAATGTGAAGTAATAGTCATGTATTAAAGTAATAAATTCATCCTAAAAGTATATGAAGTTTCTATAAGCATATCTGGTCATGCACAGGTGAAATAACTAATCAGGTAGACTATGCATCACAAACTTTAAGGAAATGCGGGGACGGTGAGGTTTGATCATTGGTGGAAACATTGGTACATGCCAGTATACAGGAAAGTCAAGCGACAATGTAGTAAGAAAGAATATATTACTATAAGCAATCTTATTCATGAGGGAAATAATAATTCTGGATATTGCAAGAGAATACAGCCAAATGTGGCCACACATATCAACTACAGGTACCAATACATCCTATATCATAAACTAAATGTGAAATTCTCATCCCCAAAACTTGTAAACAAGAATGGAAATTTGCATATGTGGGACATATACAATGTAATTGTTATGATCAAATGTGCAAAAATAATTCCAATGATCTGTTTGAACATTTAAAGTGTATTTTTAAGGGTGTTTGATACCAATTATTAACCTCAATGGTTCAATAGAATCAGATATCAGCTGATAATGCAATACCGCACTCTATCCAAGTACTGAATTGAAATATGTTACCATACATGGGCATATTAATGAAAAAAATAACATTTTGGGATACATTTAGTGCACACAGCCAAAAATGTGTCTTACAGATTCACTGTAGGTACAATGTCAGCCTATATGATATACTGAATGTGAACTTTGGATCCCAAACATTGTAAAATATGTGGATATTTGTTCATGTGGGATATGTAACCATGCTAAGATCAGTTGTACACAGTTAAACTCAAAATATCTGTTTGAATATATCTTATGCAATCTTTAGAGTGTCAGTTAGCAAATATTATTAGCAATTAACAATGCATAAATTAAGATAGATCATTAGAATTCACATAACATCATACAGGCCACAATGCCGCGCTTCACTAATCAATATCTTAACCAAACTGAACAATAAAATTGAATGCATTTTGTGTTCACCTTACATCATTTTGCTGTTTTCTTACATCCAAGGGTAAATATACATGTGGGAAGTATATTTTATCCCTTCAGCCTGCATTTCATTCTCAGAAAGTTTAAACTGATTTAGTAGAGAACTTGAGTAGGTTCTAGTATGAAGTTTTCATCACTGTCCTCTCACTAAACACCCTGTAACTATATTTGTTAACAATTACTAAAGGCTATATAAGCATATATGTGTTACTCAGGAAGTCACCCCATCATAAACACATAAATTATCTGATTGGACCCCTAATAAATAGTTTGAATGATCAATACAAAATAGAATCTGTCTTTCATACATTTTAAATGTATGTCTCATTTTGACTTACAAAGATATTTTCTCTGACAAAATTTGACAAATATCCATCATTGTAGCTTGTATATGGTGTAGAAGTATAAACATGCTGATATCATTTGATATAATTTCCAAAAATATTATCTATGTGCATTTTTAGGGGCAAATTTTAATTTTTTAATTTTTTAAAAAAAAATTATTAAAATTTTAAAAAATAAAATTAATTTTTAAATTCTAATGGCATATTTCTATTTTAAATGTTAATATATATAACACCTACAAATTTCATGTGTTTATCATTAATATTAAAAATTTTTATAGCATATTAAAGTTTCATCAATACTGCCTGTACAGGACATAGACCACAATTAATTTTACTATATGTTCTCTACATATATTTCTCAGTACTGACCTTTCCACAGTGTGACAATCAATACAAATCATATGTTAATCTAAAATACTTCTAAAGATGACTTCACGGTGAAATTCTTGTCAAGGGTTGATCGGCATTTTTTTGAGCTGCTGCACTGTAAACAGAGCAGCATGTAAACAGAACACATATTTCACTTCCGGATCATCACCATGGCCTTATTACTCCATGTGCACTGTCGCCAAATGACACACTGACAACCACTCTCTCTGCTCATATTCTCAAGAATAAACAATTACCTTTAAATCCATACCAAATATGCATCAATATAACTCTTCTACCACCACCAAAATGAGAGAGGAAAAAATGTTCTAAAAATAGACTGGAACTACATTCGTGGGTACTGAACTGGAAGTATTAATTGTGGTGTGATTCCTGACAGGCCCAACTTTTTGGGGCAAATTTTAGTAAAACTTTTATATTTGAATGCCACACCTATTTGAACTTTATACATGAAGTCTTTTTGAATTTCCTTGCATACAAGTCATGTGACACCTGCTGGAAAGTGTGTAGTGCTGGTGTTATACAGGGTGCACGTGCTGATCCATGTGTTCTTGAGAAAACAAAACTAAATTTGCTATATCTTCCTTATTTATAGGACTTTTTCAATGCTGTAAAAACCTAATTGTACTACAAGATGAGGCCTGTCTGAAAATATGTTTAAAGTTTATACATTTAGATCATTTAAAATTTTAATGGAAATTTAAATAAACATTTAAATTTATAAACTAAATTTTATTGAAAAATTAAATTTTCATAAAAGTTTGAAAACAGATTTTGTCAAAGTTTAGACAGAAAAGTTGATCAATCAATGGTCTTTAAAATAAATGGTGGTTTGGGTCTGTGTAACTGGGAACAATTTTCCCAGGGGTAATGAAGTAGCATGACTCATAGTGATTTTGGCAACAAACCGCAATATGCCTGTCAAGGTGCATATAGGTGTACACACAAAAGAAGCAACAATAAGTGCTATGTTCCATATTTATTGTGTCAGGTATATAGGCAGTTATTTGAATAACTAATAGTGCACTCAGATTTAAACATCTGATGGGACCACTTCCATGTTTTATAGGAAAATTGCATTACATTTCAGTGTCGATAACTACCAAAAGTGACTATAAGATAGGAAAATACAGTTTTTAGGCAGGCTTTACCTTACTGAACAATGGTGCTAATCTCTCTCATGAAGATCTAAGCCATATCCTTGAGGTGCTTTATATTAGTGTTGTGATATCATGATCACTTATGGCAGTACACTGCATATGTCCTTATGAAACCTTGCTATCACCACCTGACTACTGGAGAGCTTCCAAGCTGATCCACCACTAACACTTTGTTCCAGATACCAGCCTAGACCTGAAAAGATATAAAATGTTTCACTTATATCTAGAAAACAGTAAGATGTATGCAAATGAAGTTAAAATGTGTTAGATATAGTGATTTACAAATAACATGCAGGCTGCAAGCATAGGAAATAAATATTAAACTTGACAGAGTGACACTCAGAAATGTGAAGTAATAGTCATGTATTAAAGTAATAAATTCATCCTAAAAGTATATGAAGTTTCTATAAGCATATCTGGTCATGCACAGGTGAAATAACTAATCAGGTAGACTATGCATCACAAACTTTAAGGAAATGCGGGGACGGTGAGGTTTGATCATTGGTGGAAACATTGGTACATGCCAGTATACAGGAAAGTCAAGCGACAATGTAGTAAGAAAGAATATATTACTATAAGCAATCTTATTCATGAGGGAAATAATAATTCTGGATATTGCAAGAGAATACAGCCAAATGTGGCCACACATATCAACTACAGGTACCAATACATCCTATATCATAAACTAAATGTGAAATTCTCATCCCCAAAACTTGTAAACAAGAATGGAAATTTGCATATGTGGGACATATACAATGTAATTGTTATGATCAAATGTGCAAAAATAATTCCAATGATCTGTTTGAACATTTAAAGTGTATTTTTAAGGGTGTTTGATACCAATTATTAACCTCAATGGTTCAATAGAATCAGATATCAGCTGATAATGCAATACCGCACTCTATCCAAGTACTGAATTGAAATATGTTACCATACATGGGCATATTAATGAAAAAAATAACATTTTGGGATACATTTAGTGCACACAGCCAAAAATGTGTCTTACAGATTCACTGTAGGTACAATGTCAGCCTATATGATATACTGAATGTGAACTTTGGATCCCAAACATTGTAAAATATGTGGATATTTGTTCATGTGGGATATGTAACCATGCTAAGATCAGTTGTACACAGTTAAACTCAAAATATCTGTTTGAATATATCTTATGCAATCTTTAGAGTGTCAGTTAGCAAATATTATTAGCAATTAACAATGCATAAATTAAGATAGATCATTAGAATTCACATAACATCATACAGGCCACAATGCCGCGCTTCACTAATCAATATCTTAACCAAACTGAACAATAAAATTGAATGCATTTTGTGTTCACCTTACATCATTTTGCTGTTTTCTTACATCCAAGGGTAAATATACATGTGGGAAGTATATTTTATCCCTTCAGCCTGCATTTCATTCTCAGAAAGTTTAAACTGATTTAGTAGAGAACTTGAGTAGGTTCTAGTATGAAGTTTTCATCACTGTCCTCTCACTAAAGACCCTGTAACTATATTTGTTAACAATTACTAAAGGCTATATAAGCATATATGTGTTACTCAGGAAGTCACCCCATCATAAACACATAAATTATCTGATTGGACCCCTAATAAATAGTTTGAATGATCAATACAAAATAGAATCTGTCTTTCATACATTTTAAATGTATGTCTCATTTTGACTTACAAAGATATTTTCTCTGACAAAATTTGACAAATATCCATCATTGTAGCTTGTATATGGTGTAGAAGTATAAACATGCTGATATCATTTGATATAATTTCCAAAAATATTATCTATGTGCATTTTTAGGGGCAAATTTTAATTTTTTAATTTTTTAAAAAAAAATTATTAAAATTTTAAAAAATAAAATTAATTTTTAAATTCTAATGGCATATTTCTATTTTAAATGTTAATATATATAACACCTACAAATTTCATGTGTTTATCATTAATATTAAAAATTTTTATAGCATATTAAAGTTTCATCAATACTGCCTGTACAGGACATAGACCACAATTAATTTTACTATATGTTCTCTACATATATTTCTCAGTACTGACCTTTCCACAGTGTGACAATCAATACAAATCATATGTTAATCTAAAATACTTCTAAAGATGACTTCACGGTGAAATTCTTGTCAAGGGTTGATCGGCATTTTTTTGAGCTGCTGCACTGTAAACAGAGCAGCATGTAAACAGAACACATATTTCACTTCCGGATCATCACCATGGCCTTATTACTCCATGTGCACTGTCGCCAAATGACACACTGACAACCACTCTCTCTGCTCATATTCTCAAGAATAAACAATTACCTTTAAATCCATACCAAATATGCATCAATATAACTCTTCTACCACCACCAAAATGAGAGAGGAAAAAATGTTCTAAAAATAGACTGGAACTACATTCGTGGGTACTGAACTGGAAGTATTAATTGTGGTGTGATTCCTGACAGGCCCAACTTTTTGGGGCAAATTTTAGTAAAACTTTTATATTTGAATGCCACACCTATTTGAACTTTATACATGAAGTCTTTTTGAATTTCCTTGCATACAAGTCATGTGACACCTGCTGGAAAGTGTGTAGTGCTGGTGTTATACAGGGTGCACGTGCTGATCCATGTGTTCTTGAGAAAACAAAACTAAATTTGCTATATCTTCCTTATTTATAGGACTTTTTCAATGCTGTAAAAACCTAATTGTACTACAAGATGAGGCCTGTCTGAAAATATGTTTAAAGTTTATACATTTAGATCATTTAAAATTTTAATGGAAATTTAAATAAACATTTAAATTTATAAACTAAATTTTATTGAAAAATTAAATTTTCATAAAAGTTTGAAAACAGATTTTGTCAAAGTTTAGACAGAAAAGTTGATCAATCAATGGTCTTTAAAATAAATGGTGGTTTGGGTCTGTGTAACTGGGAACAATTTTCCCAGGGGTAATGAAGTAGCATGACTCATAGTGATTTTGGCAACAAACCGCAATATGCCTGTCAAGGTGCATATAGGTGTACACACAAAAGAAGCAACAATAAGTGCTATGTTCCATATTTATTGTGTCAGGTATATAGGCAGTTATTTGAATAACTAATAGTGCACTCAGATTTAAACATCTGATGGGACCACTTCCATGTTTTATAGGAAAATTGCATTACATTTCAGTGTCGATAACTACCAAAAGTGACTATAAGATAGGAAAATACAGTTTTTAGGCAGGCTTTACCTTACTGAACAATGGTGCTAATCTCTCTCATGAAGATCTAAGCCATATCCTTGAGGTGCTTTATATTAGTGTTGTGATATCATGATCACTTATGGCAGTACACTGCATATGTCCTTATGAAACCTTGCTATCACCACCTGACTACTGGAGAGCTTCCAAGCTGATCCACCACTAACACTTTGTTCCAGATACCAGCCTAGACCTGAAAAGATATAAAATGTTTCACTTATATCTAGAAAACAGTAAGATGTATGCAAATGAAGTTAAAATGTGTTAGATATAGTGATTTACAAATAACATGCAGGCTGCAAGCATAGGAAATAAATATTAAACTTGACAGAGTGACACTCAGAAATGTGAAGTAATAGTCATGTATTAAAGTAATAAATTCATCCTAAAAGTATATGAAGTTTCTATAAGCATATCTGGTCATGCACAGGTGAAATAACTAATCAGGTAGACTATGCATCACAAACTTTAAGGAAATGCGGGGACGGTGAGGTTTGATCATTGGTGGAAACATTGGTACATGCCAGTATACAGGAAAGTCAAGCGACAATGTAGTAAGAAAGAATATATTACTATAAGCAATCTTATTCATGAGGGAAATAATAATTCTGGATATTGCAAGAGAATACAGCCAAATGTGGCCACACATATCAACTACAGGTACCAATACATCCTATATCATAAACTAAATGTGAAATTCTCATCCCCAAAACTTGTAAACAAGAATGGAAATTTGCATATGTGGGACATATACAATGTAATTGTTATGATCAAATGTGCAAAAATAATTCCAATGATCTGTTTGAACATTTAAAGTGTATTTTTAAGGGTGTTTGATACCAATTATTAACCTCAATGGTTCAATAGAATCAGATATCAGCTGATAATGCAATACCGCACTCTATCCAAGTACTGAATTGAAATATGTTACCATACATGGGCATATTAATGAAAAAAATAACATTTTGGGATACATTTAGTGCACACAGCCAAAAATGTGTCTTACAGATTCACTGTAGGTACAATGTCAGCCTATATGATATACTGAATGTGAACTTTGGATCCCAAACATTGTAAAATATGTGGATATTTGTTCATGTGGGATATGTAACCATGCTAAGATCAGTTGTACACAGTTAAACTCAAAATATCTGTTTGAATATATCTTATGCAATTTTTAGAGTGTCAGTTAGCAAATATTATTAGCAATTAACAATGCATAAATTAAGATAGATCATTAGAATTCACATAACATCATACAGGCCACAATGCCGCGCTTCACTAATCAATATCTTAACCAAACTGAACAATAAAATTGAATGCATTTTGTGTTCACCTTACATCATTTTGCTGTTTTCTTACATCCAAGGGTAAATATACATGTGGGAAGTATATTTTATCCCTTCAGCCTGCATTTCATTCTCAGAAAGTTTAAACTGATTTAGTAGAGAACTTGAGTAGGTTCTAGTATGAAGTTTTCATCACTGTCCTCTCACTAAACACCCTGTAACTATATTTGTTAACAATTACTAAAGGCTATATAAGCATATATGTGTTACTCAGGAAGTCACCCCATCATAAACACATAAATTATCTGATTGGACCCCTAATAAATAGTTTGAATGATCAATACAAAATAGAATCTGTCTTTCATACATTTTAAATGTATGTCTCATTTTGACTTACAAAGATATTTTCTCTGACAAAATTTGACAAATATCCATCATTGTAGCTTGTATATGGTGTAGAAGTATAAACATGCTGATATCATTTGATATAATTTCCAAAAATATTATCTATGTGCATTTTTAGGGGCAAATTTTAATTTTTTAATTTTTTAAAAAAAAATTATTAAAATTTTAAAAAATAAAATTAATTTTTAAATTCTAATGGCATATTTCTATTTTAAATGTTAATATATATAACACCTACAAATTTCATGTGTTTATCATTAATATTAAAAATTTTTATAGCATATTAAAGTTTCATCAATACTGCCTGTACAGGACATAGACCACAATTAATTTTACTATATGTTCTCTACATATATTTCTCAGTACTGACCTTTCCACAGTGTGACAATCAATACAAATCATATGCTAATCTAAAATACTTCTAAAGATGACTTCACGGTGAAATTCTTGTCAAGGGTTGATCGGCATTTTTTTGAGCTGCTGCACTGTAAACAGAGCAGCATGTAAACAGAACACATATTTCACTTCCGGATCATCACCATGGCCTTATTACTCCATGTGCACTGTCGCCAAATGACACACTGACAACCACTCTCTCTGCTCATATTCTCAAGAATAAACAATTACCTTTAAATCCATACCAAATATGCATCAATATAACTCTTCTACCACCACCAAAATGAGAGAGGAAAAAATGTTCTAAAAATAGACTGGAACTACATTCGTGGGTACTGAACTGGAAGTATTAATTGTGGTGTGATTCCTGACAGGCCCAACTTTTTGGGGCAAATTTTAGTAAAACTTTTATATTTGAATGCCACACCTATTTGAACTTTATACATGAAGTCTTTTTGAATTTCCTTGCATACAAGTCATGTGACACCTGCTGGAAAGTGTGTAGTGCTGGTGTTATACAGGGTGCACGTGCTGATCCATGTGTTCTTGAGAAAACAAAACTAAATTTGCTATATCTTCCTTATTTATAGGACTTTTTCAATGCTGTAAAAACCTAATTGTACTACAAGATGAGGCCTGTCTGAAAATATGTTTAAAGTTTATACATTTAGATCATTTAAAATTTTAATGGAAATTTAAATAAACATTTAAATTTATAAACTAAATTTTATTGAAAAATTAAATTTTCATAAAAGTTTGAAAACAGATTTTGTCAAAGTTTAGACAGAAAAGTTGATCAATCAATGGTCTTTAAAATAAATGGTGGTTTGGGTCTGTGTAACTGGGAACAATTTTCCCAGGGGTAATGAAGTAGCATGACTCATAGTGATTTTGGCAACAAACCGCAATATGCCTGTCAAGGTGCATATAGGTGTACACACAAAAGAAGCAACAATAAGTGCTATGTTCCATATTTATTGTGTCAGGTATATAGGCAGTTATTTGAATAACTAATAGTGCACTCAGATTTAAACATCTGATGGGACCACTTCCATGTTTTATAGGAAAATTGCATTACATTTCAGTGTCGATAACTACCAAAAGTGACTATAAGATAGGAAAATACAGTTTTTAGGCAGGCTTTACCTTACTGAACAATGGTGCTAATCTCTCTCATGAAGATCTAAGCCATATCCTTGAGGTGCTTTATATTAGTGTTGTGATATCATGATCACTTATGGCAGTACACTGCATATGTCCTTATGAAACCTTGCTATCACCACCTGACTACTGGAGAGCTTCCAAGCTGATCCACCACTAACACTTTGTTCCAGATACCAGCCTAGACCTGAAAAGATATAAAATGTTTCACTTATATCTAGAAAACAGTAAGATGTATGCAAATGAAGTTAAAATGTGTTAGATATAGTGATTTACAAATAACATGCAGGCTGCAAGCATAGGAAATAAATATTAAACTTGACAGAGTGACACTCAGAAATGTGAAGTAATAGTCATGTATTAAAGTAATAAATTCATCCTAAAAGTATATGAAGTTTCTATAAGCATATCTGGTCATGCACAGGTGAAATAACTAATCAGGTAGACTATGCATCACAAACTTTAAGGAAATGCGGGGACGGTGAGGTTTGATCATTGGTGGAAACATTGGTACATGCCAGTATACAGGAAAGTCAAGCGACAATGTAGTAAGAAAGAATATATTACTATAAGCAATCTTATTCATGAGGGAAATAATAATTCTGGATATTGCAAGAGAATACAGCCAAATGTGGCCACACATATCAACTACAGGTACCAATACATCCTATATCATAAACTAAATGTGAAATTCTCATCCCCAAAACTTGTAAACAAGAATGGAAATTTGCATATGTGGGACATATACAATGTAATTGTTATGATCAAATGTGCAAAAATAATTCCAATGATCTGTTTGAACATTTAAAGTGTATTTTTAAGGGTGTTTGATACCAATTATTAACCTCAATGGTTCAATAGAATCAGATATCAGCTGATAATGCAATACCGCACTCTATCCAAGTACTGAATTGAAATATGTTACCATACATGGGCATATTAATGAAAAAAATAACATTTTGGGATACATTTAGTGCACACAGCCAAAAGTGTGTCTTACAGATTCACTGTAGGTACAATGTCAGCCTATATGATATACTGAATGTGAACTTTGGATCCCAAACATTGTAAAATATGTGGATATTTGTTCATGTGGGATATGTAACCATGCTAAGATCAGTTGTACACAGTTAAACTCAAAATATCTGTTTGAATATATCTTATGCAATCTTTAGAGTGTCAGTTAGCAAATATTATTAGCAATTAACAATGCATAAATTAAGATAGATCATTAGAATTCACATAACATCATACAGGCCACAATGCCACGCTTCACTAATCAATATCTTAACCAAACTGAACAATAAAATTGAATGCATTTTGTGTTCACCTTACATCATTTTGCTGTTTTCTTACATCCAAGGGTAAATATACATGTGGGAAGTATATTTTATCCCTTCAGCCTGCATTTCATTCTCAGAAAGTTTAAACTGATTTAGTAGAGAACTTGAGTAGGTTCTAGTATGAAGTTTTCATCACTGTCCTCTCACTAAACACCCTGTAACTATATTTGTTAACAATTACTAAAGGCTATATAAGCATATATGTGTTACTCAGGAAGTCACCCCATCATAAACACATAAATTATCTGATTGGACCCCTAATAAATAGTTTGAATGATCAATACAAAATAGAATCTGTCTTTCATACATTTTAAATGTATGTCTCATTTTGACTTACAAAGATATTTTCTCTGACAAAATTTGACAAATATCCATCATTGTAGCTTGTATATGGTGTAGAAGTATAAACATGCTGATATCATTTGATATAATTTCCAAAAATATTATCTATGTGCATTTTTAGGGGCAAATTTTAATTTTTTAATTTTTTAAAAAAAAATTATTAAAATTTTAAAAAATAAAATTAATTTTTAAATTCTAATGGCATATTTCTATTTTAAATGTTAATATATATAACACCTACAAATTTCATGTGTTTATCATTAATATTAAAAATTTTTATAGCATATTAAAGTTTCATCAATACTGCCTGTACAGGACATAGACCACAATTAATTTTACTATATGTTCTCTACATATATTTCTCAGTACTGACCTTTCCACAGTGTGACAATCAATACAAATCATATGCTAATCTAAAATACTTCTAAAGATGACTTCACGGTGAAATTCTTGTCAAGGGTTGATCGGCATTTTTTTGAGCTGCTGCACTGTAAACAGAGCAGCATGTAAACAGAACACATATTTCACTTCCGGATCATCACCATGGCCTTATTACTCCATGTGCACTGTCGCCAAATGACACACTGACAACCACTCTCTCTGCTCATATTCTCAAGAATAAACAATTACCTTTAAATCCATACCAAATATGCATCAATATAACTCTTCTACCACCACCAAAATGAGAGAGGAAAAAATGTTCTAAAAATAGACTGGAACTACATTCGTGGGTACTGAACTGGAAGTATTAATTGTGGTGTGATTCCTGACAGGCCCAACTTTTTGGGGCAAATTTTAGTAAAACTTTTATATTTGAATGCCACACCTATTTGAACTTTATACATGAAGTCTTTTTGAATTTCCTTGCATACAAGTCATGTGACACCTGCTGGAAAGTGTGTAGTGCTGGTGTTATACAGGGTGCACGTGCTGATCCATGTGTTCTTGAGAAAACAAAACTAAATTTGCTATATCTTCCTTATTTATAGGACTTTTTCAATGCTGTAAAAACCTAATTGTACTACAAGATGAGGCCTGTCTGAAAATATGTTTAAAGTTTATACATTTAGATCATTTAAAATTTTAATGGAAATTTAAATAAACATTTAAATTTATAAACTAAATTTTATTGAAAAATTAAATTTTCATAAAAGTTTGAAAACAGATTTTGTCAAAGTTTAGACAGAAAAGTTGATCAATCAATGGTCTTTAAAATAAATGGTGGTTTGGGTCTGTGTAACTGGGAACAATTTTCCCAGGGGTAATGAAGTAGCATGACTCATAGTGATTTTGGCAACAAACCGCAATATGCCTGTCAAGGTGCATATAGGTGTACACACAAAAGAAGCAACAATAAGTGCTATGTTCCATATTTATTGTGTCAGGTATATAGGCAGTTATTTGAATAACTAATAGTGCACTCAGATTTAAACATCTGATGGGACCACTTCCATGTTTTATAGGAAAATTGCATTACATTTCAGTGTCGATAACTACCAAAAGTGACTATAAGATAGGAAAATACAGTTTTTAGGCAGGCTTTACCTTACTGAACAATGGTGCTAATCTCTCTCATGAAGATCTAAGCCATATCCTTGAGGTGCTTTATATTAGTGTTGTGATATCATGATCACTTATGGCAGTACACTGCATATGTCCTTATGAAACCTTGCTATCACCACCTGACTACTGGAGAGCTTCCAAGCTGATCCACCACTAACACTTTGTTCCAGATACCAGCCTAGACCTGAAAAGATATAAAATGTTTCACTTATATCTAGAAAACAGTAAGATGTATGCAAATGAAGTTAAAATGTGTTAGATATAGTGATTTACAAATAACATGCAGGCTGCAAGCATAGGAAATAAATATTAAACTTGACAGAGTGACACTCAGAAATGTGAAGTAATAGTCATGTATTAAAGTAATAAATTCATCCTAAAAGTATATGAAGTTTCTATAAGCATATCTGGTCATGCACAGGTGAAATAACTAATCAGGTAGACTATGCATCACAAACTTTAAGGAAATGCGGGGACGGTGAGGTTTGATCATTGGTGGAAACATTGGTACATGCCAGTATACAGGAAAGTCAAGCGACAATGTAGTAAGAAAGAATATATTACTATAAGCAATCTTATTCATGAGGGAAATAATAATTCTGGATATTGCAAGAGAATACAGCCAAATGTGGCCACACATATCAACTACAGGTACCAATACATCCTATATCATAAACTAAATGTGAAATTCTCATCCCCAAAACTTGTAAACAAGAATGGAAATTTGCATATGTGGGACATATACAATGTAATTGTTATGATCAAATGTGCAAAAATAATTCCAATGATCTGTTTGAACATTTAAAGTGTATTTTTAAGGGTGTTTGATACCAATTATTAACCTCAATGGTTCAATAGAATCAGATATCAGCTGATAATGCAATACCGCACTCTATCCAAGTACTGAATTGAAATATGTTACCATACATGGGCATATTAATGAAAAAAATAACATTTTGGGATACATTTAGTGCACACAGCCAAAAGTGTGTCTTACAGATTCACTGTAGGTACAATGTCAGCCTATATGATATACTGAATGTGAACTTTGGATCCCAAACATTGTAAAATATGTGGATATTTGTTCATGTGGGATATGTAACCATGCTAAGATCAGTTGTACACAGTTAAACTCAAAATATCTGTTTGAATATATCTTATGCAATCTTTAGAGTGTCAGTTAGCAAATATTATTAGCAATTAACAATGCATAAATTAAGATAGATCATTAGAATTCACATAACATCATACAGGCCACAATGCCACGCTTCACTAATCAATATCTTAACCAAACTGAACAATAAAATTGAATGCATTTTGTGTTCACCTTACATCATTTTGCTGTTTTCTTACATCCAAGGGTAAATATACATGTGGGAAGTATATTTTATCCCTTCAGCCTGCATTTCATTCTCAGAAAGTTTAAACTGATTTAGTAGAGAACTTGAGTAGGTTCTAGTATGAAGTTTTCATCACTGTCCTCTCACTAAACACCCTGTAACTATATTTGTTAACAATTACTAAAGGCTATATAAGCATATATGTGTTACTCAGGAAGTCACCCCATCATAAACACATAAATTATCTGATTGGACCCCTAATAAATAGTTTGAATGATCAATACAAAATAGAATCTGTCTTTCATACATTTTAAATGTATGTCTCATTTTGACTTACAAAGATATTTTCTCTGACAAAATTTGACAAATATCCATCATTGTAGCTTGTATATGGTGTAGAAGTATAAACATGCTGATATCATTTGATATAATTTCCAAAAATATTATCTATGTGCATTTTTAGGGGCAAATTTTAATTTTTTAATTTTTTAAAAAAAAATTATTAAAATTTTAAAAAATAAAATTAATTTTTAAATTCTAATGGCATATTTCTATTTTAAATGTTAATATATATAACACCTACAAATTTCATGTGTTTATCATTAATATTAAAAATTTTTATAGCATATTAAAGTTTCATCAATACTGCCTGTACAGGACATAGACCACAATTAATTTTACTATATGTTCTCTACATATATTTCTCAGTACTGACCTTTCCACAGTGTGACAATCAATACAAATCATATGTTAATCTAAAATACTTCTAAAGATGACTTCACGGTGAAATTCTTGTCAAGGGTTGATCGGCATTTTTTGAGCTGCTGCACTGTAAACAGAGCAGCATGTAAACAGAACACATATTTCACTTCCGGATCATCACCATGGCCTTATTACTCCATGTGCACTGTCGCCAAATGACACACTGACAACCACTCTCTCTGCTCATATTCTCAAGAATAAACAATTACCTTTAAATCCATACCAAATATGCATCAATATAACTCTTCTACCACCACCAAAATGAGAGAGGAAAAAATGTTCTAAAAATAGACTGGAACTACATTCGTGGGTACTGAACTGGAAGTATTAATTGTGGTGTGATTCCTGACAGGCCCAACTTTTTGGGGCAAATTTTAGTAAAACTTTTATATTTGAATGCCACACCTATTTGAACTTTATACATGAAGTCTTTTTGAATTTCCTTGCATACAAGTCATGTGACACCTGCTGGAAAGTGTGTAGTGCTGGTGTTATACAGGGTGCACGTGCTGATCCATGTGTTCTTGAGAAAACAAAACTAAATTTGCTATATCTTCCTTATTTATAGGACTTTTTCAATGCTGTAAAAACCTAATTGTACTACAAGATGAGGCCTGTCTGAAAATATGTTTAAAGTTTATACATTTAGATCATTTAAAATTTTAATGGAAATTTAAATAAACATTTAAATTTATAAACTAAATTTTATTGAAAAATTAAATTTTCATAAAAGTTTGAAAACAGATTTTGTCAAAGTTTAGACAGAAAAGTTGATCAATCAATGGTCTTTAAAATAAATGGTGGTTTGGGTCTGTGTAACTGGGAACAATTTTCCCAGGGGTAATGAAGTAGCATGACTCATAGTGATTTTGGCAACAAACCGCAATATGCCTGTCAAGGTGCATATAGGTGTACACACAAAAGAAGCAACAATAAGTGCTATGTTCCATATTTATTGTGTCAGGTATATAGGCAGTTATTTGAATAACTAATAGTGCACTCAGATTTAAACATCTGATGGGACCACTTCCATGTTTTATAGGAAAATTGCATTACATTTCAGTGTCGATAACTACCAAAAGTGACTATAAGATAGGAAAATACAGTTTTTAGGCAGGCTTTACCTTACTGAACAATGGTGCTAATCTCTCTCATGAAGATCTAAGCCATATCCTTGAGGTGCTTTATATTAGTGTTGTGATATCATGATCACTTATGGCAGTACACTGCATATGTCCTTATGAAACCTTGCTATCACCACCTGACTACTGGAGAGCTTCCAAGCTGATCCACCACTAACACTTTGTTCCAGATACCAGCCTAGACCTGAAAAGATATAAAATGTTTCACTTATATCTAGAAAACAGTAAGATGTATGCAAATGAAGTTAAAATGTGTTAGATATAGTGATTTACAAATAACATGCAGGCTGCAAGCATAGGAAATAAATATTAAACTTGACAGAGTGACACTCAGAAATGTGAAGTAATAGTCATGTATTAAAGTAATAAATTCATCCTAAAAGTATATGAAGTTTCTATAAGCATATCTGGTCATGCACAGGTGAAATAACTAATCAGGTAGACTATGCATCACAAACTTTAAGGAAATGCGGGGACGGTGAGGTTTGATCATTGGTGGAAACATTGGTACATGCCAGTATACAGGAAAGTCAAGCGACAATGTAGTAAGAAAGAATATATTACTATAAGCAATCTTATTCATGAGGGAAATAATAATTCTGGATATTGCAAGAGAATACAGCCAAATGTGGCCACACATATCAACTACAGGTACCAATACATCCTATATCATAAACTAAATGTGAAATTCTCATCCCCAAAACTTGTAAACAAGAATGGAAATTTGCATATGTGGGACATATACAATGTAATTGTTATGATCAAATGTGCAAAAATAATTCCAATGATCTGTTTGAACATTTAAAGTGTATTTTTAAGGGTGTTTGATACCAATTATTAACCTCAATGGTTCAATAGAATCAGATATCAGCTGATAATGCAATACCGCACTCTATCCAAGTACTGAATTGAAATATGTTACCATACATGGGCATATTAATGAAAAAAATAACATTTTGGGATACATTTAGTGCACACAGCCAAAAGTGTGTCTTACAGATTCACTGTAGGTACAATGTCAGCCTATATGATATACTGAATGTGAACTTTGGATCCCAAACATTGTAAAATATGTGGATATTTGTTCATGTGGGATATGTAACCATGCTAAGATCAGTTGTACACAGTTAAACTCAAAATATCTGTTTGAATATATCTTATGCAATCTTTAGAGTGTCAGTTAGCAAATATTATTAGCAATTAACAATGCATAAATTAAGATAGATCATTAGAATTCACATAACATCATACAGGCCACAATGCCACGCTTCACTAATCAATATCTTAACCAAACTGAACAATAAAATTGAATGCATTTTGTGTTCACCTTACATCATTTTGCTGTTTTCTTACATCCAAGGGTAAATATACATGTGGGAAGTATATTTTATCCCTTCAGCCTGCATTTCATTCTCAGAAAGTTTAAACTGATTTAGTAGAGAACTTGAGTAGGTTCTAGTATGAAGTTTTCATCACTGTCCTCTCACTAAACACCCTGTAACTATATTTGTTAACAATTACTAAAGGCTATATAAGCATATATGTGTTACTCAGGAAGTCACCCCATCATAAACACATAAATTATCTGATTGGACCCCTAATAAATAGTTTGAATGATCAATACAAAATAGAATCTGTCTTTCATACATTTTAAATGTATGTCTCATTTTGACTTACAAAGATATTTTCTCTGACAAAATTTGACAAATATCCATCATTGTAGCTTGTATATGGTGTAGAAGTATAAACATGCTGATATCATTTGATATAATTTCCAAAAATATTATCTATGTGCATTTTTAGGGGCAAATTTTAATTTTTTAATTTTTTAAAAAAAAATTATTAAAATTTTAAAAAATAAAATTAATTTTTAAATTCTAATGGCATATTTCTATTTTAAATGTTAATATATATAACACCTACAAATTTCATGTGTTTATCATTAATATTAAAAATTTTTATAGCATATTAAAGTTTCATCAATACTGCCTGTACAGGACATAGACCACAATTAATTTTACTATATGTTCTCTACATATATTTCTCAGTACTGACCTTTCCACAGTGTGACAATCAATACAAATCATATGTTAATCTAAAATACTTCTAAAGATGACTTCACGGTGAAATTCTTGTCAAGGGTTGATCGGCATTTTTTGAGCTGCTGCACTGTAAACAGAGCAGCATGTAAACAGAACACATATTTCACTTCCGGATCATCACCATGGCCTTATTACTCCATGTGCACTGTCGCCAAATGACACACTGACAACCACTCTCTCTGCTCATATTCTCAAGAATAAACAATTACCTTTAAATCCATACCAAATATGCATCAATATAACTCTTCTACCACCACCAAAATGAGAGAGGAAAAAATGTTCTAAAAATAGACTGGAACTACATTCGTGGGTACTGAACTGGAAGTATTAATTGTGGTGTGATTCCATATGCTTCACTTCCAAGGTAGAGAGTCTTCCGGTGTGGTCGCTTAAGAGTCTAATAAATTATCTCAAACTTCGTCCTTAGTTGAGGATCCTCAAATGTTGATTTGAGGAAGCATAGTGAAACGGTACCTGAGAGAAATCTCAGCTCAGCCAAAAACTCACGGATCTGAGGTTGAGAATGTCCTCATACTTAAGATGTTTAGTGAAACCGGGCCCAGGTCCCCTTCCATCCATAACCTGATCTCGTGAGAATAAGTGAAGCCCTATAGAATTTCTCTTAACCACACAAAAAAAGACATTTGAACCATGTCCCTTTCCCATCTCTTAACTCCATGCCATGGGAATAAAAACCCTGTATCCCCATCAAATCGCTTAACCCCACACTAAAATTAAAACTATTTTGTATTGAAAATGATTTTGCATGACGTTTTACAGGTACCTTCAAATGCCCCAGCTGCATGTTTCAGGGAGTTGTAATCAGCTCCATCCTCACAGCTTCCTGTATTCAATATAACACCACTTAAATTGACTGAAAAATGAAACATTTTAGGATTTATTACATACAATATGGAGACAAATACTTTAATAAACAAATGTACATTTTTCCCAGTCTTAAGTATAATATACTATTCAAATAAAAAATATTTATTTTTTAGAAAAAGAAATAATATCTATGATAATTTATTAAGAGCATCAAAGGTCTGTGCAGTAAGAGGGATAACTCTGTGTTTACCATGATTAACTTTTTATACTAGAATTACTATAATGCAATCATCTCATATGAGCAATTATAGTCAAGCTTTGAATCAGAAAGAATATTTTAGCACTTATGATTTAGATCTCATTCGGCCCCGATGCCGTCTTTACGCGTAATCCAGTTTCTGCAGTCAACGGCCGATACTGCCTTTTCGTGAAGTTTTTCGATTGCATTCACTGCGCCGGTACCGCTGCTCAGCGGTCCGAATGTATGGTCAAGAAAAAGTCTCTGATTGGTTACAAATGGGGCTTTTCCTAGCATCAGACCCATTTGTAGCCAATCAGAAATGAATTTACTTTTTTTTTGGCAAACTTTAAATATTCGGAAACCAAGGATTACTACTTGGGATCGTTTCAATACACGTGTTTTTTTTCTTCTAAAAAAATCGTAAAATGATGGCGGAAGCACGAGTGGTTTTTGATGGCGGTGAGGGCGAGAATGAAGTTTGTTTGTTTGATTAGGATTTTTAACGTAGCTTTAACAATTTTTCAGTTATATCGCTACGATGTCTGCAGTGAGGCAGTTTTTATAGTGATGTCTAGCACTGAGACATCATGCCGCAGACATGTAGCATGATGTCTCACCCAGTCACATTATCCTGACACCAGGCCGACCAGTCCTAACACTAACCTCTTTATGCTGAGCGTCAAGCGAGGCAGCTGTTAGTACCATTTTTGTAAGTCTTTGGTATGACTCGGCCGGGGATCGAACCGACGACCTCCCGCTTCCGGGGCGGACGCTCTAACCACTAGGCCACCGAAGAGTTTCTCGGGTTTGATCTCGAAAATATTGAGTAATTAGAGGAGAGATATGTTCGACAGTTGGATAATTTGCGAGATTTCGAATGGGACATTGAAGATTCTTGAGATTGAATAGTCAGAAAAAGCGGATGCTGATAGCGAAAATGAAAGAGTTTCTGCCAATCTAGCAGATTGGAGCGATCTTCTTCTGTCTATCCAAATCAACGATTTTAGTGGAATGAATCCTGGACCTACAACATATACTGACAAATAGACAAGGAAAAAAGAGAAATCTATCTTTTTTTCGCTTATTATTATTTTCGGAGAAACTGTACACGGACATCGCAAACGAAACCAATCCATATGCCTAAAAATGCATATTGGTATCACCAAACAAACGTAGTATCCAACCTGCAAAATGTGTTTATTGAACAAAGTTCTATCTTAACCAAAAACTGGATGTGAACATTGCCAAGTAATGCATGTACAAATTGTTTCAAACCATATCACATATTCAATTTTCCTTGTTTATTTTAATGGAATTAAGTGCTGATGATGTGATATTCCTAACAATGTTGCACATAATTTTGTAAAAAAAAATGTATAAATAAATTGTGAAAGACTTGTAAAAATAGAAAGAAAAATACATCACTGTGTAGACAAATCAGTTTGGATTAATTGGTGAAATTTTCATAGATTACAAGAACAGAAATTAAAGTAAATGTGAAGGCATGTGCATGATTTCTACAAAATTTTCCAAACAGGTAAAACACTCTGGGGCACAAGCAGCTAGTCACAGCTTAGTGTGGCTTGGGCACAGTAACAGTGTTACTGATAAGTTTCTTGGGGCTGAAAGAGTTAAATCACAAAACCTTTATAAGCATATGGTTTTAGTAAATTTGTAACTTAAGCTAATTCAAACCCGTTGTAAAATATGTAATACTTTGATGATTTTATTAAATTTATGGAAAGTGATATCATATATTGCAATTTGTATTAAATACAGTATTAAGTTTCAGTACATAAATGAAAATAATTAGAAGATAAAACATTTTTCAGAGTAAAGGATGGATGTTTTGATCTAGTCAAACTATAACATAAGATCAAAGATGCAAGTGTCTGTATGTTTGTGTTTGTGTGTGAGAGTGTGGGTATGTGTGTGAGAGTATGTGTATATGTGTGTTTGTGTGTGTATGTGTGTGAGAGTGTGTGCGATACTTTGATTTTTAATGTAGCTTTAAGAATTTTTCAGTCATATTACTAAGATGTTTGCAGTGTGTCAGTTTATAGAGATGTCTAGCACTGGGGCATCATGCTGCAGACATGTAGCATCATGTCCCACCCAATCAAGTCTGTATCCAGCAGTATCTTTTCAATGCTAAGCTAAGCAAGACAGCTGCTACTATAATTTTACAAAGTCTTTGGTAGGACTTGGCTGGGACTCGAACCCAAGACAAAAACATCAAATGAAAAGAATCTGTCACACAACAAAATTGCAAGACATTCACATTTTACCTGATATATCTTGGGATTAAATATCAACAGTATAAATCTTTTGTTGGTTAAATATTCCCTCCATCATAATACAAATTACTAGAATCAAAATTGTTACTTGAAAATAATCTAAACAATAATGGCTTCATGTGAACATTCTAAGCAAGATTTTTGAGTGTGGAGTAACATATTATTACTCTACTGTTTTTGATCATTATAGTTATTACAGTCAAAACATTTTAGCATGTGAAAGACAAAAACTGGACTGCAATAATACATGCCAGTTTTTCATGGTCATGCTATGATATTAAAGTTATATGATTAATTTGGTTTTTGTCTGTATAGCATATATGGTCCAAGCTTCATGATTACACATGCACAACAGGAACTCAAAAAAAATATAAGGGTACAAATTACTGACACATACAAAAGTAATTGAAAGTTTCAGTTGAATTCAGTAACTTTAAAAACAATGAATACATATTTTATCATGGATGCCATTGTTAATACTGTCATCATGAATGGCAATGTCAATACTGTTATCATGAATGGCAATGTCAATACTGTCATCTTGTATGGCAATTCAATACTTTCATCATGAATGGCAATGTCAATACTGTCATGAATGACAAGCTGCTGGAAAGTGTAATACCTATGCCTTACCATTCACTGATGAGACAATGCCTACCTTTTGTACTGGCATCACATTTTATATTCACAGCATCTGCAACCCGTGAAACCAGTCCATTGTACAGTTTCAAGTTAGTTGCAGGCCTGATATGCCCATGGTGGAAGACAAGCGGAGGACATTCAAAGGCTTCCTCAACATCTGCAGGTCGCATCACTCTAAGAACTCCAACTGTACCTGGGATAGATAAATCATTCTAAAAAGAAAAATTTAGAGATTCAGTTCAGTTATTTTTTGCTGCCTTCCTACTGTAGTGAGGTTCTTAAAAGTAAACAAAGACAAAATGTTCACTATGATAAATCTGTGTATAACACACACACACATACACACTTTAAATGAACGCAATTCATATAATTAATGTATTGTGCCATCAAAGTAAATATGGCTGTTGACCAAGAATCATTCACTCAGTGCAGGCCTGAAGCAACCAATATAATTAAGAGTTGAATTTTTTTTCTGAGTGTATTAAGGTATAAATTATCAATTTTCAAATCAAATAATGTCCCAGAAATGTTATGTAAGCTGAAAATGTTGAAAATTCAGTTTATACCACAATAAACAAAGGGATAAAAATATTAAACTCTTATAATTACATTTTTTTAAATTGTATTTAGTTTTTATTATTTACTATGAAATTATATTCCATTAATTAAATATCTGGGTTTTATCAGTACATATGATTCATTTTAATAAATTGTATATACTATGGCAATGTATAGTATGAACTGGCTTCCAACATAAAAGGAAAGATACAATAAATATCTAAATATCATACTGTGTACAAAGTAGTCATGTCATGGAGAAAAGTTAAACAATTGGTATGTCTGCAATTCAACATTATTCTACTAGTCCAGCATCCTCTTCAAGGGAGTTAACTCAACAGGACTTTACCAAACAAATAGATTTCAAAAATGGCTTCCATAATACATGGGATAGATATGTGATTTTATTTCATGAATTTCACATAGTATATTAAACTGAATACCTGTTCAACATCCAGATCAATGAATAAAGGAGTTCTGCCAATTCTCGCTGCATAATTCAACAGAAGTCTACAGAAGGAGCTCTTGCCTACATCTGGTGGACCAAAAACCATCACCTGAATAAATGTATGTAGAGAATTTAATGGTACATCAGCACAATAATAGCCATATAATGCTAATTAAATGCTATGTTATGAATATAAACACAAAAATTCCAATAAAAATTGAGGAAAATAACTTTCCAAATAAACATCGACATGACATACTAGAGGATAAAATATAAAATGTAAAATAGTAAAATAAATATTAAAGTATATAAAATAAAAGATAAAAATGTAAATATTATCAATATTTTTATAGATAAACCAGTCTTTCAAATAATCCAGGATTTCCCTAGGGGTTCATCATCAAAGCTTTATGAGTTCACATCAAGATCCCACATGATGGCAGTCAATAAATATATTCCACTGTCAGTGAACACTGGCAATGCACTCAAGTCATCAAAATACTTGTCTCACATGGTGAAAAGTCAAAGCACCTGATAAAAATGCTTTCAACTGTCACTGAATATCAAAATACTTGTGTCTTGTATCATTGAAGTCAATACAATGGACAAGAATGTATTAGTTATTAGATAACAAACAAAATATTTCTGTCTCACATGGTCAATACACTTGACAAGAATGTGTCCCACTATTTGTAAATACTGGCAATGAATTCATGCAGGATGAGAAGCAATTAAACTGTTCATTGTGATCAGATAAACAATTTGTAACAGTGACTATTGGGACAGGTTTTGTTGTACTTAAATTTCAACAAAAATAAATAAAGTTCTATTGACTAAACTTATGACCAACTTACGACAAATTTATCTTCTGTATATGAAGAGAAATGCATCGGTGAATATCAGAATGTCGAAAAAAGAAGATTGCAAACATAATATAATTTATATTTATGAGCATTTGCAAGATTTTTATAATACTGTTGAGAAGAGTCCATCATAGCATAAACGGGTTGACTGGCGAATGATGGCGGTTTATTCAAGAACAAAAATTCTAATTGTTCTTGTTTCCAAAACAAGGAGATGAAGAAACATACGAACTGAACAGCCAATGGATGACGAACACAATAACGTACACGAAGAAGAGAAAACAACTACATGTATCATGAAAAACAGCACCAAAAATGGAACAGCTGCTTCAAGCATGTTAAACGATAGTGACCCAGATTCTTGATCTTTATCAGAATTGTTTTCGGCTGTAAAATAATTAGTGGCCTGATATCTATACCAACTTTCAATTTTGTACATTCTTAAAAACTGAAAACCTTAGACCAGTATACACTACATTAATTAGGGCGGTATTCTAATTGATAATAATCGATATTTTGGTAATGCCTAAATAGGATAAGAATAAATGTTACCTTGAAAGAAAATGTTCACATGTTTAACACACTATATATCTGTTCATAACTGAATACAATGCAAGGATTGTAATAGTTTGTCTCATGTTTTTCTTAATTGTCTTTGAGTCTGCCATAATTCATGTGCATGCACGAAATCTGCATAGAGCATTATGTAAAAAGATATAATGAATTACATAAACCCATGATTTCGTAAATTTCTGGTCCAAAGATTATATTTTGGATGCTTAAATTGTTATTAGAATTTATTCTTGAATCATAATAAATTGAGAAGTATTTATAGCAGCTAGGATGATCAATGCAACTTGCAACACTTTTCAGATGACATATGTATAAAATTATTGAATGTAAGGGTCTGCAAACAAAGATAAAAATAATGGATATGACCAAACTCTCATCTTATACTAACTCACCACGATAAGGGTCGCCAACAAAGATTTGAAATAACTCTGTAGGAGATGTAACAGTTGATTAACAGAATTATCTCTCTTGTACATATTGTATAAGGGGCCGCGAGTGGCCGAGTGGTCTAAAGTGCTTTCCTTTACGGATCACTGCCGTCTCAGCTCTGTCTGCAATGGTTCGAGTCTAAAGTTAGACTAATATAGTTATGTGAGAAAGCTTGCCAGTAACTTCTCGTGGGTCGCTGGTTCATTCCGGGGGTCTTCTCGCATTCTTCCTCCACCAATAATACCGCCCGCCATGTATAGCCTATGGTGTGCTGAAAAATGGCGTAAAATAGAAATGGCTAAAGCAACAACAACATATTGTACTTTATATATATTATACAAGATCCCCATCCTGCAAAGAAATTATATAAACAGCGCAAACTATCAAAACTGAAACAACAATGAACAACAACAATAGAAACAACAAAAACCAAAAAATCTAAAATTCATCCAGAACTACAGCGGAAAAGGCACTGGACAACATACCGTTAATTTGAACTACTGGACACTTTACACACTTCCTAATGGTAAGTATTATGCTGTAAGCTACATGTTGATCAAAGGGAGGTAGCTTACACCAATCTAATAACTTGGCGGAGTGTATTGTAAATTAGATGATTGAAAACTTTAAGACAATCCAAAAGCACCATGCAATGTATCATATCATAGAGTCATATTCTATATGATTATAAAGACATTCATAAATTGTGTGTCAAATCCAGAGATCTGAACACATGCAGGAAATATTAGGCCGAGCCCTGGGATGAAATAAGAAAGGTGAATATCGTTTTAATGAGATACATAAAATAACATTAGTGCCATTATAACGTAATATGTGTAATAATGACGTGCATTTTCGACCCATTATCACCGAGTGATCAGGACAACACGCATATTCTTGTTTTAACTTAATATCTGACGAAGGGTACACAGACGTACTAGCCGCGAAAGTGCTACTGCAAACACAACCGCAAGACTTTTCGTTGAACATAGTAATTGTCACCATGTTGCCAGCGAGTGCCCTTTATAAGGTGGAGGAAGTCTTTTATTAGTCGAGCTTTTAAATGACATATGTATATTGGTAAATACCAAACGTCTTTTTACTACAGCATGCATCCCTGACACAGAGCTAGTTACAACCACTCAAAGCTTGTGTTGAATTACCATAAAGACTGGGACCATCTCATTATGTATGTCTTGTATATCTATAGCAGTAGTATTTAATAGCACGAACTCATTACTGCAAAATATTTAAGTATTATTGACTCGGGTCTGAATCAGAAGGAGGTCGGGGGTGGGGGAAGGTATCAATCTTCACTAAAAGTAACAACAGGTACATTTATATGGTATGTTTCTTTACTTGGTAGATGGTTGATGTTCTGCCCGATGGGGGGGGGGGGGGGGTCAGTCCCTTTCAGTACAGCCCTACTCGTTTAATAACTATCACTTCACCCTCCCAAAACGATGCATACATGAAATGTCTGTCTCCGCCGCTGGTATATTTTGGACTGGCAGGGGAAGACAATCAACTCGTTCTTCTTCGTCCCACAATGCAAGACATTGAACCTGATTGTTGTAATTATCGACGTCTTATTCACAGATACACAGTACACCACATCTCTGCTCTGTCCCCCTCATTCTGATAATTGTAGACGAATTAAAAATGTATATTGCATATTTGGATGCACACTCTGATTTTAAAGCACATATTATTATCTCCTTGCTTTAGCTATAGCAAAGTAATTTCCATTACAAACATGCGATTCCAGGTTCGTCTCATGTTGGCCGCAGTTTCATGGTGATTAACGCTAACTCGTATTTTCATCCGCTCAGCGAAAATGTTTATATGCATACCTGCATCGTAACATTATCGATATTTTGTTGTTTAGCGTTTATTATTCAAGATAATGCCAGACACAAGAGACATTTTCCAGATGGTGTACGATTGGTTTGGGTAAAGAAACTGGTTCAATATATCTAACCCACTTATGCGTTCATTGATCTACGACATGTTTAATTGGAGGCTGGCAAAGTTTTTAAAACTGATTGATTGTAGTGGGATATACAGTCTTAAATCTTTAAGTAAAGATTGGTTTAAATATCACTAGTTATACTAATAAGGTTCCCTGTTAAGCTAAATAATACATTTTTTAATATAATCTAAATCCCTGACCAGGCAAATAATATTTACCCATTTCGTTATTGCTTTGTATTCGATGTCTGGAAACTTTTTCCAAAACATATTGGTTAAAAATTGTTACGACTTCGATTTTACCTTTCACTCTGTTTATTTAAACGTTTTCTTAAAAGTAGACTTTAAAACATTTTAGCGTCAACCGCTAATTTTAACTTTTTATCTTAGGCCACAAACACACTTCTTGGCCACATTCTTTTTATTATGAAAACCCAAATCACTGGTTTTCAAATTAAGTCTTATTACCGTTTAGCCACACACACACACACACACACACACACACACATTGAAACTTATCTTTTAATATAAACCAAACTTGCTCCGGAATCCAAGGAAAGAAGATTAAACTGTATCGTCAGCACACCACGACACCCCGGTATCGTAATTTACCTCATTTATTGCACTGATCATATAAAGAAAAGAAAATTTTGTGACTTGTCAAAACTAAGGGAAATAACTTTACAGAAACACTACCTCCGCGTATGTTTCTTCAGAAACTTAAAATTTCCAGCTAGCAACTTTCTGTTGTTGCATCTATAAATTTTGTCGGCAAACACAACGGTCACACGCTTTAGGGGACATCCCGTATTTTTACCAGAAAAGATATATGTATATATTTTCACAGTTATCCAGGGTACAATTTAGAAATTAAGAAATATGAGCCTTATTCGCCAAGAGCTTTATAAATTTCATACACACACACATACACACACACACACACACACACACACCCTCACACGCACACAGAGCTGTGAAATACAGCTGAAATTGGAGAATATTTGTGTTTTCTTTATGTCGATGTCTATATTTGAGAGAGAGAGAGAGAGAGAGAGAGAGAGAGAGAGAGAGAGAGAGAGAGAAAGAAAGAGAGAGAGAGAGAAAGAGAAAGAGAGAGAGATAGAGAACCAGAATGACAATATGCTGTGTTTTCTACATATGGGTATATATTTAGGCATTATTTTGTTGACAGATATTGTCATAAAATGCGTATACCTACTTTTAAACAACTGTTAATGTACTTCGTAAACTGTTTTCAAAATTGGGCTACAAGACATAGCTATACCTATGGTCTATTTCATTCTCAAATGATCGGGCGATTAAGCAGTAGGGATATAATTATGCATTTGTTCGACATATGTTGACAGGTCAGTTCTTGTAATTATTAAAAACCAAACATTTATCGTAGGCAGTTAGATTCGGCAATACAATCTAAACAGTCATCGATGTTCTTTCAGACGTATAATCTATACAACAAAAGAGGTGACACGTGACCATACCAACATTCAAGTTGACATGAGGAATATTTTAAGCAATGTCAGACAAATTAAGCACTTTCAACCCAAGAAGGGGCAAGTCAAGAGAATAATAATGTTGCTTGAATAATAGTTACTAAAGACTGACTCTCAATGCCTGTTTTATTGTAAATTGAGAGAGAGAGAGAGAGAGAGAGAGAGAGAGAGAGAGAGAGAGAGAGAGAGAGAGAGAGAGACTAGCATTTTAACGAAGCTTTAACAATGTTTCAGTCATATCGCTACGATATCTTCTATTAGATAGCTTAAAATGATGTCTAACAGATGGTCATCTTGCCGCTGACATGTATTATCATGTCCCACCCAGTCACATTATCCCGACACCGGGACGACCAGTCCTAACACTAACCTCTTAATTCTGAACGCCAAGCAAGACAGCTGTTAATACCATTTGTGTACGTCTTTGGTATGACTCAAACGGGGAACGAACCCACTACCTCCCGCTTCCGCGGCAAACGCTGTATCCACTCCGCCACCTGGGAGAGAGAGAGAGAGAGAGAGAGAGAGAGAGAGAGAGAGAGAGAGAGAGAGAGAGAGATTAGGATTTTAACGTAGTTTTTAACACTTTTTGAGTCATATCACTACGATATATGCAGTGAGATAGCTTATAGTGATGTTCAGCACATGGCCGTCATGCCGCACACATTCACATTTTCCTGACACCGTGGCGGACGCTCTATCCACTCGGCCACGAGAGAGAGAGAGAGAGAGAGAGAGAGAGAGAGAGAGAGAGAGAGAGAGAGAGAGAGAGAGAGAGAGAGAGAGAGAGAATAACTGGTTCCTCCCTTAAGTACATATCTCGTACTTAACATCAACCATAACGTCCATGTATCGTTCAATATTTGGATTTAGAGAAGATGAAACATAAAGAAAATGACAACATCTTGTGTCAAAGTGATTATACTGGTCCATAATAGCTTTTATATATTAACATTAGATTATAAAAGGAACTGAAGTGACTTTAATTATATAAGTAAATAATGGAAAGTAAGTATTTTTAGGAACGCATATTTGCTTTGATAATACTCAATACAAAGCTAAAAGAGCAAAGAAGATTCAAGTTAGTGGATACATGGATGGTAGGACGAACAATGCCTTCAGTTTTAAAGTTGATTCATGTGGAATCATTACCACCGATGAGACGACGTGCAAAATGTATATTTGATGACATTATGTGATTAGTTTAAGAATCTGATATTCTATTATGCCACTTAAAATGGTGAAAAGATATGGTAATACATTATATTTATCAAAAACAATTTGTTTTTGTTTAAAAGTTTGGTTTGAGCTTACAATCTACTAAATTTGGTGAACATTCAATCCATAGTAATGCGTAGCCTATATTTGGAAAACAATTTCTACAAAGTGCTTAATTGTCTTTTAAACATTTTTATGTGTGATTAGGATTTGTAACGTAGCTTTTAAAACAAATTCAGTCGTATCGCTACGATGTCTGCAGTGAGCCTGTTTATGGTGATGTCTAGCGCTTGGACATCATGTCACATACATGTAGCATGATGTTCCACCCAGTCAATATGATCATGACACCAAGCCGACCAGTCCTAATACTAACCTCTTAATGCTGAACGACAAGCGAGGCAGCTGTTAGTACCATCTGTGTAAGTCTTTAGTATGATTAGACCGTGGATCGAACCCACGACCTCTCGCTTGCGCATTGGACGCTCTAGCCATAAGGCCACCGGAGCGGTATTTTTAACTTTATGTAAATAAAGATATTTGCATATAGTGAAATATAAGATAACAATATGAACCTTATTAAACAATATGAAGTAAGTAAAACATTCATTATTTTCTTTTTTCTTTCTTTGACGCTATTGTGAAGAGTCCATTATCTAATATTTTTGAAGACATAATAAAACTGTCAAGAGGGTCTTGATTGTTTCTGGTCGTATGTCTGTTACTGGTCCACATTGTTCTCTATTCAAACTATTATAGATTTGAACGTGACGCAAAAAGACGGCAAAATGGGTCGATAAAGTCACAAACACATTTTTTTCTCTTATTTATAGACACAGTCTTGATTCTCCAATTTTAACTTTGTGTTTGGTTATAGGAGAATACTAAACTTATCAAACGTTGAACACTTTCTACATACAATATGACAGCAGGTTATCAAATTTATAATTCTGAAGTTAGATATGGTATTTTGCACATCTTAAATGATGCAAATTCCTCTAACCTTCTACAGTTCGGTAAGATCATTGCTGTACATAGATGAATGTTGAAACATTCTCCAATTTACGGCTTAGCTCTGTCCATTTGTTTCAATATCTATCTCAAGTCTAGTTATACAAGTTTGGTTTATTGTTGTTGACTGTAGTAAGACACCGTAGGCCCGATTTACAATATAATGGGGCGATGCATAATGGTACGGCCTGTGTCTCCGTAAAGTGCTGGCGGTCTCTCGGCAAAGAGGAATGATAATTCCAAACGGAACATTATTATTCATTGTTACAGTAGAATATGGTGTTTATGTGTTCGTTGGATACGATTTAGTATGATATTCCATTCTTGTTCACTGAACAATGAGATGTTCTAATTTCAATTTCTTTTAGAGATATCCTACATCAAAATAATGAAAACACCATATGAAGATTTTGTTACGTGCTTAGGCTCGAATAAGCAGCAACAAAGAAAGAAGTGAAAACTAACAAGCTTGTAAAAATTTAACAAACAATTTATTGAGCGCAAATATTTTCATAAAAGAAAATAAATAAACTTACAGTTTTAGAGAATCAAGTCCAAAAATAAATCCAAAAAGAATTCACAATATAATCCACTAGTGGAATTGCAAGAGTCCTGATAATAAAATGTCCTAATAGTTCCAGGTTTGATTCTTGACGAAGTAATCCAAAATGGCAGACAATGTCACGTGATGTAGTTCTGATTTTATGAAAATTCAATGAACACGAATATTTTCCAGATTAATTGACACAACAATTCCTCTGGATCCAAAACAAATTGAAATAATTTACCAGTACAAAGTAATAACACAATAAATTCCTCTTGAATCCAAAAGAATTGAAATAATTTCCAACATAACTCGAAAACACAACTAGTAATTTAAAAGCCCAGAGATTCTACTACTCTGTTTGCTACAAAACACAACCTATATACTGATTTTCACTTTAACAAAAAGGGGTCACGTGATAATCTGGAAGGTGACAGAACGAACCCATGCTCAAAACATCACGTCTACAGTATGATCTAGAAAGATATCCTTAGAATCAACAAATCATTTTAAAAGCTTGTTTACCAGCTTAGAAGCAAGGCCAGAAAATGAGGCCAACACCTGTTATTTATTAGTAAAGTAAAGGTCATAGAGATTTTCTAGAAGAATATTCCAATTAATGAATTTTAAATCCAAAATGACAAATTTGAATTTGACAAAAATAAATAAATTATGTAATTAAAATATATGTAACAATTTGGTGCAAGTAAAACTCATACACACACACACACAGTAATAAATAGCCATGTGAAATCAATACTATTAATCAGTGACAATTATCCATATATTTTATATTCGATCTGTTGTAGAAGAACTTGCGCACAATACACGTTTATAAAATGAGGTTATTGACAACCGACATAGATTCATGATACCTATCTGAAAAATTACAATTAATTTACAACGATACGAAGAATCACAACCAGTTTTATGACACTAGTGAATCTCCAAAATACACTGTATTTACTTTATTGCAACTAAATACAAATGTACCGGGTAGTTAAATATGAAATAGCAGTAAACGATCAGACGTTTTTGTTGGTTAAGGTATACATGTAATTCCTTCATTGACGATACAGTCGGAAAAAAATCATGCATAGGTATCATATAATTGTGTGATAAAGTGGTATTTAAAACTCGAAATAGATATGTATTACGTAAACACATTATTAAATGTCTACTATAATTTGAAATAATAGTATAGCATTTAAAAGGATATTAACAAATATGCAAATGTAATGGAAACATTAATATATTAGATTGAAAGAATGTAGAAATAAATATGTTTGTTAGACCTTCTACTACAATACATCCCTTTGTTTAGTCTGGTTCATTATGATTTTGTAAGACACTGCTTCCATTGTATTTTTGTTAGTGCTATACGAGAACACCAAAGTGACATTTGCATGATCACGTACACATACATTTTAAAACAGCTACCAATAAATGAATTGTGATTTGCTTTGCCTTTGACTTCACCTAATTTCCACAATTGTAAATTAGCAAAAAATGTATTTTTTGCTTCGTACATATCAACAAGTATCTCTACCATGGTATGGTTTTAAATGCAACGTAGATGCATCTGATACATATATACACAATTTACACTCTCAATGTCACATCGAGAAAAAGCATCTAAAGTTTGCAACAGTAGCATTACTTCTAAACACAAAATACAATCTTAGTTGCCTTGCTGTAATGGATAGATAAATAAATGAACATTATTTAAAATTGTAGTTAAAATAGAGTCTGGCAAAACAAAACGAAATGATTAAACAAGGAAAAACATGAAAGGTGTACTGATACAAATAGAGGAAAAAAATGCAGCAAACAAAACAGTGGAAGTTTTAGAAGGAAAGTTACGTTTATATTGCACTTATCCAGTATGTGAAAGAAGACGAGACCTGGTATAGAAGGAAAAGAGCTGTAGCAAATATCTAATACTGGATGAGGTATACTAATCTTGAGTGCATATACTGTCTTTGACAGATAGTGCAGTATTACTTGTTGACGTCGTCGCCTTTTTCTTTTTTAAAACAAATGCCGACAACTGGAGAAATCATTATTCACAGTGATCGAAATTCTGTAAAACGTAAGCGCAGATAGCAAATGTCAGCATCATATGAATATATCGCACATTAAAGAATACAACTGCAACCAATTTCCAATAAGATATTATTGATATATTTTTAATTTAAAAAATAAACTCTATCACTTTAGATGTCTAATGCAAAATATAGTATTGATAACTTATACCACCGTGCTGGAATTTTATTTTTAAAATATTTCTTACAGTCTGATTTTGCTTTTCAGTTACAACAGTGTTGTACCGTCCAAATGTACTAGGCTGTTGCTGAAATTGAATCTGGCATTATTGATGTCGGAGTTGCGAAGGGTTATCTAACTAGAAATGGAATTTGTCCAGACAATAATTAGAATTTAATTCTACTTACATTCTTAAGATGGTTACAAATTGTAGGACGAAACAACACAATAATTCATGCACTCAACCCACAATTACACTCACAACCATTCACAATACATGAACAAATTAAATATTAATACAAAAGGAATCTCAGATGTAAAGGGATCTCTTGGACTATACACAGATCCAAGGATCCTTTACAAAAGTTAAATTAATGCAAGTATAAATTACGAAAAATGAACACAAACGACAAACTATACTATCGCACGATGGATTGCGATAACTAGCACGACCATATACTTGTATTCAATCAAGTTGCTAGCTTTTATTGATATCTATGCGATCACTTGAAATATTATCGTGATCTGACATAAGCATGCAAATACAACAATGTATTAAATTGTATTACAATTTCAATACACATATGTGTCTCGACCCCGTATAACCGCACGATTCAGCAACAGTTGAATCGTCTCCCAGTTTCCCCGAAAACCTATGGTTGACCAATACTATTATCGGACGTTTCCCTTCACGGATCCACCACAGTTATACGTTCAGACAACATACAACATCTACCAGAACCAACGGTTCCTCACTACCCTAGATGTCGATGTTTTACAACTCAGACAGCTCCGACACTCGGACTTCTAGCTTTCCGGATATTTACACGTTACACAGAATCTGATGTTGACGAACAGACAGTTCGACACACAGACAGATACTTCAATTCCGTTTGCACAAATTAACGGCACAGTCACATTCAGATATTTATACAGAGATGTTCCACAACAAATCAGACGATATCAAAGACGTTTATCAAAAGATGGTATTAGAAGTGTCAACAGTTACGGTATCAGAAATGGTATCAACTACGTTAGCAGCTACGGTATCAGAAACATTGACATCTACGGTATCAGATCTACGGTATCAGATCTACGGTATCAGAAACATTGACATCTACGGTATCAGATCTACGGTATCAGATCTACGGTATCAGAAACATTGACATCTACGGTATCAGCGATTATCAGATCTATGGTAACGGCGATTGTCAGCTACAGTATCAGAAACACGGTAACAGCTACAATAAACAAAACCAGACTAATAATAGTTGTCTCAAAAATAATCTAAGCCGTAGATTACGATATTGCATTTAAAGTCTAATAGTGACTGGTAATTCCAAATATTCCACGTTTAATTGCAATAAAAGCATCATTATACGAAATGATAATCTGAATAAAATTCACAATAAAACGAAAATGTAAATTTAACACTCACCCCTTTGGCTGGAGATTGCAAGACGAGCTTATCTATCCTTCGATTAGATATTTTGGTTCCCGTAATTATTATGAGAAATGTCTCGCCTTATATACTCTCTATAGGTGAACATAAATCACATCGAGCTTGCTGTGCACCCCGTGAAACGAGTATTTCGGATTTCATGTAAATAACAAACTGGCACATGCAAATCGTTACACGCCACTTACCTTGGAGAAAATCACTTAATCACCCCAGGTAATGTGTGTACGACGAAATCAAGAAAATGGTGAGTTTCGTTTGCAATTCAAGAAGAACAAAAATCAGTTCAATTTTCGCCTAATTCTGTGACAATGAAATTAAAATACATTTTAAATGTATTGCAAGGTAAAAATTCCTGCAATAGCTGAAAAACTAGTATCCATGTTGCAGACGTTTGTAGAATGGCAACATCAACTCTATATCAAAGCTTCTTTGCCTGTTTCAAGTTGAAATTGTCGGGAAAAACAGACTAATATGTTATGCTTGCCGCATAAATGTAAGACTTGATCCGCTAAAACTTTATTAAATACATTATAACCTCATAGTTGGGAGTACATATTATGGTTTTTGATTAATCCAGCTTGTAGTTGTAACTGTATGAGTATCTGCAATACATTGTAATTGGCAGTATTTAGCCGTCTTCATGGTCGCTAAAGTTCCTTGGCTGATTTAGTAATGAGTATATCCTCATAGTTGGTATTTGGATTTTTTAAAACTTGTATATGACTGCAATAGTTTCCAAAGCACACACATCTGTTAAGTAAATTTGTGTAGTGAGTTATCATGACCTTCTTCACGTTTCGTGCTATGATAAGGAATTACTCATACGTTAAGGAATGTCCATGTCCATGGTGTGGGAGAGAGAGAGAGAGAGAGAGAGAGAGAGAGAGAGAGAGAGAGAGAGAGAGAGAGAGAGAGAGAGAGAGAGAGAGAGAGAGAGAGAGAGAGAGAGTAAGCTCATTAAAAGCGGTGTCACTACGATAATGAGACACAGATACGTCTGGAGAATGAGTTACGGGATCTGAAATAAAAGAAGCGAGCTAGCTTCAGAATGAAGGACTTTTATTTAAATAATTAATATACATATATTACTACATTCTAGAGATACATCTGTGAAGCTTTATATGCAAAATACATGAATATGCATTTAAAATTACACTTTTCTTTCACGTTAGCCAACTTCATGCTTTTGTATAATTTCTGCATTTTAGACTATCATACAAATAGTTAAATCTCGATTAATTTTACGATAGCCAAAGAGTAAAGAACGTAATACCTGCAATTAATGCATCAATAAATTTGAGGTAATGTATTTTACTCATTTTAAAAGAGAACATTGATTTGGAATATGTTACTAGATATTATTCTTTGTTACTTAAATACTACTTTATTTCAACATTAAATCTAAACATGAAATTGGTAGCTAATTCGACTTTTACAATACAAATTACCATAAAAATAAATCAATATAAATTCTTTAAAACAATTAAACATTCCATTACAGTATAAAATCATATAGAAGAATTCGGTAAACAATGATGAAAACATATGAACTTTACCGCTAAAATCTCAAACATTAAAATGTGCCTATTCTTTAAAGAAGTTTACGAACATTGACAGTTCTTATCTGTAATAAGAGAGGCGATTCTTTCTAGCTTCAAATTAAAGAAACTGACAGTGCGTGATCTGCACCACTTTTTATGTGTAATCTTGGCGCAACCACACGACCAAATATGGTTACCCCTGGATATGAAAGTGTATAATTTGATCCCAGCCAGAAAGGTGTCCTCATCTCCTTTACAGAATACTTTCTGCATTAATAGTCTCCTCGCTAAATTGAAATTCTACGAATCGATAGTCTGTAACCTATGTAGCTTGCTGAGAGTATTTTTCCTGCTGACTTTGGGTGCAACTTTATTAAAATAGTCTATTGTTGTGATATATAAAAAAATGAAATTGGTCTTATTATAGTTTAGTAGCAAATTATTTCAAAATGAATTAATGAAACATTTACTTTCATACAATTTAGAGAAAATGTCAATCTTATAACTTTATCTAAACATTATGTCCTAAGAGATCAAATGTTATTTCGTTCGGGTATTTGATAGTATAGAAACAAATGGTAGTGGTCTTGGGTTCATTGTTCCTATTAAGTTAAATTAATGTTATATTTTCTATTTGTGGAGTTGGATTGTATGTTGTTGGTTTATGCCAAATTAAATTATTAGATTATGAGACTGATCCAGGAAACTAATTGTTTAAAACTCTCATATATGGTAGGTTTTTGCAAAAAGCAAACAAAATATATAATACTAACTTTTTGTTCATAATTATCAATGTTTAGAGGGGTTGTACCGTATGATGATAATTTGAAAAATGATCAAAAGGCCATAAGTTACCCTAGACAGCACAAACTAATTTTATATTAATTTTCTGCAGCTCTATAGCGCCATTGACACATTTGTAGTATCTCGGCTGATGTATAAAAAGAAACACTTAATAGAAGAAAAAAAATCAAAGTCTAGACATTAATTTGTATTACATCCACTTTTAATCTTTACTAATAAATGTCAAAATAACATGATCTTAGAAATGAATGAAATTCCAGATAATACAAATTTTGGAGATTATTTCTAAATTTTCTTTCCATGTTTGTATGTTTGGTTTTATACTATTCTTCTACTATCATTGAACATTAATTGAGTTCTTTCTTAATATCTGTTCACTCTCTGAAATGTGAACACCACATCGACATTTGAAGTGGGTGAGTCTTGATGTTGTGTGTTCTTCAAAATATATATGTTTGAGCAAGAATAATAAAGATTACTTATTCATAGGGAATTACTCAGGAACAGAGGTACACAAGCGTAAATGTTATTCGATATCTCAAACTTTACCTTTTATTTTGCTCTACATTCAGACATGGTGTAAATTCACAATCTGCAAGATATGCATTAATCCATATATATTACACAAGCACCTGTATAAATGTATATGTATTTTGAACACGTGCCTACGAACGGAGAAGATTGTTTTAGTAGTGATGGTTGCAAACCACGCATAAGTGTACTCTACAATAATTTTAAAAATAATATATTAGGATTGTATTGATAGGCTACTGCATTTGTACGGGAAAATTCGAACGAGTGTTTCGGATTGGTGCGTGTGATCAAAACAAGTGCTAAAAACTAACTTGAAGAAACCGCAGTGTTATGCTCCATGTTTGCATACACTAGCTTGCTCTTGATACGCTTCGTTCTGTATTTAAAGTAACAATCCGTTTCTAATTATCTAAGTATGGTCATGCTATTCGTTCAAGTGATATAATATGTTGTACTTTAATTTCTTTCATAGATATACAATTCCTTAAAGTATTTCAGTTTAAACTTTCACAAAAGAGTTTAATTGATTCTACGCATAGAATCTATTCGATCACGTGAAAACGTGGCCAGAACGTATTATTGATCATCAATGGTTTTTTTAAGGAAGATGTTTTGATGAAATATCATTATATTGTGTATTTAGATGCGCATGTTAAAATAGTCATAAACAAACGAAACTATTAGAACATATCTGGATCAATTGCCTTACACAGCAAAACGCACGTTATGCGGATAACGATGCAGAAAAGGGCAACATTCTTTGTGTTTTAAAGTTCTTTTTCAAAGTTCACGGAGCTGCTTAATTTAAGATAGCAACCTTACAACAGGCATGGAAACAAATATTATACAACTCTTAATAATAACTTACAGCTTAAAAAGTGAAATTAAATTTTATTTCAATGACAATGCGTTTTGTTATCGAATAACATAAAGATAAACATTTCTAGCCTCGCGGGATAATAAAACAATTTACAGAAACCGAGTGTCTCTTTTAAAGCTTAAGTTAGACTCTACCATTATAAAGAGACTACAAACATTTTCTCCAAAATATTGAACAACAGTTTCTAAATTGCAGAGGAGAGAAAGGGAGGCAAAATATGAAACAATTTAGATGAATGTGATGGCTATAGTCTGTCACGTGTACTATCCGAGTCTCGGACGATCAAAGGACACAAGACTGTCACAAAGTTGTGGAACAAATACACGAAGTGTACGTGTAGAAAATAACTTAGTTAGGAGCAACACAAATCAGGACTGATAAAATACAGCAGACAATGCCTGATAAAGAAATAATCAAGCAGTGATTTTTATTGATCTTAATATATATATATATATATATATATATATATATATATATATATATATATATATATATATATATATATATATTTATATTTCAAATTGGTGCTATGGAGGTGAGAGAGGCGGTTATGGGGGTCGCACTAGCGAAACGAGAAAGGCAACCGTTTAAAAAAAGCTTTTACATTTTCGTAATTTTCAACGTGTTTCAAATAGTTTAAAATATATGAAATATTTTAGATGTATGTAAACTAAATTTCATTGTTTTGATTGTTTATTAAAATCGCCATATAATATGCTAGTTCATAATATTTAAATACCTAAATATCTTCTTGTCAGGTTATATGAATGCTTATATCTGTGTTATCATCAGTCAATGTAATAAATAAAGTATTACATCATGGTATAAGTCTTAAATGTGCATTTTTAACAAATAAGCAAATTTACTGTGTTCTCACAAAATTTATTTGTTAAAACAACAAGCTCATATATTTGTATCCCATCTTAAATTATGCGCAGACTATTTAGTATCGGTCGACAACTATAGTACGAAGTACTATGATTATACCACCGTATACCTCGTTTACGTTACAATGTTCTGTGACTGACTGACTGACTTGATTTGTTTAAGGTGATTCGTCCAAGGTGGCTCTTATCACCGTTTTATCTACCAATAGGTAGTTATTTAATTTTTCCTGAGGGTGGGAATAGTGCCGCGCACCCTGCAGGCATTTATGTGTTCATAGAACACTAATTAATTTGGTCGTCACATCGGGACAGTTATTAAACTGTCGCTGTGTGATTGTAAGACCGTTTTGGTGGGTAGGAATAGAGCCTACACACACCCACCCAATCATTCAACTTTGAGTTGCCTACCAGTCTGCAATGGCAGAAAAAAAAGTACTATGATTATCCCAACATATATCTCGTTTACATTACAGTGTGCTGTGTCTACTTATGATGTGATATACTTACTAAGAAGTGTTATGTCTACATGACAATTTACTGTGCCAAACTACGACGTGCTGCGATGTATCTGATATTGGGTTTCCAGGCATTGCAAAAGCCACAATCAGACGTGATAGTTTATTTGAGACGTGTAAGCACGACATCTTCCATATTTCGACTAATTCTAAATGTTTCTTACCAATGTAAGGTACGTTGTTATTTACATGCACATTTATAACTATCATACCGTCTTGTATGTTTTATGTTGCAAGTAAACTATAGTGAAGCTATGTAAACTGTACAAATATTAAATGGTCAGAAAATGTTGAACTGTTACTTGTATCACTATATGTGTGTCAAAATAAACATGTGTGTACTAGTATGTTTTAGCAGCATCGTTTAATTAATGTGTAATTAATGTTTAATAATGTGTAATTAACGTGTTATTCATGTGTTCAGATAAAGTGACTGCCTATTCATGAATTATTATAAAAACACGATAATATGTTACTATTTGTTAATGGAAATTAACCATAATTGATTTTGTTTAATTTCCGAATACATTGTTTGTCACTTTTCGGTCGATGCCAGCCTCATTACATTTCCTAAGTAGATATCGAACCGACCCTTTTTCTTGTCCTGCGTTATGACGTTTCCATGCAGTCAGCATTTTATAGTACTGTCTCACTATAAGCGTGTCTCCTTTAGTTAGCTCTATATCATTAATTTGTTCATCAGAAAGACCTAATAATTTTGCCAGAAGCCACCATTCTTTGTCAAGCTTATTCAGTTGTCTTGACAGAGCGAACAATTCGTCATCCGAAGGGGCTCTTGTATTATCTGAAAAGAAAATCAGACGAAAGAGAAGTATATTTGCAACTGGTTTTATAAGACGTGTTTTGATTGATACAAGTATCTTATTACTACCATATATTTTATGCTCTGTATTACCCATCCATCAATAATCCGCACCACACACTTTCAAATATATCTACAGAACACTCTAAATTGTGAAATGTCATGGCAACATCAGTTACTATATAGTTTTCTCTTTGAGCTGTAATGTCTAGATTAGTAAGAGTATTTAATCGAATATTCGGACTTGGAAAATATGTATAGTTGATGGTAAATGTGTTGAATAACAAACAAAACTATCGTTTGTCAAGTGTAAATATTAGAACACATATAAATGCTTAACGGTTAATTTAAAACTGATTTACCATTCTTCTGTGGTCAGTGGTGTAGACTCAAATTAAGTTGTCATGATTGTTATTGACAAAATGATGAATCTAATAAATTATATAATCCTCGTTTGTCTTTTTTTTTAACTTACCACCATTTTCTCATTCTTTGATTCCAGTTTCTACATTATTTCATCCCTGAACACACTAAGTGTATAATGTGTTCGCATTGACAACTTTTGTTCTAGTTAGCATGGCAACATATCAATATATTGGCAGATACGAATGTCAGTACAGTATTAATAAATGTCCATGTCATGTCAACAAAGTAATGTTCTGATAAGACAGCATATCCGTACAGCAATGTATTGGTTGTAATATAAACCGAAGAGCTATGCCATTATTTCTAAATTAAAAATACATTTGTATTAATAACAATTGATGAAACTATGCTTTAAAGTGGCATATATATATAAACTAACAGTGCGTTCGTCACTCGTGCGTATATTAATTAATCGTGTGTAAGACAATTTAATGGTTACGACATCAGTTCATACATATCTTTCTTGCACCATTAATTGCGAGAATGCAATTTCAGGTGTTTTACGCCTCAACTTTGACTCACAGTCCTAAAGTTTTCATTTGTCAACCTATGCCAGAAAAATTAAAATGCTCCGTGAGACTCACTTAAAGCGCTAAATTTCTCGTTGGCTAATCTTTGTCAGAACAGTGGCGCTGCTTCATGATATTTATTTTCATTTTCAGAAAGACGCAACACATAATCTTAACTAACTTAGCAGATACACATAATTATTGCAAAACTAATTGTGGAAATGCAAGTTCTGGTGTTTGACGCCTCCCCTTTGACTCACAGTGCTAAAGTTATCATTGGCCAATCTATGCCAGAACAATTCACTTGCTTTGTGCGACTCACTAAAAGCGCAAAATTTCTCATTGGCCAATCTTAGTCATAACAGTGTTGCTACTTCATTATACTTTTTTCATTATCAAAAAACTTTACTTAAAGTGGTGAAACCATCAATGACGTTGTATACATATTTACATACATTTACATGTGTATTTACATACTTACAGGTATTTACATATATACATATATTTACATACATACTTAAATACATACTATACATATAGCACCAACTACCAGAGGCATTTTTTACGTGCAACGGATTTCTGCACGTCTAACCCATCAACAACCCAACGGAGTGCAAAATAGTACGTACCACGTGGTGACATGGTGGGAAGGTGAACACGTCTGCTGAATATCGAGAATTGGGAGGATCCCAAGATATAACTGGAACTATATTTCCTATATCGTTAAGCATATTTATATTTTGATTTCGAAAAAGCGCATGTGGGGGATGGAATTTTCTTCTGTTTCCCTTACTATTATCATGATAAAGTTTGTTTGGGGTAGAAAACCTTACAAAGTCAGAAAAGCAAGGAATATTTTTTAAATGCAAAAACAGCAAACAATTAATTGATTAATTAGTGGAAGTATTTATATAAAATACAAACTAGGTTATCTTTAACCCTTCCACTGGAAGAAGCTATACCTTACAAAGATTTTTCACGTCACGTAATTTTAACTTGCAGGGCAAAATATCTAAACATAACAAAAGAATATCTAATTCAGCATTTTTTTTTTGCTACTTCAGAAGTGGCGGCATACTTAAATTTTATGCTTTGTTTATATTTCTTTGTAGATGCTGATCATTTTATTTTATCTGCGACATATTGTACCCAAGATGGGAAAATGTTAAATATTTGGAAGCTGCATATAACGCTGCAAATTATATTTATTCGCATGTCTTACCATTCACTGATGTAACCGGACTGAAATTGTTTTTATTATATTTAACAGTATTGGAATTCTGACTCAATATGATCAAACACAAGCCCATCTTTAATCAGTCATTCGTAGACAAACCAGTGACAGAAATACATTTTACTCCAACAGTAAATCTAAGATAACCAGCATTATCAAGCGAACTGACCGGTGTGTTTAGTTTACAATTTCTTATACCATCACATGATGCCTCATACAGTTTTACAATAGAATTTGTTAGAAATTACCCTTGTTCTAATTATATAATAAATACTAAATATCTAAATTATTATTTCATTACTGGGATAAACAATGTTGGATGCTAGCCTAAAAATAATAGCGAGATGGACTTTGGCGTTTTTTACCGGATACTACACACAACTGTTATTTCCCCCCGGAATAATGTATTACATTTCAAACATGGCTTTGGTACTAGATCTTTGCGTCGCTCACTGTTCCGATGACATCCACAAAATTAATTAATACAAGCCCGAATATAAGAATTTGAGGATCCAATCATCAACCACGTGCGATTATATTTTGCTTGAATCATTGTATAATATACATTAAAGTTTAATTTAAATATCTATCTGCCTTTATTATAAATGGATGAATTTTGTAGATTATCTGCAATTATACTTTCTCAAGCTAGATTTGAGTTTGACAGAATAATCCCTGACTTGCTGAGGAACGCTTTGGCAAGTAAAACTCTAATCAATAACATACCAAAAGCTTAGAACGAGTTTCCCAACGATGGTGCGATTCATGTGTGATCAAAAATTCCGAATTAGGCAAGACGATAAACCCACTGACATGGTCCGGATTGATGCTACAATGAATGACCGGCGAGCAAGAAGAATTATTACATGTTTCAACGAGTGAAGCTAATTTTTTAGAATACAATTAACCGTTGAGACAAACGTCGAAAACGACGCTGTGACATGGATTATCCGTGACAAAAGTGATCCTGTCAGATAATCGTATGATGCAGAAGAGCCAAAACAGGAACATTGATTTGTGTTGACAAACCATATTTTGAACGAGCATATCCTGTTGCGGCACCTATGTATTCTCTATATACTCTAATGATAAACCTAGCGTCGATGATCCCAAACCAATACAACTTTCGGCGCAGAATTCTGTAGCTGAGCGAGTTACAAAACATTTCACAAATACGATACGTTGAAATGGTCCAACATATCTTCGACGTAAAGAAATAAATGCGTCTACAGAGCGTGTCAAGGAACATGGAGTAACAATCAACGACGTTCCAAAGATATAAAAATTCCCGACAAGGGTCAAAACAATAGCACACACAATTTTGTACGAATCAATATGAAAATCAAAGGGATCGTCGATAGCAATCGTTGATCATAAAACGCACTAGTGGTCGATCGACGTAACAATATTTCCACGAGATAGAACTGATACATTTGATAGCTGTGACATATTTTATTTTATTAAAAAATATTTGTAAAAGTGATTCTGTAGGCGTGGTGTTGTTTCAAACATCCGAATGTAAAAGGAAGGAGCGGTTTGTACGATCTAATGGAGATATATTTCGAACTGAGTCACTCCACTCTGAAATGAAAATTTTGCTTTGAAATACTAAATACGATTATAAGGATGTTATCTTCGTTTATATGGTTGCACATTATCCTGAAAGTTTCCTTAGAATAGGAAAATGTTCGAATAATATATCAAGAGTTGCGAAAAATGGACATTTGCAAGATTTTCTTTGAACCGAATTTGCATGTATTGAATTCTTTTTGTTCACGGAAAATCTACATCCGATTGTTTACGTTTGGTTTGGTCGCCAGTGCTATTACGGTTTATAATTAATGCTGAACTTTTAACGACGGTGGTCGTAAGTGAAACCATATTATCGTGTCGTCCACAGGAACAAGTCTGGTCCCCTGTAGTTGAGAGATCTATTCTAAACGAAATGTTTGAGTTTAATCTCGATGACATTGAATATGAAAAAAAAAACTTGCAAAAGATCTCGGCAGGAAAATATTTGGTAAATTTGCACAAGACATTTCATCTGATCATAAACGCATCGCATAAGATTAATTATTGACGATACAGAACTCGATTGTATATATGCTAATATAACAGAGAAATGCACATTTATAAGTCGAAATAATGACTACTTGCCAGACGGAACTAAATTAGATACAGTTGTAAGCTACATTGATAATGAATAATTAAAAATGTTTACACATCGAAGTTCTTCGATGTTAACGTATATTTCTATAAATTTACTATCGATGATACACAAATTTCCTGATCACGCGGTTATAGTTGCCAAATATTTTTTTTACATGGATAATAAACTTACGGTTGTTTTGAAGTTTAGTTCCGATGCATCATGGGGCGAATGGAAAATAAAACGATAACAAATACTCAGTTATTCTGAATATGCTGGCTATATTCCCGAGGATATTTATAATACCAAATAGTCCTATGGCAGCATTGTCATTAGCACCGTCAATGTATGATCCCGTAGCTAGACAAAACACTGTTTATTTTAATGGGTATAAATCGTTTAACTTCTGCCTGATCACGATGAATTGCGGCGTGTCTTCACTTGATTTTGATTTTATGCTTTTTCATCATCAACGTTATCGCACCAAGACATTATTTGTCAGGATCAACCTGTCGTTTTTGTGACCATCGTGGACCATCTTGTGATCCGGGTCTTCATTGATAAATTTGGTAAAACGCAGATGTTAAGTCAGTCGTTGTTGTTTTTGTTGATAATGTTCTTCTTTATATCTACTTTCAACGTCAACGATAGTCAACGCGTATTTGTATGTGCGCGATTGACGTCTAACCGTTTTACTATTATCATGTGGTAAAAATAAAATATCTGTATGAATAACTTAGTTGGGAAACTTACATTCAAATGTGCGTACTGATTCTTGTGTGTGTGGTACTGGTAATAAATTTGCCTTGTTGTATGTCGTGTTCACCAATTTCAGCAACAACACGTTTAATAAATGCTGCTCTACCCTTTTAATAATAATAAGTTGATTAATGACACGCTCAAGTGGATTTTAAAGTTTGTTTGGGGTAAAAAACCTTACAAAGTCAGAAAAACAAGGAATTTTTTTTAATGAAATTACAGCAAAAAATAATTGAATAATTAGTGGAAGTATTTATATAAAATACAAACTAGGTTATCTTTAACCCCTCCACTGGAAGAAGCTATACCTGACAAAGATTTTACCTTCACGTAATTTTAACATGCAGGGCCAAATACCTAAACATAGCAAAAGAATATAGAATTCAGCATTTTGTCTACTTCAGAAGTGGCAGCATACTTAAATGTTATGCTTTGTTTATATTTCTTTGTAGATGCTGATCTTTGTATTTTATCTGCGACATATTGTACTCAAGATGGGAAAATATTAAAATATTTGGAAGCTGCATATAACGCTGCAAATTATATTTATTCGTATGTCTTACCATTCACAGATGTAACCGGACTGAAATAGTTTTTATTATATTTAACAGTGTTGGAATTCTGATTCAATATGATCAAACACAAGCCCATCTTTAATTAGTCATTCGTAGACAAACCAGCGACAGAAATAATTTTACTCCAACAGTAAATCTACGATAACCAGCATTATCAAGCAAACTGACCGGTGTTTTTAGTTTAGAATTTCTTATTATACCATCACGTGATGCCTCATACAGCTTAAAAAAGGATTTCTTACAAATTACACTTGTTCCAATTATATAATAAATACTAAATATCTAAATTATTATTTAATTACTGGGATAAACAATGTTGGATGCTAGCCCGAAAATATAGCGAGATAGACATTGACGTTTTTTTTACCGGTTTCTACACACAACTGTTATTTTCCCCCGGAATAATTTATTACATTTCAAACATGGCTTTGGTACTAGATCTTCGCGTCGCTAACTGTTCCGATGACATCTACAACATTAATTAATACAAGCCCGAATATAAGAATTTGAGGATCCAATAATCAACCACGTGCGATTATATTTTGCTTGAATCATTGTATAATATACATTAAAGTTTAATTTAAATATTTATCTGTCTTTATTATAAATGGATGAATTTTGTAGATTATCTGTAATTATACCTTCTCAAGCTAGATTCGATTTTGACAGAATAATCCCTGACTTGCCGAGGCAGGCTTTGGCAAGTTAAACTCTAATCAATAACATACCAGAAGCTTAGAGCGAATTTCCCAACGATGGTGCGATTCATGTGTGATCAACATTCCGAATTAGGCAAGACGATAAACCCACTGACATGGTCCGGATTGATGCTACAATGAATGACCGGCGAGCAAGGAGAATTATTAATTAATTCAACGAATGAAGCTAATTTTTAGAATACAATTAACCGTTGAGACAAACGTCGACAACGACGCTGTGACATGGATTATCCGTGACAAAAGTGATCCTGTCAGAGAATCTTACGACACAGAAGAGCCAAAACAGGAACATTGATTTGTGTTGACAAACCATATTGTGAACGAGCATATCCTGTTGCGGCACTTATGTATGCTATATATATATATATATATATATATATATATATATATATATATATATATATATATATATATATATATATATATATATATATACTCTAATGATAGACCTAGTGTCGATTATCTCAAACCAATGCAACTTTCGGCGCAGAATTCTGTAGGTGAGCGAGTTACAAAACATTTCACAAATGCGATACGTGGAAATGGTCCAACATATCTTCGACGTAAATAAATAAATGCGTCTACAGAGCGTGTCAATGAACATGGAGTAACAATCAACGACGTTCCAAAAATATACAAATTCCCGACAAGGGTCAAAACAATAGCACACACGATTTTGTACGAATCAATATGTAAATCAAAGGGATCGTCGATAGTAATCGTTGATCATAACACGCACTCGTGGTCGATCGACGTAACAATATTTCCACGAGATAGAACTGATACATTTTATAGCTGTGACATATTTGATTTTATTAAAAATGTTTGTAAAAGTGATCCTGTATGCGTGGTGTTGTTTCAAACACCCGAATGTAAAACGAAGGAGCAGTTTGTATGATCTAATGGAGATATATTTCGATCTGAGCCACTCCACTCTGAAATGAAAATCTTGCTTTGAAATACTAAATACGATTATAAGGATGTTATCTTCGTTTATATGGTTGCACATTATCCTGGAAGTTTTCTTAGAATAGGAGAATGTTCGAATAATATATCAAGAGTTGCAATAAATGGACATTTGCAAGATTTTCATTGAACCGAATTTGCATGTATTGAATCGTTTTTGTTCACGGAAAATATACATCCGATTGTTTATGTTTGGTTTGGTCGCCAGTGCTACTACGATATATGATTAATGCTGAACTTTTAACGTCGGTGGTCGTAAGTGATGCCATATTATGGTGTCGTCCACAAGAACAAGTCTGGTTCCCTGCAGTTGAGAGATCTATTCTAAACGAAATGTTTGAGTGTAATCTCGATGACATTGAATATGAACAAAAACTTGCAAAGGATCTCGGCAGGAAAATATTTGGTAAATTTGCACAAGACGGTTCATCTGATCATAAACGCCATCGCATAAGATTAATTATTAACGATACCGAACTCGATTTTATATATGCTAATATAACAGAGAAATACACATTTATAAGACAGAATAATGATTCCTTGCCAGACGGAACTAAATTAGGTACAATTGTAAGCTACATATCATTAAATGTGTTCACTCATCGAAGTTCTTCTTAATGGGTATAAATCGTTTAACTTCTGCCTGATCACGATGAATTTTTGCGGCGTGTCTTCACTTGATTTTGATTTTATGATTTTGCATCATCAACGTTATCGCCCCAAGACATTATTTGCCAGGATCAACCTGTCGTGGTTGTCACCATCGTGGACCATCTTGTGATCCGGGTCCTCATTGATAAATTTGGTAACACGCAGATGTTAAGTCAGTCGTTGTTGTTATTGTTGATAATGGTTCTTCTTCTTTATATCTACTTTCAACGTCAACGTCAACGATAGTTAACGCATATTTGTATGTGCGCGATTGGCGTCTAACAGTTTTAATATTATCATGTGGTAAAAATAACATATCTGTCTGAAGAACTTAATTGTGAGACTCACATTCAAATGTGCGTACTGATTCGTGTGTGTGTGGTACTGGTAAATACATTTGCCATATTGTATGTCATGTTCACCAATTTCAGGAACAACACGTGCAACACCTGCTGCACCAACACGTTTAATAAATGCTGCTCTACCCTTCTAATAATAATAAGTTGATTAATGACATGCCCCTAGCACTAGTTTACCTTTCATCGCAAATCGTATTAAAAACTATTAGCGAGTGATTCTCGCAGTTGCTTGTTTTTTGCACCGACGTTTACGTATGTATCAACTTAACATCTGAAATATGTCGTTGTTGTAAATCTGGTAGTTTCCCAGTGAAGTAGCGATATCTGCAACCTTGAAGAAATCAGTCAGGTGAGAGATACATTAGGACATCACATTGCACACAATTACCTGCCAGTACACTTTGTTATTTCTCGTCGTTATTGTTTTTATTGCACTTGTGTACGTGGGTGCTCTGTATCTAACACAATATAAATCATATAATTATTATCTATTCCTTCAATATGAATGTCATTGATTTCTCAGTGACACGAAAGCATGAGCAAATCAAGCATCATACAGCTCTACAAAATTTTATCAGAGCAACAGGATCATCTTGTTCTGGTCAGACGTTATTGTCATTTAACCTGATAAGGAGATGGCTCAAGTGGGATAAGTTGTATATTGTGGCATAATGTGTAGATGATCTCTCTGATCTCTTGCTACGAAATGCTTTAAGATTTTAATACAAATGCCAAGTTGTTGGACGAGGATGACAGTGATATACTTGATTTTATCACCGACGTCAGCGATGCGCCATGCGTAGATGATCTTGATGGTAGTATTAACAATCTCGTATAATACGATGATGTGATGGTAGACAAACAATCAAGTCCAGCACGGATATTTTCCCGATGCAGACACAAAAACACCCATATTATATATGTTACTCAGATACATATACAAATCCCTAAAGTGATCAGATATAACTGCAGTCTTCTGGTTGTCTTTAATGGTAATGATACCCCCCCCCACACACACACACACACTAACAAATATCCATAAGACATCCAAAAACACCCATATAATGTACGTTACTCAGCGAAATACACAAAAGCCTAAAGTAATCAGAGATAACTGCAATCTTCATGTTGTCTTGGATACCCACACACTACGAAACATCCATCAGACTTGGTGTTTACATGATCCTCGGTCGCGATATCAAATAGGCCTCGATAAATATTTCGGTTGAGACACCTGGTTTATTTTACACACATTGCAGCAAAGAGGGTGACTCCCTACGTAAATATATTAGGTACACAACAATAACACGGTTAGAAGTCTCAATGATGCTTGTATTGTTTCACTTTCAATGGGAAGCTTTATGTCGGTCTGGAATTATGGTATGTTTATCCTCGCTAGTGCTGAGCACGTAAAATGGACACCATTAGCAACATTAATGCAGATATTTTTATTTCGGTACAAGGAAGTTTCAAGTTTTTTTTAATACCCGACATAAACAAATTGAAGTTCAATATAAAGATTTATTTAGAAAAAAATATATTCGAAAAATTTCATTGTAGATGTGGATCTGTCGAAAGTAGTATCAAGAAAAAGCGTTGAATTGTTTCAATCCCAGGTGTTAATCTAGCTTTAATTATTTCTTGTATGGCCGCACAACACCTCGTATGAAATAAACATTACTGTATTTAAAAGGCAATAATATGTATTTAAGCGCATATGTTAATATCACTTCCATGGTTAATGATCAGCTGAAAAAAACGACTTCCCCTATATTTCCATATGAATTGCCATCGGCTACGCAACGATTTGTTCTAGAAGTTAGCACTGTCACTGTTGTCATTTATTTAGTTACGTATTTATTTATTGATCGCTTCCATCACATTTCTTTTGTCATTATTTTCTCAACTTATCTCACAATGTCTGTCAATGTTTGCGATGATTTCTCATTTTAACTTGATTCGTTTCTTTATCCCCATCTTTCACAGACTCTCACGTTTTTAATACTCCTATTTTACATGCGTTGGTTCAATGCTAAGGTTTAAGTAGTGTTTCTATACTTTGACTATTAACACATTTAGACTCTTCTCATTAAAGTTTATTAACATCTGCCATATACACATATATATGTACAAGTATAATCTCCGAAACGTAGAAGAACATTATAAGCCATTTGCTTTCGTTTTAGTTATTAACCTTATGTATTGTCCCTCTTGTTTCTCCTCCGAATTTACTTAATATGTATAAACTTATACGTGTTCTTTATATCAACAATGCTTCCGAGCTGCATTCCACACATTTCACAAAGCTAGTGTATGATGACACATTCGTGTTTGAGCATATTTTGTTTAAAGTGGATTACTGCCTATTATTGAGATTTATGCTGCAGATAGATTGTAATAGTTAATAGGTACCAGTTGCAAAGCGACACTAATTTCAATGTATGTATGCTGCATATAATACGTAATTTATAGTTGAAATAAAATTTTGGTTTTATTGGATTAGTTTATATGAAAACTGAATATTTCTTTGAATTAAAGAAGCAACCTTTGTGACAAAAATGTGTAATGTTTCTCCATATTTTCCAAAGTTTAATTTGAATACCATGACAACGTATATTTAAAGCTCAGGCGATGCTAGTGTTTGTGCTAGCTCATTCGGGAATGTTAGTTTCCGCTGTTTGTTAGGTTTTCATTTAGATATTATATCAATGTAATTCGTTGAACTTAACAAGTAAAGTTTCAATATCACACTAGCAAAATGTGTGCATCCCCTGAATATAAAACTACATACCAGCTTTCAATGTCGACTTATTTTTCAATTGAGTTTCCAGGCCTTGAGTACTTTTATCCTGTGTCTGAATGCTCATTTCCAAAAAGTCACTGCTCAAAGCATCTTCCCCCTCATCGCGCAAACTGGAACATGATCAAAATAGTATTAATAAACGGTTCCATCTTATCAGCAGACAGGTCTGATGAAGTAGGGGGAACACTAGTGAAATTGTATAGAACTGATGAGGCCGGAAATACCTGTTTTGGTGTGAGTGTATTTATGGCGTCAATCTTGTTTAGATATCGTTGGTGCACATCAAGCTTGAAAATAGCAACTTTTGTCTTCAGTAGACACCATTTGTTTTTGTTTTTCTTTTTGGTGTACATTGTACATACATAGTAACTGATAATGATACAGAAACGTTATGCACGGTTTGATGAATGAAACTGTTTCCCAAGGCAATCGGTTAAGAATGTATACCCTATGATATAGACAAATGTATCATGCATAACCAACACATACTTGCACAAGGAAATAGAATATGATCCCATATTTTAATTCATTTCAGCAAAGAAGTAAAATCTAACTGTATTTTAATTACTTTTATTTCAACAGCTGCGTATTTAAACATCCTCTGAGAATAACCTTGAGTATTCTGATTGATATAGAAAACATGTTATCTTCCATTCAAGTGAAGATGGAAAAGTAGTTCTGGTACATTGTAATATTAAAAACGGTAGATGTATACCTTTTTTTGTTTTTTTGTTTTTGGTACTTCATTTTTCTAATTTGATCCTTTCGTATGCCTTGTTCAGAAGAACTGGAACACGTTGCTCCATTGGCGTAGTTGTCTGAGGAAACATCATCTTCATCTCGTTTAGCTACAAGTGAAAATCATTCTATGTTTTCATGTCTATATATCTATCTATCTATCTATCTATCTATCTATCTATCTATCTATATATATATATATATATATATATATATATATATATATATATATATATATATATATATATATATATATATATATATATACACAATAAGTACATCATTAAGGCTCTTAGGAAACTCCTGAACTCCAGGCATACAAAACATTAAACGATTTAGACGCTGAAAGCACACATGTGAGCCATGGAGACTAAACCAAAGCTGCTTCGTGAGCTGAAGTTAGAATATACCTATGATTAACTATTTCTATTTCATTACAATTCAAATCGATACTATATGAACAGTTACGATATAATATAAATGCTTAAATGTTATTTGGCGAGGACATGTACATTATCAGTATTGTGAAGTCCATAGTTAGAAATAAAGAAAAAGCCATCGCCCTCGTGTCTGATGAGACGCAGTGACAAACAAATATTTGTGGGTGTTTCATTGATTGGTTTCGCGTCTACCAGCAAAGAAAAACATGCACAGGAAACTTATAATTTTGGAATTTATTGCCGCACGTTTCAATAGTCTGCTGCGGTAATATTCATAAATATGGAATATGCACAGCACACGTATATTTCGAGATTTGTTCAAAGCGACATCAGTGGTTCAAACGTCTTACTTCAGAAGTAACGCAGCCATACGGATGCCTAGTCTAAGACAAATTAAAGAAGCGGAGACATTGGAATAATAATCTGGGTTCATGAACGCTAATGAAATCGATAAACCCGAAGTCCACACAACGTAACAGCCTAGTCTGAGCCTTTGCACATATATATGTACATTGAGCCTAATTGCTGACTCCTATGAAGACATTAAAGACGTTTCTCTGCACATCTTCAGCACGCTTCGCATCGAAGAAAAAGGCAATGCTCGGACTTGGAGACATTGGTATTATATCAGGATAGCAAGTATAAAGCGATTAACTAATCATTGAACAGACATATGACCGATATGTGAGTGATCTTATTCACATGAGGTGTATAATTCAAGATGGCTCAAGTGAGAACGTGGAAAAATCTAATGCCTGCAATGTGCATAAGACAGTAAAACTAGACATAATCGCCTGTTATCTAGGCAGTTTCTTGGTTTATCATGTGCCGCATATGTTGCGCGGTTGGATCACAGGAGCTATGAAATACCGCTTTAAATAATCCATCAAGACCTCACTGGATTTACACAGCATGGGCCTATTATTATGTCTTCCGACTAGCGATCACCAAATGCTTTCGACATCACTTTAGCAGGCCTCATTAAAATGAGTCAAAATAATATGACTGCATCACCACCGCCTACCAACCTTGCCCACTATGCTGCGGTGTATGGTCACAAAAGGTGTGCTAATGCAAGTTGAGGTGACGTTATCATTTATAAGAAACATACCCCAGCCAGTCTGCCTGAACACAAGTAGGTAGCCTTATCACCGGAAAAGTTATTGACGGTAAAGTAAGCAACTGCAAACGCAAAACGGGCCGATTAGTTAGCTGAACTTTTTCATACTCACCTGTCATTAGCTTATCTCTTACTACCTATTCTCACATAGGCAGTACACAGGGCTCGATAATTCCACGTTTGGCTACCTCCAAATTTAACGTATCAGCATGATGCAACTGTATTCTTCAGTTCCGTGTAAAGCAGTGGCGGTGGCCACATATTATATTAAGATATAAAATAACATAGCCCGACTTGATGGTGTTCGAGTCTATTTAAATCATTAACCCAAATGTACCACTCTTGCATGCAAATTCCATGAGAGAAAGCAGGGAACATTAATAAACTACCCATGGGAGGGATATTTTTTGATAGAGCTGAGAATCGCCAGACTGCCAATGTCATTGCAGTGAACGTCCTGAGACAGAACCAGTGCTTGACGCAACTACTAGGGCCGACGAACGTTTAAAAATACACCGTATTCCCGATCAAAACGGTGATGAGGGTGTTTCTATGATAACATTGCGTCTGTCGTAATCGCAACCCGTTTGTTTTAAGTATCGAACGACCTCCTCGCAAAAATGGTTAGACGTCAGTACGAATGTCATATTCACGCATAATCTTATCAGAGATTCTATGGATGAAATGACAAAATATAATTGTTGCCCGAAAGTATGGGAAAATCGATATTCCTGGTTTTATTTTTGGGGACTATATTTGCAGTCCCCCACCCAATTACGCATGTATATTAACCATTAAGAAGGGAATAAGGACACTCCCATTACACAAATGTACTGCACACAGGATAACGTTATTGCTACAGATTAAGGGACAGAGCGCTTACTAAACGATGTAGTCAGGGTGGTTATAGCAGCTTCCATGCATATCGTACTTTCTGTAAAGAGCACATACTGGGCTAAGCAAGTACTACTAATAGCTCAGAGAAGCTTACCATAAGCAAAATAGCCGAGCAAGATATGTATTGTTCTCGACTAATGCCAATGGTCCATTTTTGTGGTTTGGTTGCACCAAGTATGCAATATTTGTGTCCGCTAAAGCGTGCCTTTGTTAGCATGCTAAGATTCCCGATGGTAAGCTACCAAGTGAAAGTTTCGCAAGGCTATTCAGAAGACATACGTTGCACATAAACAAGACAAACACTTTCCGTATTCACGATCTAGCGCGTGCAAGCCTGTCCATGACTGATGATCCAGTATTCCATAAGTAACCTTAAACATCTAAATTCCCTGGGTCAGGCAGAAGTTCCGTGTACATTGTATGGACAACGCACAGAGACACTAGTATCTCAATGTCAGTTTGATATGTTTTGACTGCAAAAGATGTTATATATATATATATATATATATATATATATATATATATATATATATATATATATATATATATATATATATATATGTATATATATATTGATCCGATTTAACCAAAATGTGTTTTCAAAGCAATATTGCAATTCACGTAAATTGGAGTCAACTTAATGCTAATATGTTACATTTATAAGGAAAGTCCGCAGTCTCTATCATTGTCCTCATCACGAACGTACCTTGGAAAATCATTATTTTCACTCGTTATTTGCGATCCGAGAAAGTATTCACACGGGTGAGAAAAAAAAGGATACGGTAAATGCCAGAAAGAAGGATATGGCACTTTCATCATCCCCATGTATATGTAATTATTATTTATGCATACTTTATAATTAACGTATTTAAAACTTCCAAAACGTGATGGTTGTTTATGCCCTGAATTAACTAACACCAGTACAATACAGTTTATACTTATCCATTATAAAACCACCAATAATATTTTGGTCCGACAGACATAAATTACAACAAAATTTCAATTCTTATATCTTGGTATTATGAGTTAGCTATTTGATTCAGTCAACCGTTTTCAGATATAGATGAACTCGTCGGGTAATGTTTTAGGAAAGACTGATATCTCTATTATGTAGATGGCTGTGCTGAGCAGATTTGGTAACTCTGAGATGTGTAAAATCCGGATGTGAAGAGTCGTAATAAGTCTTTAGTGGGATTAAACAGTACATACAAGGGTGGAAACAAGTGAACTTTCGACTGCGACAGCAGAGTCGCTTATGTTCAAGAATATTGATTAGGGGCCCATATCAATCTATGGAAAACCAGGGTGAGGAAGTCACTCCAATTTTGTCTGGGCTAGCAGCGAAACTCGCAGAGGACGTGACTAGTGATTCACTGAAACGCTGGAACTGACGTTGCACGCTGCTCGTGGTAGTTTGGCCCAACTATAAAATAGTAAAAGAAATGTTGTGGCGCTGGAGTAAAAGTAGCAGGAGGACAAACACGGATTACCGACGCGTAGTTGAATCACAGGCACAAGGTAAGAAGCCGTATTCCAATGCACAACGACTGGTGTTTCATATTACTATATGTAAGCGCTAACCTATAACTATCAGCGCCAGACAACTGTAGTGTACAATATTTTAATATTAGGAAAAAAGTGAAAGCACAAGTACATATTCTGAGGCAAAACAATACAGATAAAACATTAGTACCCTCTTTGCGAGAGAATTGGTTTGAGCAAATAATTTGTGCCAAGGGGTTAGGAGATGTGGGTAAAAGATAGCACTGGTGATAATTAGAAACATGTATCAAATACGCTGAAAAATAACATAGAGACTGAATAAATGAGAGAGAGAGAGAGAGAGAGAGAGAGAGAGAGAGAGAGAGAGAGAGAGATTTTAAAACCTTCCATTAACTGATATAAGTGTCAGGAAACGTGATAACTTGATCTATCTAACGCAATTGAAATTCCGGATGAAGCAAATTTTACTTTAGTGTTAAAAGAATATGTGACTACGTGTAAAGTGGCGGAATCAAGAAGTTTTAGCATGGCCATAGACCGAACTGTAGAAATGTATGCATTTGGTTGGTCAGTCAGGAAACAGATGAAAAATAACATTAATAAACAAAATTAGCTGGGGATGAAGATTAGGCTTATTCCAATTAAATTAATTAAACAGATTATATATGTGCTATCTTACGAAATTAATGCGTTGAAATGATCGTCTCAGTACAAGAAGGTAACAAAAGCTAAGATTATAGATATATGATAATAATAATGTTGACTAAACCCTTGATTTGTGTCAATTGCTACGATATGGTCCCTAGATGACTTATTAAAATAAATCGTATGCAACGAAGCAAATCCAAAGGAAAACAAATCTTCATAAAAGTATGAATGACCAAACTTTAGCCGGCGAAACGAGGAGTTGGCGTGAGCGCGTTCGATTCTGCTAGCGCCGTGACTTATATAGAAACCAACGCAGATGACAAAGAAAAAGAAAATAAACATAAGTGACCGCCGAAAGATGAATTAATGCTCTGCTTAGGTCATAACAGCAGGATTGATACAAACTGAATTTTTTATTGCTGACGGTGTAAGATGTGCGAACCACGTCCCAGTTGTCAAAGCTATATGCAGATAATACCATGTATACAATTTTTATTTATGCTGCTTTTACTGCATTTTTAACCCATTACTGGTCATATCATCATGAAGAAATGAGAGATAAATGACTTTTCCAAGAGACAATGAGGCGTAAGATCATAGGCTGGTAGTGCACATTCGAACCTTGATCTACAAACCCAACGTTCTACTAATTGAGGTACTATGGCCCACACCGAGCACGAAGATGTTAGGAATAATGTTGGGATCTGCAATGGTGAAGAGCATTTCCACAATACAATTGTTTACAGGGCTGAGCAAGACGATGCTTGAAGACAAAATATCTTGAGATCACATACAATTAAATTTTCATCCAATCCCCAAAACATTCCACTGGTACATTTACTCAACAAGAGGGAAAATATTTATTTGACTTCAGAAAATACGTAACTCTCAAACAGAAAACAACTTCTCTTCTAAATCTTTAAGATGATTTTCAGTTTTCCAAAATAATATACACACATTATAGTCCATATTATGCCTTTAAATCTGAATGTCCTATCCCAGAATTGATATGAATTGGGTCCAAATATGCTACAAAACATAAGTTGGCCAACACTGACAAGTATGTAATTAAAGGGCCATATACACAATTTTATTTCTAATATTAAAAATAATTTAGGACCGAAATAGCTGGTTTGTGAAGTTTAAATACTATTTATATGGTATTAGTCAAGAAAATGAATACAAGCTGATATCATCATTAAATACGTATCAAAGTAGCTGTGCAGTGAAAAAGGTATCGTATTATAAACCACCGGAAAATTTCGGGGTGAAACGATTTATCGATTCATCGATATATCGATACATCAATACTTTTGCTGTAACGATACATAATATGGAGAATCTATTCAAAATGATACTTACCTCGTGTAAGTCATTTTAGTTAGTCTTCAGCAGCTATGAATAATTATTAATTTGACTTGTTGTTCTTTAAAAAGAATTTCAACTGAAACATCATTTGTAATCCTGATGACACGTACTGATTGATAAAAATAAAAACGACTATTGAGAATCTCGCTTGCGTCTGCAAATTAAAACAATATGAAATAGTTCGTAATCTGCCACCACCCACTACCCCACTCACCCCTGCCCCACCCCGGTAATTGTTTTATGGCAGTACCATGTTTCTCTTACAGTATACATTCCAAGCTTGTACATTACTCATAATTTAATAACCACTTTTACGAGAAGATCCTACGTTGAATTATATCTTCTCGACTTTGAGTCGATTTGAGAACTATACTAAAGGTGTGTCACACGGTGAAATATGTCACACTCTATTCTCACTTTTTGCTTTTTCCGGTCTAGCTAAAAATTATAACTACCAACCAAGAATTAGTGCAGCTTATTCCCTGCGTGAAAAACGGGAAGCACTAGCAAAGCAACAGAGAAACGTCGCGCAAGAGTCATTGATATGTAGTATTTGGACAGACATGCTATCAAGTTTGAAATTGTTTGAATCGTACAAAGTTTGTACAAATTCACACACTTGTAAAACAGAGATGTGCCAGCACTCCCGCAATTTCGATGAAAGTCCCGCATATCAAATTGTATTCAGTGAAGTATGCAATTTTAATATAACAGCTCTTGTCACGACATCTGTTTTTCTACTGATAGGCAACTGTTTACACAGCTGGGTTCTTCAAGTATGACATGAATATTTGTTAAACTTAATTTGATTGGCACATTCTGCCCTGTAATAAGTATTATGGCATAATTTGAGCCTTTCGTGAGGGATGTTTTACAAATGCGTGTTTTAAATACGGGCTAGCTAGAAATCTCAAAATGTCTGATTCCCGGCGTGGTTCGTTATGATTTCGTTCAGAAAATACTGGATGGTGATAGTGACGATGACAACAATTTTTAAACTTTTAAAATCAGTTGAATTATTGGAGCTTGGTGAGTTGTTATGGAGACACGAGTGAGTGATATTAAGCCCGCCATGTTTTAAATAAGAGTCAGATGCGAATGCAAGATGTAAAAAAGAATAGACGGCCTGATGGTCAATCTACCATTCAGCAATATTTCGAAATCAGAAGTAGAAAGGACACAGTACTACGTATAAGTGAAATATAGACAACTTAAAAGTATTATGCAATTTTCTTTTTTCTCTTTTCATTTGTTTATCAAAGTCAATTATGGTTACGGATCATATGCTACAAAACCATACATCGATATCAGCGTTAAGATAAATTGAAGGAAGAAATAAGTTGTAATTATATTTATTTGAATACCTTTGTTTGCACAAGCAGACTATGGCATGGATGGATTAAAATCCCTAATAGAGAATTATGGAGAATATAAGAAATCAGACATGTTAATATGTAAACTAGATTCTAGAAAGTAGGATTATGTTAGTGAAAGAATCTATCTTGGAGCAAATATATCCAAACGATAATGTATGTGAGGTCTGGAAAATTGTAAATAACAGCCAAAAATATCAGTTCCACAAGATCTTTAAATTAACAAAGCTAGATCAGACCCTTCCGAATATAGCACAGAAACATAGTCATACAAAGATAAGGAACAGTATGCTCAGAAATAATTAACAGATTAATACTTATACAACTAAAGGTGACATTTTTATTGACTATGATGTCAGTAGCACTCTACAAAAAGTGCACCAGGAAGAGAAATAGATAATGAAGTGTTAGGTAACTGTTGAACTATGACCGTTTCCATGCCCCTTTTTTCGGTAACTAAGAGAGGTCTTCTTTAGGTTCAAATCATGGCATCATCTCTCCTTATATTGTACACGAGGGACAAATTTAGCATTTCTCTTTGTATGTAGTGAGATTTAACTAGTGAATGAAGGTGCTGGTGGAAAAAAATAAAATTAGAACATAATTAGGAAAGATACATATATTAAGCATCTCAAGTTTAAAACCTTGCGTAAAATCAAAACAAAATTATATTACATGACATGGTCTTTCAGTAGTTCTCCTTCTTCACAAGCAAATATAAATACATGTGGCCGCAGCAGAGCAGTCTTTTGCAGGACATATAATGTAATAGACTTTGTTATTTATGCTCATTCCCATGCACGGATTTGTTCTAGATGTCAGTTGCTTTGCACTATGAAATGACATTATTTTTTCTGCTTTAAAGATAATAACACCGTAATATCTTCTAAGTTTAATTGCGAAACGAAGCCAGTTTAAAAATATTTTTAAAACATTAATGAGTGCAATACAAAGTGGTGGATGCAGTGAATCACCATTAAATGGCCTAAAACGCTGAATAAGGAGAATTTAATATAAAATAAATATGTGATAACTATATTTCTGTATGTAATCTGCATATGGAAGAACAACCAGTGTTTAGACCGACAGAAAAATCTACATACCAAATATGGAAAGACCATGAAGTTCATATTTGTCTCAACATATATCATATAGCTGGATGTGTATCGTGACTCGTATCGATATGTATGAGGCATATGTGTATCGTCTCACTTCTACCGGAAACAAATATCCTGGTAATAATCATAATCATAACATATATATATATATATATATATATATATATATATATATATATATATATATATATATATATATATATATATATATATTACCGTCCGAACTGGCAAAAGTGCTTTTTATTCAGAGTTGCCTATATTTAAGGGGATATTGTTACTAGTTTATAAAGCAAATTGAACTCACCAAACGTTGTTGCAACTGCGGAGTGGTCCTTATTCGTAGGTTGTTGCCATTGAAATTTGTAATCACATGTTAGGCCTAATTTTTGGCCCAATGCAACTGCGCCCTTCAGAACTGCCAATTCTGGTTCCTTTGGTATGACGACCTTGGCCTTCGGAAAAGCCTTTATTAAAGCATCTTGCACAAGCGGATATCCAGAAAATGTGCCTATCATTAGGAAAGTTGAGGTTCCCTTTACACCTGGCTTTCGACAAAGATTTTCAATATGATTTGTGATGCTACTGATACATTTCTTGAAGAAGCTTCTAAACAGCTCAGCGTCCAGCCGCATTTTCCCTCGCGTCCAATTAAATTTTCCTTTATAAGGCGTTAGTTTATCCGCTTCTTGGACTGTTTTCCCGGCATTTTTCTCATATATTTCTTCAAGATCTAACGGTACATGTATGCAAATCTTATTATCTCTGTCAGTTCCAATATTTTTTTTTTCCTTTCCAGATCTCTGTGCACGTTTATGAGGAACGACGGGTCATCATCACAAAACTTCTTAAACGTCCGGTCTCCGACTATGTTGATGATCATTTGGGTAAATTCCTCATTTGCATTAGTGCTACCCCATGGTCCACCACTGGCTTTGTGGACCTCTTTTATTGTTCCATTTGGTTCCTTCTCGTGGACAGTAAAGACTGATTGACTATCTAGAAAATACACATACCTCATTTAAATAAAGAACAGAAGTGGAAAACGTCAATCAGTAACAAATTGTTAAGGAGTTGAAAGTTACCTAAAATCAAACAATATAAATAAATTAATTTCGTTTGAAGATGTACAAGGGCACCACGTACGCAACACTTACTGAAATAAATTAATCGTAAGCAGAATATACAAGTTAAGTTCAGACAAAAGTAAACTAGCTCATGCATATATAGCGTATGAGTAGAATTGTACAACATTGGTTTGCAACATAAATATAGTTAAATATTTATTAATTGGACAGGTGAATCATCTTTGGTTCAATTCCATTTAAATGCTTGTTCATCCGATTTCGATTCGCGTGCAATTTGTTTCTTAAAATTGTACCTCCTAGATCTATGACCATATACTTGTCGTCATCAAATTTTCCTCCGCACGAAAGACGATCTGAGGGAAGTAAACACTGGCAATATACGGCGGCAGCATCGGGTGCCAGAACTATGGTTAGGTTGGCCACATCTATACCAGCCTGTATGAAAAATATTGTATCATCCTCAGATAACGAAATGTGAAAACTTGCGATTATTTATTTTATTCTTGCGATTTACCAATGCTATTTTCAGATGCAGTAGAATTTCAAAACTAAAAGTAACGAAGTTTACATTGTTTACCCCGTGTTTTTGTTCACATAAATCTTTGATAATGATAACACAATAGTTGAAGTCAAATCAAGCGAAGCTGATTATTCCATTTTTAAAATAATAATAATAATAATAATAATAATAATAATAATAATAATAATAATAATAATAATAACGAGCACTTTTGTATAGCGCCCAATCTTTAGAAGCTCTAAGCGCTTTTACAACATCTATAATGATATGACTACACTACAGAAAAACATAAAACATCCATGAAATTATAGCTGAACAGTTTGCCCTTGTTTCTTGACAGAATATTACGCCTCCATTTGTTTTCTACACGTATCAGTACAAGTAACAGAGCTGAACAGTATTGTCAGTGTGCCGAGAAACATAATATTGTTAGCGCCATAACGGAGTTCAAAACATATTCTAAATATAAAGGTAAGTTAAATTTAAATGATATACAATACCTTCCATTTCTATTTGATAGTTTCCAATTGCTATTCACACTTAATTGAGTATCGTCACAATTTATGAAATATAGCTAAAGTGCAGCAACATAACAAATAACTATCGTTATTTTAAAATATCATTCAAACGGCTGACAACTTTATTTTTTACTTCTTCTTTAAAAGGTAAGAAAGATAAATATTTTGCATCCGATGTATCTAAATATGAATTTATGTTTCATATATTTTATTTCAGGCAAATATATTTAATTTAAACGAAGGCTGTATCGTTAAACAACAGGTTCTAGGCCAACCGATCTAGCTTACTATGTAAATATACATTAAAACGCAATTCATCACATTTATGATTTATTTTCGGTTAGATTTTTTAATCTGTCTTTTGAAACAAAGCCGACAATTACTTACCGAGAATAATAAATATAATCTATGTTTAATATATATATATATATATATATATATATATATATATATATATATATATATATATATATAGTTAGAGATACTTAGAGATACTTAGAGTTAGTTCGTTAAATTTGTTAGTTTGTTAGAGTTAGTTATTAGCGAGAGAGAGAGAGAGAGAGAGAGAGAGAGAGAGAGAGAGAGAGAGAGAGAGAGAGAGAGAGAGAGAGGGGGGGCTTATGGTCAGTAGTACTGTTATTAAAGAAGACTAATAAGTAAGATTAAGTACACATATATTAAAATAGGTTAATTCCCTCTTGTTTGGTTCGTCATTTTGCTTAGTCTTCATTCTACGCTAATTTCCATGCGATGTTAAGTGAATGGCTGAGCGTTCATATAATTGATTGAACTATGTGTTTGTAGTGTTTTACTTTCTTCATTATACAGTATTTCATGTAAACACCATAAGTGTGCATTATAGTGATTGAATCAATGTGAAGAAAAATTCGAACTCAAAACATAAAAATAAAAAATATACTTATCAATATGCAAAGGTGATTGTGGATAGCATCAATAGGATTACAACTACATTTTGTATCGCACACACACGTGAGTGATGTGAGGGGTTCATCCTAAGGTCAATACAAAGCTGCCTCTAGTAAATGTGAGCTCCGTTCAAAGGGCAAATATATGTATTTGTATATGATATAAATAAAATATACGTATAATATGTACGCTGTGTGTGTGTGTGTGTGTGTGTGTTGAAAGCGTTAAACGGGGACATCTTTGTGAACATACAATAACACACCGGGATAAATCATTTGTAATAGCGGCAAAAATTGACTGCCATGACCTTAATGAGTGATAAAAACCTGGCAATAAGCGTATCGGAACGTGTCCCATTTTTCACACCCTGCTATACACAACGATATACACGTTCTGCTTGACCAAACAAAGCCTGTGTATCAGCCTAAAAACCACGTTCCCGTTTACACCTTAAAATATCATACTGCTTCGAGATTGACTCGCGAACATTGCTTCGAATTACTCACTGAAGACGGTATCGAGAAGATCTATAAATTTCTTTTTTAACACAGAGAACAATATAGATGTATTTGTTTGTTTTTTTTGTTGAGTAATTTGACGTTCAGAACACATTTCAACAAATTAGATCTGGGACACAAAAAGCTTAAGAAATATTTTCATGCTGATATCATGCGTGTTTCTTTTGTGATAAGCAATATATTCTGTCCCTATCTCTGTGTTTGTATATTTTATTTTTTATTTAACTGTAGGCCTACGTTAGAAAAAAAATATCAATATATGGTTATTCGAATGTGGTTATTTTGTTTTAAATTAAGTGGGAACGCACAAAATGATGTTATAATTTGATTGGTTTAAACGTGTGACATCAAATATTGTTGATGTCAGATTTTCAGCATATTAATTGATTTTAAGTTTCATTAATAATTTGAATTAGGTGATGTGTTAATGCTTATATTCAGTTAAAATATTTGCCATCAGCATGTTTGTTGCAACTATTTAACAACTATTACAGCCATCATTATCATCACTGTTGATAAGAAGCGTAATAACGAAGACCAAAGAATATTATCACTTCTTTCCTGCAATTCACCACGTTATGGTTAACTCAGACAAGTCAGTTATGAGCCAGTAGGTAAACTGAAGTACAAATAATTTATAAAACCAACTCAAAGCATTCGTATTAATTTTTACTCAGCAGGAAATTATCAAATATGTATCATTCTTACATCAGTTTAGTCACTACCTTTTCATATATATATATATATATATATATATATATATATATATATATATATATATATATATATATATATATATATGTGTGTGTGTGTGTGTGTGTGTGTGTGTGTGTGTGTGTGTGTGTGTGAACGTCTTTGCAAATTTGAGAACAATCTAAATTATTGATCTTGTTAAGTTTGGTTACAATGGGTGTACCATTAATTAATTCCTCATAAAATCTGATATATCGGAATGAAATTTTACATCAATCTCTAGATATATGTAGATGAACTATAATCTAGAGAGAGGAAATGCTGTATGTACAGACAGTATATATCATTAGTAATTTTTAATATATAACGGTACATGGCGATAACTGTATGTTTCACATAGCGATTACTATTTGATTATATGATCCCGAAATGGGAAACTAAGCGAAAAATCGCTAACATTTAATATTACGAAAGATGAGAAATTAGCAACTCATTACAAGCATGTGCTAACACACATCAATATAGATTGTAAAAGTCGTAATTTTGCAAATAAATTATTAGGAAAGTATAAATCTACCTTCACACACAAAGACAGCTGAAACATCATTTTTAAAGGAAGCATTGTTTACGACCTGTGGTACACACACACTCTCTCTCTGTCCGTCTGTCTGTCTGTCTGTCTGTCTGTCTCTCTCTCTCTCTCTCTCTCTCTCTCTCTCTCTCACTCACTCTCTCTCTCTCTCTCATGAAAAATAAAAACCGTATAAAGTCGCTCCTAAACACTTAGTCGACACCCCTATTGTGACCCTCTATGATCGTGTACATTTATTGTTATAAATCTGTGCGGGGTAGTTTGTGCATGTCAGAAAAATTTTATAAACTTGAAAATATTTGTCACCGCTACACCAATACTGGTGAATATTTCGCAACCTATGTGTATCAAATTCGTTTAACACAGTAATAATATTACAGTTTTCTCAATCAGTTCTATATCTACCTCGAGAAAATTTCCTAGATGAATTGGGTTGTTTATTCAGCATTACGTCATCATAATTAGCTAAATTAATGATAAATCCATCAAGGTGATCTACACTCGGCGCTTCATCAATATCAGTAATAAACTCAATAACATCATTGTCCTTTAAATTTAATAATCTTACGTTTTCATTAAATACGTAAGTACATCGTAGCATCTCTGATCATCGTCTTGTGGAGCTACCTAATACAACTTATCCAACTTGAGCCATCTTATTATCAAATTAAGCAGCAGTTGTGTTTTACCCCTTCCAGATGTACCTATTATATTCATTCTGATATAATTTGGTAACGCTGGATGATGCGTGATAACTCAAGCTTTCTTGTTGCTGGGAAATCAAATACATCAATGTTCTAGAAATATAAATACTAAAGATCTATATTGTGTAAAATGTAGAGCATCCACCCCTACAGATACAATAATGACTATAACATCAAAAAATAACAGATGTGCGGTTACGGGCAAGTGGTACAAAACAATATAAATAGATCTCAAGGAAACAAAGACCATGATCTTCATTGTATTGGCTCAATACCCAGACAAAAAAGCATAATCCAAGATAAAAGTATTGTGGTCCTGGTAAAAAGCTTGATATGCGATGACTAATATCAACCAAGACCCAGAGAGTATCCAATAAATGAAACTCATAAAGCGTGTCATGTTCATGTGTGGCTTATACTTATTAAGTACAGGATTTACAACAACGTCACCTTGCTGATGGGAAGTTTATTCATGTGCTAAATTCTATTTTTTAAAAACTATTTTATATAATCATTAGCTAACTGGTTAGTAAGAACCGCAATGAAAGGTAAACTAGTAGAAGGGGCTGTTAATTATAACTATTAGAATGGAATCGATTTATCATAGCCCAAGATGATGATGGAAGAGCAGAGTGGTGATTAGTAAAATTGCTGATGTGGAAAATTGTATAGATGCTGCTGCTACAGATTGGTTATCACGACAGTAAATATGGCAAATTTATTTAGCACCGCCTAAACGAATCGGATACTTACATTTTGATGTCAGCTTTCCAGATGAAGTTCATCTTGCGAATATATTATTTTTACAAGATGATACTATCAAAGCAGGGAAATGTCAACGCAAATACGAATACCTCCGAACTTTCGTTGACGTTGTTAGGCATAAAGAGGCATGGCCGTTCTTAAATAAAACAGCAACATAAGTAACTTCTGCGTTTGAACGAATGTATCAACAAGGACATGAACCACAATGTGTTCTACAGGGGCTACAAATGCCACAAGTTGATCCTGGCAAAGATATTCAGGGTGAAGCATCATCGCTAATAAAGAAAAGATTATGTCAAAATACGAGAAGAACACACTGCAATACGCCGTGATCAGGCAATCGTTGAACCATTTAATCAAACTCTTGCTGAGCGGTTATTTGAACATCAGTAAACAAAGGAAATAATTCAGAAAAATATAAAATCTCGTGAATGGGTTGCAAGACTATCAAGTGTGATAGCTGCATTAAATAATGAAATTATCGAACAACTTCTATCAAACCTTCCAAAGCAATCATAAAAAAATAAATACTAATGCAACATCATGATTGTTCAAAACAATCAGTATTAGGTAGTGTTGCTGTAAAGTATTTATATGAACCGGTGAACGTGAAGGTGGTAAAACAGAGAGACTAATCCAATCTGGAGTATTACGACACATACAATTTTCAGAGTAAATACATCCATGGGTAGACCCGTAATCTACAGATTAAGCTCAACTGCTCCTCAATGTGGATTTACACGTTAACAATTACAAGTAATTCCTGAAGATGTACAATTACCACCGCGGTCACTTAACTAGCACCATTACATCGATTACACTCAAGCAATCAAGACATGTCAGCATCACATTCTCTCGTGTATGGCCAAGACTACTATCTTTTCTTTATACGGCAAACTGTTTTGGATCATTATTTGAATATTGCCACAACATTACTGAGTTATAGCCCGCACAATGACTATTCTGATTTAATAGCATGTTAATTTCAGCATAAGAAAATCCTCTGGATTATTTTGTTTTTGTCACTTTGTTTACAACTATGAAGCTGTCATTGGTGCAAAATCATCTACGTCCAGTTTCATTATCATTCGGTGGATATATCCTTTATATAACAACGGTTACAAAATACGATCGTACATAATATGGTCTGTTAAAACCGGTCAATAATACTGCTTTGAAATTTTTGCGCAATAAAGCAATTTGTTCATTAGCAAGGACATGGTCACGTTTGTCGCCGATAATCCAAATGTTACTGTCTTTGGCTAGAACAATAAACTTTACTTTGAAATATATGATCGATTTTCAAGATAATTATCATTTCCGCTCCTTTGTCATACATTGTAGCATCGAAAACACCTTTGATAACGACAGAGTCATTGCGTATAATTTTAAATGTTGACCACAGATAAATTGCATAATCGTCGCGAAATTCTTTCTTGGCGTCGCGAAGACTTTCCATAAATTTATTTGCTGTATCAAATATATTTTCCATTGGTAAGTTAGGTGTAATTCTGTCAAGGTCAAATCTGGATTCAGGAAACTTTGTTCTCCAAGATTTGATTTTAGATAATCTCTAAAACTCTTCCATCTTATAATTAAGTCAAATATATATTTAAAGTATTATATATATATATATATATATATATATATATATATATATATATATATATATATATATATATATATAAATGCAAAAAAAACTGACAAGCACCAGTGCAAAACTAGTATCACTCTAGCCTGAGCGCTTTCGACCCTTAATGAGTCTTTATCAAAGGCAAATACAGGACATAGACAAGACAGACAAGTAAAATACACAAACCGTGTTTACAAAACTTTACATGCCTGTTTCTACAGGAATTCAACCTTTAAATTTATTATGTTACAACTAGTTTCTTTCAACTTGTTGCGGATGCTGTAAAATGTCTGTATTGACTTAGACATCGATGAGCCAAAGCGACACATCTGTGTTTGTATGTAAATGTGTGTACGCGCAAATTATATCCCGGATATTTTACATTAGAAGTTAGACGCTATTAAGCAAATTTAGAGAATTATTTAAAAGAAAATTTGTCAGCTGGAAAAGATAATTACATTTGTGCATGGCTGTCTTTTTCTAGTCTTCTTCGTTTAAACCGCTTGGTTTCAATGTTCGAAGGCGTCGTATCCAGTAAGATTCCTTTTCTTTCCTGGTTTCGGAACTCCAGTTGTGGTTGTGAGCAATTGCAATAAGTGTTACATCACTGAAGGTGTGGTCAGGGGAGGAGAAGTGTTCTTCGACCGGACTTCTGTATAGCTTCTTTGTTATCCAATCAGATCTATGAAGGATGATCCTTTTGTGTAGCCTCTCAGTTTCTCCGACATGCTGCAGGCTACAGATCTTACATGTGATGAGATAAATTACATTCTCTGTTTTGCACGTTTTGTTTGGACCATGTATGTTTAGTTTTTCTCTCGTAACTGTGCTAGAAAAAGTCCTGGTTTCTATCATGTGTTGACAGGTTTTGCACCTTTTATCGCGACAGGGGCCAGATTCTGAAACGATAACTTGAAGCAGCAAACAAACCAAACTCCCCTTTCTTGTCTTTGTTTGCTTCTCCACCAACAGTCTCTTCAGGTTGAGGAGGTCAAAGCTAAGTTGCAGCTGTACAAGTTGGAAGATCTCGTATAGTCTTTAGTGTTTGTTTTGTTCTTTCTGCTATCTTTCGCTCAGCAGTTCAATTTGATAGTGGAACAGGATCTTCCTTAATGACAGTTGTAATAATTCGTTATGTAACTTTTGTAACGGATCTAAATAACTGTTTTGAATCTTCTGCAAATTCCACCTGTGACTCCAGATGCGTTTGTAACATTTGTCTTACAGAAGCACGGTCTCGATGAAATTTCTTAATTTCTTCTAGTCGCTCACGAGCTAATCTAGTAAGATTATGATGCCATATCATTAAAATTTAATAATGATCTAATTCAAAGCAGCAGAGGAAGGCGAGACCACAAACAATTCTCATTAAAAAATATATTTTGTCTTGTTAAATCAATACTGATCTTACCATAACATCACTTGCATCAACATATAGTTTAAATAAGTGGTTGAAATGAGAGCTGTAAGGACTGGTACACTCTGTGGTATGATTTTTAAGTTATCGAAAAACTCCTGACATTTTTCAGACCAACAAAACTTGGTTTTCTTGCTCAGTATATTTGTCAGGAATCAGGAATTATAGAAACATTTAAACACAATTTCCGATAGTATCCAATCATACCCAAAAATATTATCAGCTGCTTTTTACTGATCGTCGCAAGGATTTCAGATCATAGAATCTATTTTATTAACTTGTCAATGTCACATGATATTACCTGGAAATGTTATATACTCACAGAAAATCTCACATTTTATATAAATTAATAGCAAACTTGCACATGTCTGTCAAACAATTCTGAATTGTCTCTAAATATTCTATCCAGGTACGCATCACTACTATCTAGGCTAGAGGTGATTATATTCATGGAGAACCTTTCAACCCAAAAGGCATCACTTTATTTCGATAACGTTAATCTGGAGTCACGAAAAACGCATTTTTTGCTTTTTCCGTCAGTGGAATTTATAAAAATCCCTTCAGATGGTCAAAGTAGGTGACATACTTTTCATTTCCAATTTTATCCATGCAGACATCGGTTCTTGGTAATGGAAATGAACATATTTTATTTACACTGTTTTAAAGTTTTATCTGGATTCTGAACAAGTATACAGAATAACGTTTAGTCACTTGTACATGGAACTATGAAATCATTCAGCAGTAAATGCTGAAGTTTGTTTTTCAATTAATATATTCCTGTTTGAAAGTATTCATCATGTACGGGTGATGTTTCACAATGTGGAATATATCATTCCAACGTCATAGTAAATTTTGCTTGTTATTGTAGGAACATCAGTAAATAAGTGCTCAAGTAATACCTAAGTTCATTCCTTTCTTGTTGTTGTATATGTGACAGCTTCTGGTCCAGCTTATTCATAATTTCTGAATTTGTCACTCGAAAATCTCAATAGAGTCTGACTGCATTTCGGTGCTTAAAACCTCACTGATTTGAACATGTACGTCTAAAGTAATTGCAGGATTAACCTGGCTATATCGCACAACATACACCTTTAACATATTTATGTAGCAAACGTGTTTTTTTTCCCTTCCAATAATATTTGTTATATAATTTAAAGCTTTTACATTCTTTTCAACTGTTTTAGGACCATAATAGGTTTTGAGGTATGGGCATGCGCGTCTATCACCAGGCTGACAATTCCTTTTCTTTGACTTTGTAACATTATCATACTTTAATTTTAGTTTTGCCTGTGCTGAGTGCAGATTTGTTCTGGCCAGCTCACAAACGTTTGACAACGTATACTTAAAATTGAAACAAAATGGAGAAGAGTAATTCCAGTGTCTTCATTAGAAACAAGTATGTTTAAAACCTAGTTCATAAAGAATAAATCCAATAAAAAGATTATTGACCTGATTCCCTAAATGCGAACAAAAGTAAATGTATCAATTCATCCCAATCCTTACCTGTATCTCAATAATATTACTGAATCATAATTTTCAAATTTTGATGAAATCTTTCTAAAGCCACTAAGCTCTCAGGGTTATGGGCGGTATATTTGAATTGATGGATGCCTAATTTGTATATAACTTGCTGGAACATTAAATATATTAAACGTTACATTTGATCAGATGGGGCTGATCTGGGAATGCCAATTTTTGAATTTTACAATACGTCTTGACGACAGCTTTTATTATTGTCCTAGATTTAATATTCCTCAGAGAAATTGCCTCTGCGAACCTTGTTGATGCACACAATATGGTCAACAAGTGATGGTTACCTGACTTTTTTTGGTCTTAGATAACCAACAAAATCTAATCTACCATTATTCTGCGAAATAGTTAGTCATATTCATAAATAGACTGCAGAAGAGCCTTATGTATCTTCTGTGTTGGGTTTTCTACTATATGACAAGATCTGCAGTATTTACAAACGTCACTTTGAATTTTGGGCCAATAAATGTGAGTCAAGAGATCTTGTGATGAATCTTAATAATCCCTAAATGACCAGCAAAGGGAGGTTCAAAAGCCACACTACGAATAACCTGTCTGTACAATTTTTGAACTCGAATTGATAGTTCACTGACCACTCGTCACCAGCAGGTACCTCGGGCGGTCTCCAGTTTCTCATAAAACACAGATTTGTAATGATATAACAAACAAGTATTTCTGTGTATTTAGTTTCAATAATGGTCCTTTCAAGCAAACAGATCTCAGGATATTCTTCGTGTTCAACAAAAGATTGTAGTTTGTCACCTTGATTAGATTATTAACAATGAGTAGTTAAAAGAAGGTCACCGTGATCAATTTCAATTGATTCACCCACACGAAGATGAATAGTGACCTCATCAAACGCCTGACCAATGCAAATGTCAGCTAAAGGAATAGATTTCTGCTCATTATCATGTTCAAGAGCTTTCTATGCCATAGCCCTAGTAATTGCACAAGATGGGTATAAAGCAAAGATTTGTTTTATATAGAATCGAGTTCTGATCAACTCAAGGCGTGTCAGTTGCAATTGGATCAATCACAACCTTATTGCCAGTAGTTATAAACGAATAAACTCAAATGGTAAATCAGATACCGTTCAGACTTCATTGGTACTGAGACTAAGTCTGATATAAAACGTACACAATGGAGAACAACATTAACAAAGCTACACTCTACTCCTTGAATAAGAACACTCTCATTAGAAAAAGACTGTTCAGAAAAAGACCAAGTATCTCAAAATAAATGAATCTGAGAAGCTCCGATGCCCTTAAAAGTGTATTAGGAACAGGATTGGCTAAATCACCCATCAGGGATATAGAACACTTTCTCCATAATAAAATCAGACTGGAATTTATTAGACCCAATAAATGTATCGCCTTCAATATATGACCGTGACATTGACTTCATAAATATAGAGCATTTGGAATAGGGCTGTCGTGATTTTGAGGACTATTTGTCAATGTGTAGCAACCAGAAATATCGTTTTCTTTGTTTTTTCTTGCAATAGGTAAAACTAAGAAGAGACAAGGACTTAGAAGCAAACTTTTCTGAAGTTTCCTTTTTAAACGTTGTACCAGATTGAGTTAAGTTCATTAGAAATAGAAATGTCTTGATTCTGATGTTAATTTGTTTTAATCAGAAAAAAACGTGTATTGTATCGCCAGATTTTTTAATACATTTAAGAGTCAAATGTATAGAATGAACGAATGAACGAAACTAAAACAATGTAAGAGATATAAAAAGATGAATGCTCAATGTTTAGATTCGACATCTAAAGTTATATCAGAACAAATACCATTGGTTAACAATCACTTTAGCTTAAAAGTGTACAATGGTGTAAATTGTTACTTATTGTGTCGACATAGTGATGTAAATTAAGGGCATATGTAGCTATTACACAGCCAACTACAAAATACGAGACATAACTCCATTGCAAGGAAAATGTCGTCTGCTACCCACAACAGGTAGACTGATTTGCTTTACAGGTAAAGACTTCCTTCACACAATTTTATATACAATAAAAATCAAACTCTATCCTAAAGTGCCAATTCTAATAATCAAAACTTCTAACAGGTAGATAGTTTTAAATATAATATAATATATCTTAATTTCATGGAGGAGATTTTTAAAATCTGACAAGCAAATTAGTATTGATCCACATTGATTTTTTTCTTCTCTTTTATAGTTGAAATTTTTTCCCCCGCCCACACGTTAGATGCTTCCAGAAATTTAAAAAGTTGTATGTGCTGTATTTCTGGTTCTGGTGGATGCAGCCACAAATGTATCACAATGTGTTTTTGTGTCTAGTGTCAATGGGCTATTCGTTCCACGTCGCCGGGCCCTGGTATACAAACGAACGTTGTCGATATGACTTTGTTTTCACCGTGGGAACAACGAGTATACGATTATCAGAAGAAGAGCGTAAGTATCTAGATGGTGTGTACACATGGGTGAGGCTGGATAGGTATGTTGGACTGGAGTCTGTCATTGAAATAAAGAACAGAGAATCGATTAGCCAGTGTAAGGTACAGAGCAGTGGTGAGGTGTGCTCTGATCGAGGTACTCTAAAGATGATCCGTGCAACTGTGATTTGAACTTTTTTAAGTTTCTGGGGTAAGTATTGTGACAAATCAGACAGAATTGAGTTACAATAGTCCAGTCTTGAAAGTACTAATGAACACACAAGTGTTTTAGTGGCATCAACTGAAAGATATTTACGAATGGAACTGATGCTTCTCAATTCAAGATGTGCAGCCTTGCATATGTTCATGACATGTTGGTGCAATGTGAAAGTACTGTCTGCTGAAGTCATTGCATAATGGAGTGAAGGTAGTGGCGGTGTGATATCTATGCGCTATTTCCATATATGCATCAGACTGCTTATGCGGTTTTGCCGTGGAGCTAATCCGAGTTGTTTTACACACAGCTTGTTGTTGTTGGCACGGAAGAAGATCATCACATGGTGAAGAACTATGGCTTCTGGACCAATGGGTCCGCAGAGAATAAGAGCTATTGCGGAAATTTAGGGAGACATGAAGAGTTCGACAGTTCCTGGTGGCTCAGCCATTCGACAGAGCTGTGCGGCTGAACAGACCGTTCGGATTTATGTTCTACTCTACAAGATATGCCTCAATGTTTCAAATCATTGTTCACTATTTGAGTTAAAACTCGTCATATTTCATTAAGTGAGCGAAACATATACTATATCATTAACTGAGTGAAACTTACCATGCAACGTTTCTGGGCTGAACTATAACATTTATTACTATTTTAGTGGAAATTGTAAACGTTTAGGCAAAACGTTTTCTCCACTGTTTGTGTGGAATAACTTTAAATCAATAATCATCATATCCTTTTTACTATTTAAGATTTTTCAAGCTTATCAGCTCACATTTCATTTGAATCAGAATGCATTATCTGGTAGAGTGCATATTTTGTCAAATATTCAATATGTTGATTTTCTTGGCGAACGAATCAAACATTGTATTTTTCATCGACTCATTCATAAAAAACACTATTTTTGTCACCATCAGAAGTGTTCTTTGTTGTAAACGGACCCCAACCCGGTTATCCTCTTAAATATATGCAAGATGGAAGATTATAACAGTTGTACACGACTTTCCTATCTAATCAAGAATGATTTGTAGACAGCTAAACGACAAGCAGATATATGAACGTAAAGGACAACACGCACGAACGATCAATGATCATCGCATATAGTATACTCAGAAAATACAATTTATGTATTAATTTAAATTCGTTGATAAAGAACTCAATGGTCTAGTTTGCACAGGAGATATAATTTTAAGAACTAAATTAAAACCTCTAAACTGAAATTCTTTTACTATTAAGCTTGTTATCATTTCATTATTTATGAAAGTATTTATGAGATTGCTTTTGCATTTGTGTCATATTTGTAACAAATGTTGCGTCGTGTGTATTGTAACAAATAGATGCAACAGTTGAAGAACAACATGCCAATAAGATTGTTTTCATAACTGGCTAATACATGAAGTGAATTGCACACAATCAGTCACCTTTTGTGAAACACGTTTCTTATTTCAGTATTGTTGCAGGAAGATATTAATTTTTTAAAAGCAACTATAGGAGCTTAATTTGGTCAGGATTTCATAACCTGTTTGTCAAAACAAATTAGATAATTATGTGTTCAAGTCTAAACAACGGATGTTGGATTCGATTCAAAATCTTCATCTTTAAGTCAGCACTTTTAGTATCGGCTCCCAAACGTATAACAGATTAGTATCAGTTGTAACAATTTATATGTCCTTTATACGGCTCCATTTAGTCAAATTTATCCCAGTTATTTTTAGCCAATTTCTAGAAAACTGTGTAAAATCTTTTAATTTTTAATTGTGATATGAAATATATCTGATAATTAATCGAAACTCTTTATAAAGACTTGATAGCCCTTTATTTCAAAGATTTTGCTGACAAATGTAATATGATTACATTCAGCGAATGAAATTCGGATTTTAAAGGTTTTATAATATTTAGTAATATGGACCGCATTTGATAACGCATTTGGATTTCTGTGTTCATGGTACAGGATAGGTAACCCAACAAAACGTTAAAGCAGTAAATGTTGGCATTGTAGACCACGAAAGGTGAATATGCATGCCTGACGCAACCAATACCATTAGTTAAATTGTAAATATGACTACATTTGATAAAATCGTTTACAATTATGCTATAACAGATGCTAACGTCTACATTACATAACACTAGAATTACAAGTTTGAGCTTATTATCTAGTGATTAAAGTAGTTTTTTTTATTTAGTGAAAACACTTTTAACAAATATAAAAAGTATTATCATACACAATCTCGTTTGGACTGGTTTTGGTAATGTGTTAGTGTTAACTCACACACAATGGTTTAAATAGTTTTAAAATATGAGTAACACATTCATTCAATAATAATGAAGTACATACATGTGAATATGTAAATAATAAAGAAATCACCTCGGTTGCAGCCTCTCTCAAAAACTCCTTAGCAGAGACAGTCCAGGTTGCAGGTACAGGAAGTACCCAAAGAATGTCATCCTCTCTAAAACTTATTGTTGCTCGATTGTTTACGCTTTTTAGCAAATCATCCTTAAGATAACGGATTGCCATTGAGAAAACCTTTATGGCCGGCATTTTTAGTCCCTTTACATCTTCTAATTGACACCACATATTAACCTGTGAACAATAGATGCAATATTCGAAATTATAATATAATCTAATGTGTCGGTTATAATCCTAAATAGTGCGTCGAAGAAAGCTTTTCCTGCTGGGGTAGAAAATTTATAGTTAAAATGACCAAACTGTCACGTATTACTTATTGTAACAAATGTGTTTACAGCTACACGGACATGTAAATATAATGCTCTGTATATATATATATATATATATATATATATATATATATATATATATATATATATATATATATATATATATATATATATATATATATATATATATATATATATATATATATATATATATATATGTATATATATATATATATATATATATATATATATATATATATATTGTAAATCTGTATATATGACATTATCTATATTATGTGTACATTTTGTTCTTGATTGTAAAGTGTACTAATTATTTATAATCAAGATATTAGATTACTAACTAATTATTTATTACATAGGTATGGCATTCGGTATTAAGATAGAATGTCCATTGCATATGATCTATACATAGGTGCATACATTCATTAATAATAATATTAATAAAAACCCTAGTTAATACTTCACACGTAAGTTTCCTTCCGATGGTAGGTGTCCGGTAAATTACTAGGATAATTATATTTCATTTCCCTTCGTTTTTTCCATTATGTGGATTCCTTTATGATACTTGCAAACATACAATTAGCTATTAGGAGCAAATCGTATTTTCAACCTTTATGATTTTATATAAATACTTGGAGCTCGAGATCTTGTCATTCTTATGAAGGATGGTCTTGTTGTAACATATGGTGACAATGTATTTGTTATTTTATAATAAGTTCCTCTAAAGTCTTTATTTGATGATGATTTTGAAATTTTAGTTGATTTTCGTTTCGGAATTTTCTTTGCCCAAAGTGTCTTATTTCCACATGATGATACAAATATTTCACAATGTCATATTGTTTCCAATCCGACTAAGAAGGTTTGAAGTGTTGAAGGAAAGATGAGTTGCTGGGTCATACCCGCGGCTATTTTCTTTCAGACCGTGATTAAAGAAAAACAGAAAATTGTAACTATTTTGGTCGAACATTTGGTGGAAAACGAGATATTTATCAAACATGCTAATGGTTTATTTTCTAAACTTCTAAATACTCTGAAATGAAAGTACTATAATTGTAATTCAAACATAGATAGAAATAAAACTAATATAACTTATTAATAAATTATGCATATCCAAAGTCAAAAAAAGAAAGAGCGAGAGGCAAATTAAACTTAAGAGCGAGTAAAGATAAACGTAATGGAAATTGAAAACGCAGGAGGACTAATGTGAGACGGAAATGCAATTAATATGGAGACCTATGTGTAGCGCCTACTCATTGGAAGCTCTAAGAGTGTTAAAACATCTATGATGAGATGACTACACTAGAGAAAAACGAAAAACAAAAACCATGAAATTGGAAAACATAAAATATGCTGAAAAACTTCAAGGTACAAAACATTTTTAAGTATCGATGTTTGTTCCGGCAGTCGCAAATGGTGAGTGTTAAGAGCACTATTAAAAGGGATTACTGTGTGTGTGCCTAATTTCAACGGGAAATGTGTTCCACATCGCCGGGCCCTTGTATGCTAAAGAACGTTGTCTATATGAATTCGTTTTCATAGTGGGAACAATGAGTATACGAATGTCACAAGAGCAGCGTAAGTATCTTGCTGGTGTATACACATGGGTGAGGTCGGATAGGTATGTTGGACTGGCGTATGTAAGTGACACGTAGCACAGAGAACAAATGTTGTGTTTGAATCTGTATCGAATGAATGGCCAGTGTAGAGTACAGAGCAGTGGTGAGGTGTGCTCTGATTGCGGGACTCTCAAGATGATACGAGCAGCTGTGTTGTAAAGTTGTTGAAGTTTCTGGAGTAGATATTGTTACGAACCAGAGAGAATTGAGTTGCAATAGTCCAGTCGTTAAAGTACTAAAGAGCATACACGTGTTTTAGTGGCATCAACTGAAAGATGGCCGAGACGCGTCTCAGAACAATATTTGCACAGTACTGCCTAGAGTAAAACACCTTGGTTTCGCACTGACTGTGAGAATTTAATGTTGGTGTTGCTGATATTTATTGTCTGTGGTAAAGGATGTGAATGAGAAAGTCTTTGTGTTGTGATCCGAATGGCCTCAGTTTAATCATAATTCATCTGCAGCTTGTTACATCTCATCCATGATTTCACATCAGAAATGCACCTCTCTACTTGGCCGAAGTTTATTCCATTTGCAAATACAAATTGTGTCCTATTAACTAAGCAGGACTTGAACCACTGTCAGACTGTATTCTGCATGCCAAATACATGCTGGAGACGGTGAAATAATATAACACGGCCTGTTGTGTCACATGTTGCAGACTAATCAAGGAGGGTAAGGACTGTAATATTTCCACTATCCACAGCAGAGAAAACGTCATTAAATACTTTTAGAAGAGTGATTTCAACACAGTGGCAAAGGCGATATGCGGAATGTACATTGCTACAAAGACATTTTGAGTTCGAATCAGATACAAGCTGGATTAGAACAACATTTTCTAAGACTTTTTTATATGAACGGGATATTAGAAACTGGGCGGTAATTCATTACATCGTTATGGCCGAGTGTTTGTGTATTCAGCAGTGGCTTTATGATGGCAGTTTAGCAGCAGAGGGAATTAACCCACCCTATTTATCAAACAAAATTAAGGCCTCTACACAAAGAGGGTGAAACTACCTTTTTCAAACAAAAAAAGGCTTCTATGTCAGATAGTTGTCAAACTAAAGCTGCCTACGCAGAGAGGGTGAAGAAACCTAGTCTATTTGTCAAACTAAGGCCTCCGACGAAATCGAAAAAAAATAGTTTCAACGAACAGAAATACGGCTTCTAACTTTCGAGACGCAGATTTGTTGTCACACCCTCCTTGCTACTATGGTTTTATCCTAAAAATCTTATCAAATCCGATACGATATCTTGATCTAGGGTCGTGTAAATTTATTGTAATAAACCCATGTGTGGTTGGTTTGGATTGGCCAAATAAATTTCTTTACAGATTACAATCCATGTTACCGCTACACCAAGTTTCATGAATATTTCTTAGTGTGTGTGTGTGTGTGTGTGTGTGTGTGTGTGTGTGTGTGTGTGTGTGTATCAATTTCATTATATACAGAAAGAATATTACTCTTGTCCCTGATCACTTTTCGGTATTTGTGTATACCGCAGGGTTAGATAAATCACATCGGTATTTTTATGTATACCGCGTGAAAATATTCTAGCTGGATTTGATTGTTTATCCAGCATCACATCATCATACACAACTAAATTATAACCAGATCCATCAATATCATCAACACTCGGTGCTTAATTAATACAAGTAATACATTCAATAACATCACTATCTTCATTTACCGTCTTTGAATTTTTTTTAAAATCTTTCAGCACATGATAGCACCGTTGATCATCTACAGATGGTGCCTGTAAATACAACTTATCCCATTTTAACTCATCTCATTATTATATTAAATAACAAATGCATCTTGCTACTTCCATCTGGACCTTTGATAATCATTCTGATGGAATTTGATAAGCGTACATGGTGTTTAACATGTTATCGTGTTTGTGTCGATGAAAAATCAATTATATCCATGCTGCTATAAATAAATTCTG